>CM065695.1:22572426-22582426 GCA_017654935.2 Phymorhynchus buccinoides | reverse complement strand
TCTGAAAATTTTCATGGACGGCGACATCATGACGTCATGGTCATCCAATTTGACGTCAATGCATTGTTTTACGTAGATTTGCCACTGTGTGCACTATTGTAACAATGGCAAATCAGCATGACAGCAGACCGAAGGAAAAAAACAAAATGTAGATGATATTACTAAAAATGTTATGCTGCAATGAGGATCCTACGCATAATCGTGTTGACAGCAGTCTGTTGGAAACTAAGCCTACAGCAAGACGGTAAGGACAGCACCGTTCAGGAGGCTTTGTACTATTTCTTTTCTTTTTTATTCGAATGCTGAAACAGTGAAACTGAAAGTGAAACAGATTTTCAAAGCGAGTGTGGTTTCACTTTCAGGTTTGCTAGACACGTAGGTATATAGTTGATAGGACTATGATGATGATCGGTGGTGGTTGTCTACTGCAAGAAGAAGAAGAAGAAGAAGAAGACTAGGCGTTCAAGAATACACATGCTCTCATGCTTAGACTTATAAGTTATATCCAGATATGAGATATGGAACATTAAATTTTTAGCAAAGTTTCATGTTTTTGGTATTTGATGCTTTAAGGTTTGGGATAGGGTTCGGGTCAGTTCTATTCGCTGAAAACCGACAATGTCGCGCGAATGACGTCACTTTCCACGTATGGATTATGATCAAGTGCAGTCTTGAACGTCTTGTGTTGCTAGGTCCGTTGTGCTGACAGTGACTGTGGTAGATGATTTTGACAAAAACAGATGTTTGTGGCAAAAGAAAAGACCATCTAACCATAACCCTATCCCTAACCCTAACCCTAACCACGGAAAGAACCATGAAATAGAGCAGGAGGGTGTGAATCTACATATTTGCCAATAAATCGATGTACAAAGCCATGCACTTATACTATTTTTTTGCTGGAACCATTCCTTTTTTTGGTTGATAAATTTTAAGTCGTAGACTGTCACTATGCGGTATAGATAGTCGCATACCACGAGTTCTGGCAGTAAAAGTTACTTCAGTCTTGAAAGTCCACCTTCAGTCTTCAAGCTTGCTTTAACCCTGAATCCTGAGTGCGCATCTCTCTCTCTCTCTCTCTCTCTCTCTCTCTCTCTCTCTCTCTCTCTCTCTCTCTCTCTCTCTCTCTCTCTCTCTCTCTCTCTCTCTCTCTCTCTCTCTCTCTCTCGTACAATAATTATTGCACAACAAATGTGAAGTGACGTCACTTTATTTACATGAGACAACAAAACAATATCCTCTGTGATATTTCTTCTTCTTTTTCTTCTTCTTCGTTCGCTCAGACAGTTTCCTGTCATGTGAGCGTAGGTGCGTCATGCTGCCGTTATGCGCCTAACTAAGAAATAGTTAGGCCCAGCACGTCCGACTTCGGTTGGAAGAAATGTTTGTAAGAATTTATAGGAAAAAAAGGCAGGAGAATGGACCAGTGAGATAGAAAGATAGCAGATGACAGTAAACACAGGGGGAAGACAGAGTCAAAGAGAATGACATAATTAGAGGAAGTTACAAGCACAGAACTTCCAGAAGGTGGGGGAACTATTTGTTGGGGGTCTGTGCTATTTAAAACTCGTATATTATTTTGTGTAGCCTCTGATGTAGGCCTACCCGACGGAGCTGCTCTGATCTACCGGAAGGAATGTAAGTGTAGTATTAACGACGACGACGATATGATGATGATGATGATATTCACCATTATGAACAGTTACTCATAGTACCTAATCTTAATAAGGAGTAAGCGTTCACAAAAATTAAAAAAATAGAAGAAAAAAAGAATCGAAGTAGGTTGTAGTGGTAGGCTACTAGTAGTAATAGTGGTTTGGTGGTGTTGATGGTGGTGATGAAGATAGACCTAGTATACTTCCGGACAAAAGAAACTACACACGTGCATTTTATATGCCCATAAACGAACGGCTCGTTCGAATCATTTGACATTTTGCAGGTGTCTAATTCAGTCATTTGTGTTTCCCAAATCTTAAGTTTTATTGCATTCGTGCGATTAGTTTTGATACAACAGCTCAACAAACAATTCCACCCCAAATTTGAAAATCATAAAAGCGTAGTGCCAAAAACAAAGTGTGAAAATTGTGTGTATCCGATGTTGTTGGTGAGGCAAAATGTCTACACGATGTCTCATGAACCCCCTCAATGTGTCCAGTAAGTCCCGAGGAACTGCTGCTTACACAGTTAGAGTTATTGCTGATTGGGTGGGCAACACCCACTTTTGACAGTTTGAGCAGCCGTGTTTTGTGAGTATAAACTTAGGGGGTTGCGTTATTTGTTGGGTTATGGCTTCAAATCTAATGGCAAGAATACAATGAATTTTTAGGGTCTGATGTATACATAGGCCTAATTGAATTATTAATATGTAATAATATCAAAGGATTTGACAATGCCTCTTTTGCTCTGCGCTGTTAAGAAACAGTGATACCTAACTTTTGTTGATCTATGTATGCGTATGATAATTAGGCACGAAAAGGAGCACAAATGGTGACTAAATGTGTTGGTTTGCACATGCACCTAGATATTGTCTCCTGTAGACATCTCAAGGATTGGGTACTGAGCAATAAAATACAGGGACCATTTTGTAAAAACATGGACTTTTGAAATGCATGGACTTTCGAAATTCCATGAAGTTCCAAAACGATCCATATATCTTATTGCTCAGTATACAATCCTTGGGACGTCTACAGAAGCAAACGTAAGTGTATGTGCTAAACAACAAATCTGGTCACAACCCGTGCTCATTTCCATGCCCAACTATGATACGCGGCGTACAGAGATCAGCAAAAGATAAGTATAATTTTTTTCTGAAGAGTGCAGAACAAAAAGGGCACGGTCAAATCCTTTAATATTTTACATACCATTCATTCATCAGACCCAAGAATGTCGTTGCATTCGTGTTATTAGTTTTGAAGCAATAGCTAAGCAAATAACGCCCCCCCTCCCCCCCTCCCCCCCCCCCCCTCCCCCCCTCCCCCCCCCCCCCCCCCCCTCCCCCCTCCCCCCCTCCACCCTTCCCCCCTCCCCCCCTCCCCCCCCCCCCCAGGTTTAACATCAGAAGACATGGCTCCGGGGCTCCCAGGGACCCCCATTTGGGGGTCTTTGAAGCACTAAAATTCTCAAGGACCCTCTAAAAGAGTGTACAGGGGGTCCCAGGGATGCACTAGAAAATTTCTTTTTAGCATTCGCTATGCCACTGGGACCCTCTATCCCGCCTCTTGGACCCTCTATGCTGTAAGTGAAGGAGTCCCTGGGACCCCTTGTTTTGCTGGACGATTGGGAGCCCTGCGGCTGTTCAAAATGTGTCAAAATTGGGTATGCCCACCCAAGCAGCAATAACTTTGACTGTCTTAAGCGGGCGACAGACTATGCGACTGCCTCATATGACTCGATCAGGTCGTGACGTAGATCAAATTTTGTTTCCCGCACAGAAGAGGTCACAAGCCATCTGACTCGATCAGCTCGATTTAGAACCCGCCCTATTCGGCCCTGTCACCTGACTGGGACCGACTGAGTCAGATGGTAGGTGAAACGTCACGACCTGATCGAGTCACATGAGGCAGTCGCATAGTCTGTCTCCACCTTCGGGACTTTGCAGACGCCATTGAGGGGGGTCATCAGACATCGTCTAAAATGTTGCCTCGCCAACAACAGTGGACACACCCAATTTAATTTTCACACTTTTTGTGTAGCCGCGCTTTTGTGGTTTTCAAATTCAGGGGTGGTATTGTTTGTTGAGGTATTGTATCGAAACTAATCACACGAATGCAATAAAACTTAAGATTTTGGATGCAAAAAATAATTGAATTAGACACCCGCGAAATTTGAAATGATTTGAATAAGCCGTTCTTTTGTGCGCATATAAAATGCACGTGTGTATAGTTTCTTTTGTTCAGCAGTATACTAGTATTAATAGGACAATTCTAGTAGTAATGACAATACTCTGAAAACGGAAGAAATGTTTACCAATTTTACAATGACATTTCCGAAAGGGAAGAAGCCTAATGATATTCAACAGTAATGATGATGATGAAGATGATAATGATGTTGATGATGATGATGATGATGATGTTGATGATGATGATGATGATGATAATGATGATGATGTTTATGATGATGTTGATGATGGTTTTGAAAGGAAGAATAAAGTTAATCTGTCTGTTCAAACTGGTGCTTTCATAATGCGTGTGTGTGTGTGTGTACGCGCGCGTGTGTGAGCGTATGTGTGTGCATGCGCGTTTGCGCCTCCCTGTATGTGTACGTGCGTATATGGCGTGTATGTGTGCACGCGTGCATATGTTTTCCAGACAATTCAAATGACACGTGCCTTTGCCAACCGTTCTGCACTGTAACACGAGGATCATACCTAAGAAGGAATGCGTTTGGTATGCAACCTCTTAGTCTAAACATACATACATACTCTCTCTCTCTCTCTCTCTCTCTCTCTCTCTCTCTCTCTCTCTCTCTCTCTCTCTCTCTCTCTCTCTCTCTCTCTCTCTCTCTCTCTCTCAAAACCTAAACTTCTCACTGTCTAACTTTTGCCGGGCCATAGAAATCGTGACTTACCCCATCCCCTCCTCTTGGCAAACGTTCACAACAGAAATCCTGGTTCACGGCAACACTCTCAAACTTTGTTAACAGAACATGGCGCATAGTCTCTCTCTCTCTCTCTCTCTCTCTCTCTCTCTCTCTCTCTCTCTCTCTCTCTCTCTCTCTCTCTCTCTCTCTCTCTCTCTCTCTCTCTCTCTCTCTCTCTCTCTCTCTCTCTCTCTCTCTCTCTCTCTCTCCTCTCTCTCTCTCTCTCTCTCTCTCTCTCTCTCTCTCTCTCTCTCTCTCTCTCTCTCTGTGTGCAATTGTTTAAGAGTGAGGAAGATAGACAGATAGATAAAAAGACAAACAGACCGATAGAGACAGAAACAGATACTCTAACAACAACAACAACAACAACAACATACAGTATTTATACGGCGCTCAATCTTAATAGAAATCAAATCAAAGCGCACACACACGTTAGCATTCAAAGCGCATTCAAACAAAAACGCAATACAAAACGAACACACACGCATTACATCAATGGAATATAGCAGAAACAGACCTAATGGCAAGAGAGAGAAGAGAAAGAGAGGGGAGCTTTAATGACGGGGGAACAGGTGGGTTTTGATGTTAGCTTTGAAAGCAGAGAGAGTCGGTCGCTGACGGAGGGAGAGAGGAAGCTTGTTCCAGGAGGTCGGTCCTGAGACAGCAAAAGAGCGTCGACCAACAGTTGAAAGCTGAAAGCTTATACCACACACACACACACACACACGCACGCACGCACGCACGCACGCACACACACATACACACACACACACACACACACACACACACACACACACACGCACAGAGGCTTACAACACAATTCTTTCTCCACAGAAATAACACGTGTAAAAAAAAAACCCACTCAAGTAGAGGCAGGTTGATTTTGGTCCCTTTTATTTGAGATAACACAAACGTTTCTGGCTGTGAGCCCGTCATCAGTGTTACAAAGAAGGAAGACAAAACAAAAGTGTCTCACACTGAAGACGGGCTGACAGCCAGAAACGTTTGTGTTATCTCAAATAAAAGGGACCAAAATCAAGCCGCCTCTAATTGAGTGTTTTTTTGGTGTTATCTGGTCCTAAGGTCATGTATATTCCCAAGAGTCAAAAAAACTTTACCACAGAAGCCCCAAACGTATCTGTCGCGAAAATTGTGTTTTACGTCCTCTTGGTCTGAATCAGACACATATGGGACATTTGTAAATACAAATATGGTGGGAACAATACTGGAGGCAATGCCCGGAGCCAGTACGAAATCAGTAAAGTCCCGATTTTTTATATATATATTAATACAGATAGCTGTAGCGGTGACCACGCCTCGGCTAAACCTCATCGGCTATGGCACCGCCACAAGTAGTTACTATAGGCTGACTCAGAAAATGCGCCCACGAAATCGTCAATAACTTTCTTTTTTATAGTAATAATGTTTTCGTTTTTATTGTTTAGGTTATTACGAAGATTCAACGCATTAAAGGAAACGATTATTTGTTTATCCAGCATGCTTTGGAAAGCTTAGACCTAATAAAATAATAGTTTATGTGGTAATCCAATATTAGAAGAAGAAAAAAATCCTTATTTTGAAGGGCAAAAACACTTTCGTAGAAACTTTTCTTTGTGTGCAAACCGTCTGTTTCATTAAAATGGCTGTCGATCTAGTTTGCCCGTAACATTTTTATTTAAGTTTAAGACAAACTGGTGTACTATATCCTTACTTTTTTTTTTCTTTTTTTTTGGGGGGGGGGGGGGGGGGGGGGGTTCGCCTCGTGCGTACGGGAGCTGGACGACCCCGCCCCCTCCGCGAGTTTCTCCCAGTGGGGATACGGGGTCTTTCGTAGAAAGAGGTTCCCCCACCTTATGGAAGTTATGTGCTTTGTGTAACTTCCTCTAATCTGCCACTCTCTTTGACTCCCTTTCCCCTTTGCTTTCTATCATCTAATATCTTTCTAGCTTTTGGGCCCATTCTCCTGCTTTTTTTTTTTTTTTTTTTTTTTTTTTTTGCTGTCCCATCTTCTGGGCTGTACAGTGGCGTTGCTCCCACGCCGCTCGTTCCGAATCCCAATTCGCAGCTACATCCGGGTTTGTTAGTCGCAGAAACCGAGACCAGCAGTCCAAGGGGAGAGAATCTATGTTAGGCCGTCAGGAGGCAACCAACCGAGGAGACACTGCACTTCTGCTGAGTGACTTCGGTGGAGTTCAGTGGAGCCTGTTCAGGACACCACCTACTAAGCCCCCTACTGACGACACTATTCTCTTAGTCGCGGAGCCAGCGTGAGTGAGGTCCTCCTCCGAGGGCGCCACCACGACCGTCCACCGACAGCTCCCCAGAACACACTGATCCCCATGACTTTGACCCGAACGCACCAAGGCATAGACTGGATTGGAAACCAAAACTGAGGTCACCATGAGAGCAGGGCATGCAAAGCCACAGAATTTGAGACATTTTTAAAAATTTTATGATTGATGGAAAATGAGGCCGATAATAACGATGATGATGATGCTATGGAGTTCCGTATCGGTCTGAGACTGCATGGCAGGGCTGTATTCTACGCTTCCTTTCATAATGATATCCCGGCGTTAACCAGGCCCGAGAACTACAGACACCTGCAATGTTGGTCTTGCAATTAGAGCAACACTCTCAGAATCGCATCCGTTAAGCGGATGAAACTCGACTGTGTGGTTTCAGTCTTCCCATTGAGCCCATAGCCACTCACTCTGGGTAGGAGTCGGTCCAGGACCGAAAAAACTCTCGCCTCTGATGGTATTCGAACCCAGGACCTCCCAGCCAGTAGTCCGCGACGCTAACCACTACACCACGGCGGCTGGTTCTCCTGCTTTTTTGTGCTTTTTGTTTTGTTTTTAAACTTCCAAATAATTTTTCTCCTTTGAGCTCATCCGAAATAGGAATGTGCTGTGTGTAGAAGAATCCTGACTTTTTAAGTCCACATAATATATATGAATGATAATTTTGTCCAGATATTATCGAAGACAATAAAATTGTAAAAGTCTTCACCTTCTTCTTCTTCTTCTTCTTCTTCTTCTTCTTCTTCTTCTTCTTCTTCTTCTTCTTCTTCTTCTTCTTCTTCTTCTTCTTCTTCTTCTTCTTCTTCTTCTTCTTCTTCTTCTTCTTTTGCTTCTTCTTCTTCTTCTTCTTCTTTTTCCGCGTTCCCATGCAATATTACGGCCATAATGGGTAAGATACATATGAATCTGGTTTTCGGTCGTCACTGGTCTCCCCGCTGCATTTGCTGATTCAGCCAACGTATTCCGAAGGAATAGGAAAACATTATATGGAAGATTTTTTCTTTTTGCAAAAAGGCAGGAGACTGGGCCAATAAGGCAGAGAAATAGTAGCTGATGGTAGATTAGATAAATTTGCTAACACAGAACTTCCGGAAGGTGTGTGTGTGTGTGTGTGTGTGTGTGTGTGGGGGGGGGGGGTATTTATACTGAAATATCCCCCCCCACTACCCATACGTTGGTGGTGGTTGTTGATGTTTTTCGAACCTCAGAAATCTTTTATCCCTTCCTTTATCCATTTCTTGAACTCATCATGAATCTTTTAAATTTGTTGTCTCTTACTGATCGCCAGCTTTTTCTTCTTGTTGTGCGTTCCCGGGCCACTACTGTATAAGGCCACAATGAAGAAGAAAAAATGATTTTTTTTTTTTTTTGGGGGGTGCACACCCTGTAAATAACTTTTACCACCGCAGAAAACGTGGCTTTCAACAAACCAGCCCATTTGAGCAGCAGGTACACAGCCTCAACAGGGTTGACGTTAGACGCCTGTGGAGCTGTCAACGGCCGTGTGAGTAACTGCCACCTTCCGATTAATTTCACGGATGTGAGTGGCGCCAACTGCATCCACACCGCTGAAGATGACAGAGAACCCTGGTGGAAAGTGGACCTCCTGTATGTCTACACGTTCAAGCACCTGCTCTTCTACAGGAGGGAAGGTAAGTAAGACTGAGAGAGAGAGAGAGAGAGAGAGAGAGAGAGAGAGAGAGAGAAAGGAAAACGAAAACGAAATTTTTATTTAACCAGGGAACATGAGATAAGCAGGTTACATGGGTTTTTTTTCCACCCAGCCCTGGGGGAAAATAAAGTAAATCAAACAAGATAGCTAAATAATATATGTACATGCAGAAATGAGAAGAAAAGGGAGGGAGGAGGGGGGAAGAGGCATAGAGGGGGATAAGGATGGGGAAATTTAGGAGAGAGAGTAGCTGTGGAAGAAAGCATGTTTAGGCCTAGACCTACCTACAATTCCCTATTTTGGGTGGTGGGGGGGGGGGGGGGGGGGGGGGGGAGGGGGGGGGGGGGGGGGGGGAGGGGGGAGGGGAGGGGCAACTATAAACAGCAAACCGGAGCATTTTCTTCTTACGATTTTTACGATGTCTTCATGTCTTCAGATTCTCTTCGTCACGCCGTCTCATATATTAGACACGAAGTGACCACGGGATACGGGGAAAAAGGCCTTCTGTTTGTCTTCTTGAAAGTTGTTGTTTCTGTACGATATCTGTTCCCACAATATAGTCAGGGTTTTATTAAATGCGTTGACACGCCATAACACAATAATACCTCCAACATGTTTGTGACAAATTCTAGATAAATAGTCAATAAATAAGAGTAGGCCTATACAGTAGGACTCCGTTGGTCGTAGTCGGCGCGGCGAACCTTGGAGAGCGCATTGTTATACCTAACAGGGCAATATCAAGGAAGAACAACTTTGACTTACACTGGGTTCAAATACTTGTAGCGGTGCCATAGCCGATGAGGTTTAACCGAGGCGTGGTCACCGCTACACCTCTTCTTCTTCTTCTTCTTCTCCTTAGGCAGCCAACTTCAACACGCTGAAGGTTCTGCTGCACTTTAGGGGGTAGTACGAAAAAGAGAAAAACAGCAAGAGATAGAGTACAAAGCGAAATAATAACATTATGGGGAAATAGAAAGAAAGAAATGAAATGATTGCAAGACAGTCAGGAAATAACTGAGTATTCACAGATACACAGTTTACCATGTAGAAAGAATTAAGTTAAATATCTGCATTAATAAAAAAAAAAATCGGGACTTTACTGGTTTCGTACTGCCTCCGGGCATTGCCTCCAGTATTGTTCCCACCATATTTGTATTTACAAATGTCCCATATGTGTCTGATTCAGACCAAGAGGACGTAAAACACCATTTTCGTCGTACTTACACTGGGTCCAGACTCCCTGGTTGTGTCCTCTGTTGGGCGCAAACCTGGGGCCTGTGGTCGAGTGGTTAGAGCGCTCGGCTGCGGTGCGGAAGGTCGCTGGTTCGAGTCCAGTTTGGAGTCGGATTTTTCTGGCCTGAAAACCCCCTCTGTCCACCCAGCAGTGAACGGGTACCTGATTCGTTCAGGGAAGGTTAAAAGGCGGCGGAAGGAGAGGGATGGGCTCCGCCTT
>CM065695.1:22559926-22567426 GCA_017654935.2 Phymorhynchus buccinoides | reverse complement strand
TTCTTTCAATTCCTTCCTCTGATGATGATACTATGGAGTTCTGTATCGGTCTGACACTACGTGACAGGGCTGTATTCCACGTAAAGCCCCTGTTCTTCTTTCAATTCCTTCCTCTGATGATGATAACTATGGAGTTCTGTATCGGTCTGACACTACGTGACACCACGTAAAATGCCCCTGTTCTTTCTTTCAATTCCTTCCTCTGATGATGATACTATGGAGTTCTGTATCGGTCTGACACTACGTGACAGGGCTGTATTCCACGTAAAGCCCCTGTTCTTCTTTCAATTCCTTCCTCTGATGATGATACTATGGAGTTCTGTATCGGTCTGACACTACGTGACAGGGCTGTATTCCACGTAAAGCCCCTGTTCTTCTTTCAATTCCTTCCTCTGATGATGATACTATGGAGTTCTGTATCGGTCTGACACTACGTGACAGGGCTGTATTCCACGTAAAGCCCCTGTTCTTCTTTCAATTCCTTCCTCTGATGATGATACTATGGAGTTCTGTATCGGTTCTGACACTACGTGACAGGGCTGTATTCCACGTAAAGCCCCTGTTCTTCTTTCAATTCCTTCCTCTGATGATGATACTATGGAGTTCTGTATCGGTCTGACACTACGTGACAGGGCTGTATTCTACGTAAAGCCCCTGTTCTTCTTTCAATTCCTTCCTCTGATGATGATACTATGGAGTTCCGTATCGGTCTGAGACTACGTGACAGGGCTGTATTCTACGTAAAGCCCCTGTTCTTCTTTCAATTCCTCCTTCCTAAAAGCCGACTCCCACTATTCGATCTTTTAGTCGAAAGAAAGTTGAGTGTGAACTCCCCATCAATTAGTTGTGACCGTGTGCCGTCCTTATACTATCAGTAAGCATTGGCTGTTTTCCCAAAACTGCCTGAATGAATTGAAACGAAATGGTGCAGTCGCCAATTCCTTCTGACCGGTTGAAAGTGAGAGAGAGAGAGAGAGAGAGAGAGAGAGAGAGAGAGAGAGAGAGAGAGAGAGAGAGAGAGAGGTGGGTGGGGGGAGTTGGGTGGGTGGGTACCTGTACCAGCATCCATGTGAGCATACCCGTACACGTGTATTATCTTCCTCATCCTTTCATCCGTTATGTACACACGGCTTGACCTTTCCCTCTGTTTTAGTGATTCACAACGTGGCCATTGGCAAGAACGCGACAGAGAGCGAAGCCACCTCATCCTACGGTGTAGAAACCATGACGGACGGCCTGGTCTATGTGGATGTGTACTGCTTCAAACAGGACACTGACCCTGACGGCCTTCACAAACTGTACTGGATTAGAGTGGACCTGGAAACCACTTTCAAAGTCATCCATTACGTCATTCACCCTTATGACAACGCTACAAGTAAGTTAAAAAAAATTACATATTTTTTCCCCTTTACATTTATTTATAAGGGCGGACACTACAGTCAAATTATGATTTTTTTTAAAATTTCTTTAAAATATAATTATATCTTGAATGTATTTTCCCACTTGTATCATAACTTTTAATTTTAATAATGATTTAAAACGGTCACCAAATAGTCACATGACTCACATTCATCGTCACAATCGTAATGTATTGGGGTCAAATCGTAGCAATGTGGCTGGCCCTTTATGAAGGATGTAAAGGTCTGTGTACACGTTAACACTATTCACGAGATAGTTCTATTTCCTCATGGCAACACAGTGAGCTGCAGTGAGTGGCCTAACACTGTGTTGCCATGGGGAAATAGAGATATTTTGTGAATAATGTTAACGTGTACATAGACCTTAACCAAACAAACTATGGAAAATGCTTCACGTGCTTCTTCGCTTCACGCATGTGCACGTACTGAGCGCTAGTCAGTTTACAAGTGCGCAGAATGGCCACGGCGAAAACGAATGGAAATTGAAAAATATATTCTTCTAAGGATAAGTACGCCTTTTTTTTACTTTTCTTTTCTTTTTTTTTTTTAGGGCGGGGGGGGGGGGGGGGGGGGGGGGGGGGGGGGGGGGGGTGGGGGGGGGGGGGGGGGGGGTACAGGGGGGTACTATACAGTCAACAGCACCTTACTGAACCGCTCGTTGACTGTGTACGTTTGCGTTGTGACTGTGTCTGTCAGCACCAACGAGTCCCAGAGATTTCTACGCACTAGTGGGCAGTGACAGCGGCGTTGTCAGAACGTTCCCCCCGCCGAGGGACGTCCAGTGCCAGCACTTCACAGGAACCCTTCCGGAGAGAACCAACACGACCCTGCAGTGCGACGAACCCAGGATCGGTCGATACTTCTTCCTCGTCAGGAACGGAACAGAAGGGTTCAAACTCTGTGAGCTGGAGGTCATTGGCCACCACAGATACGGTAAGAAAACAAACGCACAACAACACACAACCAACAACACACAACCAACAGCACACCCATTCATGCTATGCTCACAACCAACATCACACCCATTCATGCTATACTCACAACCAACATCACACCCATTCATGCTATGCTCACAACCAACAACACACCCATTCATGCTCACAACCAACATCACACCCATTCATGCTATACTCACAACCAACATCACACCCATTCATGCTATGCTCACAACCAACAGCACACCCATTCATGCTATACTCACAACCAACAGCACACCCATTCATGCTATGCTCACAACCAACATCACACCCATTCATGCTATACACAACCAACATCACACCCATTCATGCTATGCTCACAACCAACAACACCCATTCATGCATCACACCAACATCACACCCATTCATGCTATACTCACAACCAACATCACACCCATTCATGCTATACTCACAACCAACACACACCCATTCATGCATACTCACAACCAACAACACACATTCATGCTATACTCACAACCAACATCACACCCATTCATGCTATACAACACAACCAACATCACACCCATTCATGCTATACTCACAACCAACATCACACCCATTCATGCTATACTCACAACCAACAGCACACCCATTCATGCTATCCTCACAACCAACATCACACCCATTCATGCTATGCTCACAACCAACATCACACCCATTCATGCTATGCTCACAACCAACATCACACCCATTCATGCTATACTCACAACCAACAGCACACCCATTCATGCTATGCTCACAACCAACATCACACCCATTCATGCTATGCTCACAACCAACACACACCCATTCATGCTATGCTCACAACCAACATTCACCCATGCTATCCTCACAACCAACAGCACACCCATTCATGCTACTCACAACCAACATCACACCCATTCATGCTATGCTCACAACCAACATCACACCCATTCATGCTATACTCACAACCAACATCACACCCATTCATGCTATACTCACAACCAACATCACACCCATTCATGCTATCACACCCATCACAACCAACATCACACCCATTCATGCTATGCTCACAACCAACAGCACACCCATTCATGCTATGCTCACAACCAACATCACACCCATTCAACATGCTCACAACCAACATCACACATGCTATGCTCACAACACACACACATTCATGCTATGCTCACAACCAACAGCACACCCATTCATGCTATACTCACAACCAACATCACACCCATTCATGCTATACTCACAACCAACATCACACCCATTCATGCTATACTCACAACCAACATCACACCCATTCATGCTATACTCACAACCAACATCACACCCATTCATGCTATGCTCACAACCAACATCACACCAACATCACACCCATTCATGCTATGCTCACAACCAACATCACACCCATTCATGCTATGCTCACAACCAACATCACACCCATTCATGCTATACTCACAACCAACATCACACCCATTCATGCTATGCTCACAACCAACACAACACACACCATTCATGCTATGCTCACAACCAACATCACACCCATTCATGCTATACTCACAACAACATCACACCCATTCATGCTATACTCACAACCAACATCACACCCATTCATGCTATGCTCACAACCAACATCACACCCATTCATGCTATGCTCACAACCAACATCACACCCATTCATGCTATACTCACAACCAACATCACACCCATTCATGCTATACTCACAACCAACATCACACCCATTCACAACTCACACAACACACACCCATTCATGCTATGCTCACAACCAACATCACACCCATTCATGCTATACACACAACCAACAGCACACCCATTCATGCTATACTCACAACCAACATCACAACCCATTCATGCTATACTCACAACCAACATCACACCCATTCATGCTACAACTCACAACACACAACACACCCAATGCATGCTCACACCACACACAACCAACAGCCAACATCACACATTCATGCTATACACAACAACAATTCATGCTATGCTCACAACAACAGCACACCATGCAATGCATGCAACACACACAACCAACAACACACACCCATTCATGCTATACTCACAACCAACAACACACAACATGCTATGCTCACAACACACTATACTCACAACAACACACAACCATTCATGCTATGCTCACAACCAACAACACACACCTCACAACAACCATGCAACAACACACCCATTCATGCTATGCTCACACAACACACCCATTCATGCTATACTCACAACCAACAACACACAACCAATACTATGCTCACAACCAACAACACACAACCAACATGCTCACACAACATGCAACAACACACAACATTCATGCTATACTCACAACTGAATGGCCATTCATTATGTCACAACCATTCATGTTATTCACAACCAACATCACACCCATTCATGCGTCATAATTAACTATACTCACAACCAACATCACACCCATTCATGCTATACTTTGAGTGATATACCTCAACACACAATATTTGAGAGATTCCATGCGGTGGTTCGCGAAATATAAGAGGATGAAAAAAACCAAGTGCAACGCCGAGCGGCTGCAAAGTCCCCTCGCAGCATCGCCGAGGTACTCCGAAATCGGAATGTGTCGGCTGTACACATACATAAAAACGCATCAAAACAGCACGTAACTACATAAAAAAAAGGCATCAAAACAGCACGTAACTGAATAGGTTTTTTTATATATAGCCTTGGGGTTCGGACCCGTGATTTGAGCGCGCGCGCGATCATGCGCACACGCGCGCACAGAAAAAAATCATGACAACTGTGTTATAGACCATTCATCAAGAAATGTTGTGAAAAAAACTGCATTAAAATACATGCAAAAACTTCGCGAGATATTAGCGATTATGTGTTTCGGGGTTTGAACCCCGTAACTGGCGCGACCTTGACCTTAATGCAAAACTAAATACATCAGTGGATAGCTTGCATCTTGGCAAACTAATATACCAAATTTGATGATGATAGACTGAATAGTTTTTGAGAAAAAACGGACGAATAGCCGGACGGACGGAGGACACGCCGGACGGACACCGGACGGACACCGGACGGACACCGGACGGACACCGGACGGACACCGGACGGACGGACACCGGACGGACGGACACCGGACGGACGGACACCGGACGGACGGACACCGGACGGACGGACACCGGACGGACGGACACCGGACGGACGGACGGACCAGACAAAAACAATAGCCCCCCGAACCTTCGGCTCGGGGACTAAAAAATTGAGGTTATAATGTCTGGCGTTCGGTAACACCCCCGAGGCATAATTTACGCATGTATTGCATGCCCCCCCCCCCCCCCCCCCCAAAAAAAAAAAAGAAAAAAAAAAAGAAAAGTTTGAAGTGGTTCCATGCATTCAGTGATTCCTGAAATATAAGAGGGTGAAGAAGAGCGGAAGTAATGTCTGCCGTTCTGCGACACCACCGGTGTATCATTTATGCACCAACGTCTGATATTCATGATACTACACACACACACAAAATTTTAAGCATTTCTGTGTATGGGTTAAGCAGAGAGGAAGGCATCCGCGTATAAATTATCGCCGTCGTGACCTTGACCTTGGTGTATGACCTTGAAAACCAAACATGTTTAAGGAGCCATAACTTCCACACCGTTCGTCTTAGAGTCTTCAAACTTGGCATGTAGGTACTTTGGCTTATGGTCGTTTTGATGATGGATACCGGTCAAGATTAAGGTCAAGGTGAGGGAGATTAGTAGGCCTTGAAAGTGGTAGGGGTCTAAATTTGGGTTTTAAGCCATATTATCCACATTTTTACTTGACAGAAGCGCTTCAGATTGTGTGTGGTACTGTATAACCTAGAGTTGAACACATCCGAGCATAAATTATCGCCATGCTGACCTTGACCTCGAAGTGTGACCTTGAAAACCGAAATTTCCTTCTTTGCGCTATATATTTCTTGTCCAAGCTGTATCTCGTGAACTAGAAGATAGAATCCCTTCAAATTTTGTGTGAGGATGTGACACTAAAGTATAACACATTGATACATAAATTATCCCTCGGAAATACGATGTCGCCGAGCGGCAGATATGTTTCCGTTTTTCTTCACCCTCCTATATCTCGTGAAATACTGCATAGAATCACTCCAAATGTTGTGTGGGGGTGTAAAAATAAGAGTAGAAGACATTGCAGTACAAATTATGCCACGTGGGATTTTAATGTCGCCGAGCGGCAGACATGGCTCTGAGTTAAGGGTGTACACCCCATTGATTAGGGTGTACACCCCATTAATTAAGGGTGTACATCCCGGTAAATGAAGGGGTCTAATACTAAAAGTAAAAGTTATCGCAGCACAGTCAAGGGTGTGTAGGTGCATCACCCAAAGGTCACAAGGAGGGCGGGGACCTAAGATGTGAGGGGGAAGGGATGTACAGGGCGGGGCATGTACAGGGCGTAACCGGCAAAGGACATTGACTGTGACACATCTGCCTCTCGGCGATGCTCTTGTGATAGGCAGTTCTTGCGGGCCCTCCTCGACTGTCACTGTCGTCATCTTAAAAAAAAATTTATTGATGAAATTATGCATGATAGAAAAGGCAACATAATTCATTGATGTGAAAATATTCCCTTTTTTCTCTCAAAATAAAACGGGTACAACGATGATGCATATCTGTGATTATTTTTTAAAAGTGTATAAATACAATGAGATTAGTGTGTGTGTGTGTGTGTGTGTGTGTGTGTGTGCGTGCGCGCGCGCGTGCGTGTATGTGTATGTGCGTGCGTGTGTGTGTGTGTGTGTATGCGTGTGTGTGTGCGTACGTGTGTGTGTGTGTGTGTGTGTGTGTGTGTGTGTGTGTGTGTGTGTGTGTGTTTGTGTACCTGTGTGTGCGTACGTGTGTGTGTGTGTGTGTGTGTGCGCGTGCGTGTGTGTGTTGTGTGTGCGTGTGTGTGCGTGCGCGTGTTACACTAGTGCTGGAGAACGGGGCAAGGTGTTACAATGGAAGTGAAACAGCCGTCTGTCTCACTGGCTCCATCTGTCAGAGCCGCGCCTGCAGTAAGACAGAAATCTGTCCGTCTGTCTGTCCGTCTGTCTGTCCGTCTGTCTGTCCGTCTGTCTGTCCGTCTGTCTGTTG
>CM065695.1:22524926-22542426 GCA_017654935.2 Phymorhynchus buccinoides | reverse complement strand
CACCGAGGAATTCACAATATTGCAGAAATGTTATTTTCTCTACCCAGTTAAGGTTAATGGTATTTTTTGGCTGAAACATGGCTGTCGGCGAAAGGGTAAGGTAAACCGTTTTTGAGTTTGTTTCTCTGGGAATGCATGACATTGAACGGTACTATATCTAAATGTTGTTGTTTTCGTAATGCATGTTTCCACGCATGTATTGTGCGTAATCTTGACTTTATGCTGATTTCAGAGTTAACGCTGAACAGGAATTGCAGTCGACACGCAGACCACTGCAAGGCTGTGATGGTTTGCAGCGAAGAGGAGGGTGACTTCAAATGTAGTCAGTAATAAATAGTATCAGTAATAACATAATTGTCCTTTTCCGATCTACGATCGCAAAGGAGTATGTTTTCGTTCGTGTATGTTTCTTTTTTTTTCTTTATCTACATTTGAAAGCAACGCTTAAATGTCATCTTTCGCTCGTCTCTCTTCGTTTGTCTCTGTCTCTATCTTTGTCTCTGTCTGTGTCTGTGTGTATGTGTCAGTGTGTGTGTATGTGTGTGTGTGTGTGTGTGTGTGTGTGTGTGTGTGTGTGTGTGTGTGTGTGTGTGTGTGTGTGTGCGTGTGCGTGCGTGTGTGTGTGTGTGTGCGTGTGCGTGTGCGTGCGCGCGTGAGTGTGCGCGCGAGTATGTGTGTGCTCTTGCTTCTTTACTTCAAAATGCTATCGTTGCTGTTTTCTATATCCCTAAACTTAAATTGCATTATAGACGAGTTTATGCAAGTTTTCAAGGCGTTATGGGCAAGAGCCACAAAGCCACAAAGCAAAGAGAAAAAAATGTTCAAGTTTTCTGAGCAGCTTTGTTGGTCTGTAAAGAACGGTTCAAGCTTTCTGAGCAGCTTTGTTGGTCTGTAAAGAACGGTTCAAGCTTTCTGAGCAGCTTTGTTGGTCTGTAAAGAACGGTTCAAGCTTTCTGAGCAGCTTTGTTGGTCTGTAAAGAACTGTTCAAGCTTTCTGAGCAGCTTTGTTGGTCTGCAAAGAACGGCCCAAGCTTTCTGAGCAGCTTTGTTGGTCTGTAAAGAATGGCTCAAGCTTTCTGAGCAGCTTTGTTGGTCTGTAAAGACGATTTAAGCTTTCTGAGCAGCTTTGTTGGTCTGCTAAAGAACTGTCTCTCTAGCTTTCTGAGCAGCTTTGTTGGTCTGTAAAGAACTGCTCAAGCTTTCTGAGCAGCTTTGTTGGTCTGTAAAGAAAGATTGTCGCTTTCTGAGCAGCTTTGTTGGTCTGGAAAGAATGTGTAGTGAAGCTTTCTGAGCAGCTTTGTTGGTCTGCAAAGAACGGCCCAAGCTTTCTGAGCAGCTTTGTTGGTCTGAGGAGAACGGTTGCAAGCTTTCTGAGCAGCTTTGTTGGTCTGTAAAGAATAATCTCAAGCTTTCTGAGCAGCTTTGTTGGTCTGCAAAGAACGGCACAAGCTTTCTGAGCAGCTTTGTTGGTCTGTAAAGAACGGTTCAAGCTTTCTGAGCAGCTTTGTTGGTCTGTAAAGAACAGTTCAAGCTTTCTGAGCAGCTTTGTTGGTCTGAAAAGAAATACACTCAAGCTTTCTGAGCAGCTTTGTTGGTCTGCAAAGAACGGCCCAAGCTTTCTGAGCAGCTTTGTTGGTCTGTAAAGAATGGCTCAAGCTTTCTGAGCAGCTTTGTTAGTCTGTAAAACGATTTAGCGGCGTTGACGGAGGTTTGCATAGCTTCGCTAGTTTACTGTCTCTCTAGTGATGATCCCTTTTCTCTGGCCTCCACCTACAGAGCTCAAGGAGGGTCAGAAGTGCTCCTTTCGTGGTGCGGACAATGAGGAAGATTGTCGCTCGGGCACCGAAATTGGAATGTGAATGCAGCAGGGAGACCAGTGAAAACTGACACTGTGATGTGAAGGAAAACGTGTGTAGTGAGTATCTTTACCATGATGGTGCGTATGTGTTTCTGTCTATCTGTCCGCCCGTCGGTTTGTCTGTCTGTCTGTCTTGGATACAGAGGAGAACATATGCATGTGGAGTACTGATGCGCAGTTCTTATTACGTAGTACATAGGGGAAGACGGGGTAAAAAAGTCTGCATGACTGTCTAAGAAGCCCACCCCTGTGTATCTCATGAAATTGAGGAAAATGTCAGTCAAATTTGCAATCATGAGTATGAATGTCTAGACATTAACCTGCTCGTCTCCTTAGTGCAAAATGAGACTGGAGAGACACATTGATTTCATGAGATCTTTGGGAATGGGATTTTTACCCGCCCATGTTTGTGCTTTTTCTCCCCGTCTTCATGTAATAATCTTCACAATGGGGGTATTTGTATAGATCAAAATTCCACAACACCCGGGGCTCACCTTAAAAGACACACATTTTCGATTTATTAATCTTTCTCAAGTCAACAACAGTTTAAACATGGCAGCGGTGCCCAAATCACAAGAACAACAAATACACACACACACTCACACACACACACACACTCACACACTCACACTCATACATCTCATGCACACGCACACGCACACTCACTCTCTCTCACACACTCACACACACACACTACACACACATGCACACACACACACACACTCACACACACACACACACACACACTCTCTGTCATACACACACACGCACACACACGCACTCGGTGCACGCACGCACACACACATCTATCTCTCACACACACTCTCTCACTCTACACATACACTCTCAAACACCCATCTCCATAGTAAGCTCCCCCCCCCCCCCCCTCTCTCACACACACACCTACGCTCGAAGGCACTTGTAAAAACACGTCAAGTATTGAGGGTAAACTAAATTGAGGGTATTTGTCATGTGCGTCTCTAAGCGCGAAATCAGATTTGTGTCTTCTGAATGCAGCAGTGGAGACCCGTGTACAGTCTACGAAAAGTTGACACATATCCGGCCCTTTTCTGTGGGTGTGCGTGTGTGTGATGGTATCTGTGTTTGTGCACTATGTGAGTATGTGTGAAGTATGTGCATACATGCAGGTATATACCGTGATCTCTCATCTCTCATGGATTCAGTTTCGCTGACATAGGCTACCATGATAATAATTGATATATGATGCCTGTTCTTAGTCCTTTCATTTCGGAAGAAAAAAACAATGCTGTAGAATTGAAACTGAGTCGTGGGTTACTGTGTGTGTATGGTGCATGTTGTGTTAGATTGTATACATGTACGAGTGTTGAATAGAATAAGTCATAAAGGCTTTAAATCTGTGATAAACATTTTCCTGTCTAACCGACAATCAAATAGGGGAAAATGGCGTTCAGATTACTGTCATTTACTATGAATGTAAACTTTTGGGAAGTTGACTTCAACATATACAAGTATGTGTGTTGTACGAAGTGTAAGTGTGTTATACAGAATATACTAAGTTTGTGTCTTTGTCTCTCTCTCTGCATCTCTGTCTGTCTTGCTGGTCTCTCTCTCTCTCTCTCTAGTCTTACTCTCTCTCTCTCTCTCTCTCTCTCTCTCTCTCTCTCTCTCTCTCTCTCTCTCTCTCTCTCTCTCTCTCTCTCTCTCTCTCTCTCTCTCTGTCTCTCTCTCCTCCCTCTCTCTCTCTCTCTCTCTCTCTCTCTCTCTCTCTCTCTCTCTCTCTCTCTCTCTCTCTCTCTCTCTGTCCCTCTCTCTCTCTCACTCTCTCTGTGTGTCTCTCCCCCCACCCTCTCTCTCTCTCTCTCTCTCTCTCTCTCTCTCTCTCTCTCTCTCTCTCTCTCTCTCTCTCTCTCTCTCTCTCTCTCTCTCTCTCTCTCTCTCTCTCTGAGAGAAATCCCCGAGTAATATAAAAACTAAAAGCACATTGCTGTCATTTAAAAGATGCTTTAATAAATATTTATTCGAAAGGTTATAACAGTCATTCCCCTTTTCTAAACTTGTCTATTGTGCATGTTATAATTTTAGTAAATGCGCATGTCTGTAGCTATGCTCCTACTACCTGATATTGTAAAATTGTCAATTGATTATGATTGTCAATTGATCTTGTCTAACTATGATTTATGTGTGTGAAAGGAATTGTGAGAATGTTGATTTATATGTCATGTTGTCCTTGTTCTTTGGATTTGTTACATTTGATTGTTACATTGTTTACTTTTGACCCATTTGAGTTTGTTTTGTAATTTATTTATTTATTTATTCACTTCATATGTCATTATTTTAGAGGACCTGATGAAAATAAGCTATTTCTGCTTACTCAGTTTATCCTCATTAAAAATTTCGAGTTCGAGTTCGAGTTCTCTCTCTCTCTCCTTCCTCCCCTCTCTCTAAGGTTGTCGTACATAGTGCGTATACTATTACGTGTTGTACGGTTGTACATAGTTCATGTGTATGCGTTGTACGTGCAGAAGTAGATCTCGGAGAGCCCTGCGAAAACACAACCATGTGCCAGTCTGGCACAATGTGTGCCACCAAAGCAGGACCCAACGGCCCGAAGAAATGCCGTGAGTAAAGCAAAAGAGTCGTATTATCCTTGGACACCAATTCTTAAAAAGGAAGAAAGATAAACAAAGAAAAGATTGAAAAAAAGAAAGACACGAAAAATGTAAGAAAACCAACTGTGGGGAGCCTTAGGCCGGGTTCACATTAGGCGCGTAAGTTCCGTACGGAAAACCCTAAATAAGTGGACGAAAGAAGGATAAAAGTTGACACATATAGGGGCAATTCGGACACGTGCGCAAATCTTTTCCCTTCTTTGATTCACTTATTTATGGATTGCGCACGGGTTTCTGCAAGGAATAATATTATCCGCTTATGTGTGTACACGGCCTAAGAGTTAATAGCGTGACTTAGCTTGTGGCCGCCATGATCTGGCGGTCAAACGTGGTCGAGCGAAACAGGCTGTGAATTTCACTCCACTGAATTTGGTTATAATGCACACATTTGTAGTTGAAAAGTTCCCTTGAATGAAAAATCACAACTATTTTCCATTTTTCTTTTTTAAATTGGACATTCTTACAAGGCCAGTAAGAACAGCTGTAAGCCCTGTGAATGATTTAAAAAAATATAATTTCAGTACCTCGTATGACTTTTCTTTGGTTGGGTTGTAACATGCTGTGGCTTCATCGTTTGCTTCATTAAACAAGACAGAGTACTTCCACGACAAGCCATTAACTCAGCACGATCAAGATGTGGCTGTTTTGTAATGGAGTTCTAACAGGAGTTGCTTCTCGTGGTGGAGGATTGCTTTGCTCTGGTGCTTTCTCATGTCTGATGCTGTCCACAATGTCCACCCACCCACAGGTCTGCGATTCGGTTCCGTGGGCTGCCAGGACGACGAGCATTGTGACGGGGCCCATGTCTGCGACAGTCAGAACCGCTGCTGTGAGTGGGCCTGCTTCGTCTAGTTGGCTCTCTGTTTGTTTCTCTGTTTGTTTGTTTATCTCCTCTCTGTTTGTCTGTTTCTCTCTCTGTTTGTTTGTGTGTCTCTCTGTTTGTCTGTTTTTCTCTCTTGTTTGTTTGTGTGTCTCTCTGTTTGTCTGAGTGTCTTTCTGTTTGTGTGTCTCTGTGTTTGTTTGTGTGTCTCTCTGTTTGTTTGTGTGTCTCTCTGTTTGTGTGTCTCTCTGTTTGTTTGTGTGTCTCTCTGTTTGTTTGTGTGTCTCTGTTTGTCTGAGTGTCTCTCTGTTTGTTTGAGTGTCTCTCTGTTTGTTTGTGTGTCTCTGTGTTTGTTTGTGTGTCTCTGTGTTTGTTTGTGTGTCTCTCTGTTTGTTTGTGTGTCTCTCTGTTTGTTTGTGTGTCTCTCTGTTTGTTTGTGTGTCTCTCTGTTTGTTTGTGTGTCTCTCTGTTTGTTTGTGTGTCTCTGTGTTTGTTTGTGTGTCTCTCTGTTTGTTTGTGTGTCTCTGTTTGTTTGTGTGTCTCTCTGTTTGTTTGTGTGTCTCTCTGTTTGTTTGTGTGTCTCTCTGTTTGTTTGTGTGTCTCTCTGTTTGTGTGTCTCTCTGTTTGTTTGTGTGTCTCTCTGTTTGTTTGTGTGTCTCTCTGTTTGTTTGTGTGTCTCTCTGTTTGTTTGTGTGTCTCTCTGTTTGTTTGTGTGTCTCTCTGTTTGTTTGTGTGTCTCTCTGTTTGTTTGTGTGTCTCTCTGTTTGTTTGTGTGTCTCTCTGTTTGTTTGTGTGTCTCTCTGTTTGTTTGTGTGTCTCTCTGTTTGTTTGTGTGTCTCTCTCTGTTTGTTTGTGTGTCTCTGTGTTTGTTTGTGTGTCTCTCTGTTTGTTTGAGTGTCTCTCTGTTTGTTTGAGTGTCTCTCTGTTTGTTTGTGTGTCTCTCTGTTTGTTTGTGTGTCTCTCTGTTTGTTTGTTTGTCTCTCTGTTTGTTTGTGTGTCTCTCTGTTTGTGTGTCTCTCTGTTTGTTTGTGTGTCTCTCTGTTTGTGTGTGTCTCTCTGTTTGTTTGTGTGTCTCTCTGTTTTGTTTGTGTGTCTCTCTGTTTGTTTGTGTGTCTCTCTGTTTGTTTGTGTGTCTCTCTGTTTGTTTGTGTGTCTCTCTGTTTGTTTGTGTGTCTCTCTGTTTGTTTGAGTGTCTCTCTGTTTGTTTGTGTGTCTCTGTGTTTGTTTGTGTGTCTCTCTGTTTGTTTGTGTGTCTCTCTGTTTGTTTGTGTGTCTCTCTGTTTGTTTGTGTGTCTCTCTGTTTGTTTGTGTGTCTCTCTGTTTGTTTGTGTCTCTCTGTTTGTTTGTGTGTCTCTCTGTTTGTTTGTGTGTCTCTCTGTTTGTTTGTGTGTCTCTCTGTTTGTTTGTGTGTCTCTCTGTTTGTTTGTGTGTCTCTCTGTTTGTTTGTGTGTCTCTCTGTTTGTTTGTGTGTCTCTCTGTTTGTTTGTGTGTCTCTCTGTTTGTTTGTGTGTCTCTCTGTTTGTTTGTGTGTCTCTGTTTGTTTGAGTGTCTCTCTGTTTGTTTGTGTGTCTCTGTTTGTTTGAGTGTCTCTCTGTTTGTTTGTGTGTCTCTCTGTTTGTTTGTGTGTCTCTCTGTTTGTTTGTGTGTCTCTCTGTTTGTTTGTGTGTCTCTCTGTTTGTTTGTGTGTCTCTCTGTTTGTTTGTGTGTCTCTCTGTTTGTTTGTGTCTCTCTGTTTGTTTGTGTCTCTCTGTTTGTTTGAGTGTCTCTCTGTTTGTTTGTGTGTCTCTGTTTGTCTGAGTGTCTCTCTGTTTGTTTGAGTGTCTCTCTGTTTGTTTGAGTGTCTCTCTGTTTGTTTGAGTGTCTCTCTGTTTGTTTGAGTGTCTCTCTGTTTGTTTGAGTGTCTCTCTGTTTGTCTGAGTGTCTCTCTGTTTGTTTGTGTGTCTCTCTGTTTGTTTGTGTGTCTCTCTGTTTGTTTGAGTGTCTCTCTGTTTGTTTGTGTGTCTCTCTTTGTTTGTCTGTGTCTCTCTGTTTGTTTGAGTGTCTCTCTGTTTGTTTGAGTGTCTCTCTGTTTGTTTGTGTGTCTCTCTGTTTGTCTGAGTGTCTCTCTGTTTGTCTGAGTGTCTGTGTGTGTTGAAAATCAATTTGAACAGTCAGTGAGTCAATACTATCTCAGTCTCCAATGAACATATTTACCAATACAAATAGTAGTAGTAGTAGTAGTAGTAGTAGTAGTAGTAGTAGTAGTAGTAGTAGTAGTAAGTAGAGCTAGAAGTGGGACTCGCGGCCCTTTTACGCCCTTTCTCGTTTGTGACTTTGATTTGTTTGAGGGTGGCTTGCTTTCTACACCTAAGCTATAACATTAAAAAAAAATATGGAATGGACTTTTTCTTCTTCTTTTGTTTTTGCTATTCATAGAAAGATCTGAAACTATGCTCATTAAACCGTACCATAAGATCCAATCATAATGTCTTTCTTTAGCCCAGAATGCAATCAAATTATCTTCGCCAAACGTTGCAGTAGCCCCCCCCCCCCCCCCCCCCCCTTCACGCAGGCAAAGACACTTGAATAACATCCAGATGTTGTCAAAAGAACAGCAGACAGGAATCTTGGAAGGTTACGAATGAAGTAAAAGCGCCTGGGTGTGTGGTTCGGGTGGATATGAAAGTACAAAGGGCATATTCTCACGTTTGAGGGTAGCTGTATGAATGTTCTGATTTTGTTTTGGAGTGTGTTTTGGAGGAGAGATGGGTTGTTGGTTTTGATGGGGAGGGGAGAGGTTTAGAGGAAGGAGATGCAGTGCGGTTCGCGCAGCAACTAATCATTGTGACTGATCCGCATTCAGTGTTGGGGAAGGACGCAGACTGTGAGGACAGCCCTTCCGGACCTGCACTGTGTCTGGCGGGTTCCACGTGCAAAGGTGGAACATGCCAGTGTAGCCCCGAGGTCACTGATGAAGGCTCGCCCAAGTGTAGTATGTTTTTTTTGTTTATCTCATTATGTTCCTTTTCACAGATTAAGCTGGGTCTGCTTTCATATTCCGAGGTTGTTGGGTGTGGGTTTTTTTTTAATATAGAACGGACGTACGCATACATTGCAACTGAAACAAGGGCTTAGGACTTGTGCATGTCTATCTGTATGTGAGGGCGTGTCTGTGCGTTAATAAAGTTTGTTCCAGGCTATACAACCGAAACTAGTAAATCGATCGCCATGAAAATTGGCAGAACTGTTCGCTGATGTCCACGTTGATGATCCCGTTATATCATTTCAGCCAAAGGGTAAGCTCAAGGTGTACAAGTTGTCGGTGAAAACGGCGTCAGTTTAGTTGCATTATAAAATGGTAAAAAGGTGGTGCTCGAGAGCACTGGATCTCATGAGTCATGTGTTACACGCGATGTTGCGCTGCACCCATTTAGGCCTGCTAGGCAAAATCTTGAGACCTTAGTATGTTTCCTTTCAGGGATAAAACGTGCTGGTTATTGTCACACACTAGTATAAAAACAGTTGTTTCGAAGGAAACAAAGTATGGAGAACGTTTTTGAGAGAGGAAGGTGAGGGGGTACACCTCTTAGAAGTGATTTTATATTATGTCTTCCATCCTGTGTTACAAACTTTTACAAAAAAACTCTGAGCTATGTAAGGCCAAGATGGGGGACACACAGGAATAAAAACAGTGTGCGTATTGTGTCTGTGGGCATCCCCGTGGGGATGCCGGGGGGTCTTTTGTATAAATAGTTCCCCCACCTTCTGGAAGTTCTGTGCTTGTGAAGTGTCTGTGGGCTGACAAACACCACTGTGTACCATTCATAACAGGCTGTTTTCTATACTATTATACTGAGCATAATCAAATCCATCAAAGATATTCTCTATATCTTAAGAATGATCTCCATCATTTCAGATTATGCAATTGACGTAAATAAGACGAAGAATAATATAGAAAGTGTCAGAAACTTCTCAGAAAAACGAAGATTTTTCAGACATATTCCTTAATTTTTGTTAGTTTTTAAAAAAAAATCAGCTACACTTTGTTGTCATAATTCTGGAATGGTTCAGACAATCCTGTTACATTATGTTGAATGCTTACATGTTCACAATCCTGTACATGTAGAATGATTGTGACTTACCACGTTTTTTTGAACGTTCGGTTTGATATTAAATTACGATTAATTTGGACTTAAAAACAAAACAACCCACTACTTCCTGTACCGTTGACTCCCAGGTCCTGAGGAAGGGAGAGTGGGCGGAGCCTGTGGAGTGAGAACCAATGGACAGCCTGGCTGTCAGGGCGACCTGGCCACGTGCACAGATAACACATGTCAATGTCCTGACTCCTTCACTGCCAACCATGATGACCTGACCTGCAGTGAGTAACAACAACGACGACGACGATGATGATGATAACTATGCAGAGCTTATGGTTGTCTAAAACAGTCTTGAAGAATATTTCAAACGCCAAACACAAACCTCGATTTAATAGACGATTTTCAAAACAAAACTAGGGGAGAGCACTTCGTGAAAATTAGAGTTGCTTACCTCCATTACTCGGTCAAATTCCGTAGCAACAATGCAACAGTGGCGTCGAAGCTTGAAACCGCAGGATGCGAGTCAGCGACTTGCAAACATTTTTTTAAGAAAAATTAGGGGTGGCCAGTGGCCACAAACTTATAAAACTTGCAAAATGTGACGTAAAAATATAAATGATATATTTGTTTTAGAATGACGCACGGTGTTCTAAGTGCTGTATCTCTGCTCAAACACACGAGTCGATGGGCTACGAGAGCTGATGGTAGAGTGACCTCCCCTGTTTGACCGATTGAATTAGGCAAGATCACTCCCACACACCATGAAATTACTCCCCTTAATTATTTCCGAACAATTCCTATTGCTCTGAAGGATTAGCAAACCAAGTTCAGTAGATGTGATCAGAGTAAAGTGTGTGTGTGTGTGTGCGTGTGTGCGTGCGTGTGTGTGCGCGTGTGCGTGTGCCCGCGTGTATGTGTGCGTATGCATTTGTGTATGCGTGCGTATGTATGTGTGCATGTGTGTGTGCGTGCATGTGTGTGTGTGCGTGCATGCATGTGTGTGTGCTTTATTTTTTCTTATTATGAATTGACCTGAAGGTCTGGGTGCCGGCTTTAGCTGTTCAATCAACGGGAGCCTCAATGGCAGCGTCGACCCCTGTGCAACGGGGGCCTCCTGCACTGACGGAACTTGTTGTGAGGACAACTTCTTATCTAGTGTTTGCTGCGTTTGGATGAAAGACAAAAACAAAGAAAGAAAAGACAACATACACACATTCACACACACGCGCGCGTGCGCACGCGCGCGCGCACGCGCGCGCACACGCACACGCGCACGCACACACACACACACACACACACACACACACACACACGGCGCGCGCGCGCGCACACACACACACACACACATACACATACGCATACACACACACAACACACACACACACACACATATTTAAACACACACACACACACACATACACACATACACACACACACACACACACACATACACACACACACACACACACACACACACACACACACACACACACACACACACACACACACACACACACACACACACACACACACACACACACACACACACACACACACAACACACACACACACACACACACACACACACACACACACACACACACACACACACACACACACACACACACACACACACACACACACACACACACACACACACACACATTTAGCCAAGCAAACAAAAAATGGCGCTAACCTCCACCAAGGAGGATGGGAGTGAAGGGTATGAATGGACGGTGATACTCAGAACTGAAAAGACTTTTTAGTTCAGGACAGGAATGTAGGAACCGTGACTGATTCTGTTGTTTGTGATGCTATGGTCTGTTCAGTTCATGACAGCTATTTAGGGACCCGACTGATTCTGCTGTTTTTCTTGCTTTGTTGTATACAATTTTGGACAGCTGTATAGAACCGTGTCTGGTTCTGTTTGTGGTGCTCTCTTCTGTACATATTTAGACACTTATACTATTAATGAGCAGGTTAGGACGCTGATGTCACCGCCAGGGGGAAATCAAACCAGTAGGGGCTTAGCGCGTGATATTCTTAGTTGGGGGTAGTGAGAGACAGAGAGAGGGAGATGAGTCCGGGGAAATCAAACCAGTGGGGGCTTAGCGCGTGATATTCTTAGTTGGGGGTAGTGAGAGACAGAGAGAGGGAGATGAGTCCCTCTCTCTCTCTGTCTCTCACTACCCCAAACTAAGAATATTACGCGCTAAGCCCCTACTGGTTTGATTTCCCCCTGGCGGTGAAATCAGCGTCCTAAGTTGATCATTGAATCCTGACGGTGTACTTTGTGGCGCTATGTTCTGTACAGTTTGGGGAAGCAATGTAGGAATCCTGACTGATTCTGTTGTTTGTGGCGCTATCTTCCGTATAGTTCTGGATGGCTGAGTATGAACCTTGACTGATTCTGTTTGTGGTGCTGTCGTGTACATATTTGAACAGCTATATAGGGGCCTAGCTTTATTCTGTTGTTAGTGGTGCCATGTTTCTGTACAGTTTAGGACAGCTATGTAGGAGCCCTGACTGATTCTGTTAGTGGTGCTATGTTTCTGTACAGTTTAGGACAGCTATGTAGGAGCCCTGACTGATTCTGTTAGTGGTGCTATGTTTCTGTACAGTTTAGGACAGCTATGTAGGAGCCCTGACTGATTCTGTTAGTGGTGCTATGTTTCTGTACAGTTTAGGACAGCTATGTAGGAGCCCTGACTGATTCTGTTAGTGGTGCTATGTTTCTGTACAGTTTAGGACAGCTATGTAGGAGCCTTGACTGATTCTGTTAGTGGTGCTATGTTTCTGTACAGTTTAGGACAGCTATATAGGAGCCCTGACTGATTCTGTTAGTGGTGCTATGTTTCTGTACAGTTTAGGACAGCTATGTAGGAGCCCTGACTGATTCTGTTAGTGGTGCTATGTTTCTGTACAGTTTAGGACAGCTATGTAGGAGCCCTGACTGATTCTGTTAGTGGTGCTATGTTTCTGTACAGTTTAGGACAGCTATGTAGGAGCCCTGACTGATTCTGTTAGTGGTGCTATGTTTCTGTACAGTTTAGGACAGCTATGTAGGAGCCCTGACTGATTCTGTTAGTGGTGCTATGTTTCTGTACAGTTTAGGACAGCTATGTAGGAGCCCTGACTGATTCTGTTAGTGGTGCTATGTTTCTGTACAGTTTAGGACAGCTATGTAGGAGCCCTGACTGATTCTGTTAGTGGTGCTATGTTTCTGTACAGTTTAGGACAGCTATGTAGGAGCCCTGACTGATTCTGTTAGTGGTGCTATGTTTCTGTACAGTTTAGGACAGCTATGTAGGAGCCCTGACTGATTCTGTTAGTGGTGCTATGTTTCTGTACAGTTTAGGACAGCTATGTAGGAGCCCTGACTGATTCTGTTAGTGGTGCTATGTTTCTGTACAGTTTAGGACAGCTATGTAGGAGCCCTGACTGATTCTGTTAGTGGTGCTATGTTTCTGTACAGTTTAGGACAGCTATGTAGGAGCCCTGACTGATTCTGTTAGTGGTGCTATGTTTCTGTACAGTTTAGGACAGCTATGTAGGAGCCCTGACTGATTCTGTTAGTGGTGCTATGTTTCTGTACAGTTTAGGACAGCTATGTAGGAGCCCTGACTGATTCCGTTAGTGGTGCTATGTTTCTGTACAGTTTAGGACAGCTATGTAGGAGCCCTGACTGATTCCGTTAGTGGTGCTATGTTTCTGTACAGTTTAGGACAGCTATGTAGGAGCCCTGACTGATTCCGTTAGTGGTGCTATGTTTCTGTACAGTTTAGGACAGCTATGTAGGAGCCCTGACTGATTCTGTTAGTGGTGCTATGTTTCTGTACAGTTTAGGACAGCTATGTAGGAGCCCTGACTGATTCCGTTAGTGGTGCTATGTTTCTGTACAGTTTAGGACAGCTATGTAGGAGCCCTGACTGATTCCGTTAGTGGTGCTATGTTTCTGTACAGTTTAGGACAGCTATATAGGAGCCCTGACTGATTCTGTTAGTGGTATTGTGCCAAGAATAGTAGATAATAATAGTTGTATAGCGTTCTTGGTTGTGCTCTGTACAGTTTTGGACCCAGGACGGCCATGCAGTGGGACAGAGAGCGTGTTCTGTGTGCTCGGCACTGAGTGTGATGTCGATGGGTTTTGTCGTGAGTATTGCACCACTCGTCATAATTAGCTAACTCTGCCAAAGAGCTTACAAATGAAAGTTTTGTCCCTGGCGGGTTCGTATTGTGACGCACAATACGTTTACCTATTGAGGAATGGACTATAAAAAGTATTAGCAGATTTTGAGAAAAAAGTGTGTAGGAAGTATGCACCATCCATTAACAGTGCTGACTTAATCTGAATTGTCATTCAATCAGTATGATGAGGTTTGTTTAATGTTTACCTGTGACCTGTAGGTTCAGAACCTATTTTCACACAAAATCAAAGACAAAGATGCTAGACGCAAATCTATATTCACATAAGTGTAGGCTTTTGGTGGTGATGCTTGTTTTCTATCTTTTCTTTTTTCGCTTTTTTGAATGAGAATAAAATATAAGCTGAAACAAAACTAACAAAAACTTTGTGAGAAATAATACTGACATTAATAATATAGAGTTTGAAACAATATCAGACTCATAATTCTTTCAACTTTTCTGAACAAGACTTGGTGAAAGACAGCCAGAGACAGATAGGCCTAAGAATGTGTTTCAGTTTTCAATGCTAAGACTACCTAAAACTACTGGACGAAACTTAATGAAGTTTACCCAAACAGTTTTCTAGAACGCCAGGGATACTGCTTATTGATTCAGTCAATCAATACACTATGATTAAAATCATCATTAGAAAACAAAACTAGTTGTTGTTGTTGTTGTTGTTGAATATCTCACAGAACCTGTCTTAACTGTGAGGCGTTTGGGGTTGAACTGATGTTATGTGCGTATTCTTGGTAAAAGTTGGGTTTTTTCCTGTGGGGTCCTGATGATTTCTTGGTGGTTGTTCAGGCGGGTCTGGATCAGAACTGTTGTTTTCCTGTGGGGTCCTGATGATTTCTTGGTTGTTGTTCAGGTCTGGGTCTGGATCAGAACTGTTGTTTTCCTGTGGGGTCCTGATGATTTCTTGGTTGTTGTTCAGGTCTGGGTCTGGATCAGAACTGTTGTTTTCCTGTGGGGTCCTGATGATTTCTTGGTTGTTGTTCAGGTCTGGGTCTGGATCAGAACTGTTGTTTTCCTGTGGGGTCCTGATGATTTCTTGGTTGTTGTTCAGGTCTGGGTCTGGATCAGAACTGTTGTTTTCCTGTGGGGTCCTGATGATTTCTTGGTTGTTGTTCAGGTCTGGGTCTGGATCAGAACAGTTGTTTTCCTGTGGGGTCCTGATGATTTCTTGGTTTGTTCAGGTCTGGGTCTGGATCAGAACAGTTGTTTTCCTGTGGGGTCCTGATGATTTCTTGGTTGTTGTTCAGGTCTGGGTCTGGATCAGAACTGTTGTTTTCCTGTGGGGTCCTGATGATTTCTTGGTTGTTGTTCAGGTCTGGGTCTGGATCAGAACTGTTGTTTTCCTGTGGGGTCCTGAGACTTGGTTGTTGTTCAGGTCTGGGTCTGGAACTGTTGTTTTCCTGTGGGGTCCTGATGATTTCTTGGTTGTTGTTCAGGTCTGGGTCTGGAGAGTGTTGTTTTCCTGCGATGATTTCTTGTGACGCAGAACTGTTTAGGCCAAGACCACAGATGTAGTGAGTTATGTTCACTTTTCTGTTTGTCTGTCTCTGTGTCTGTGTCTCTCTCCGCCCCCACCCCCCATGTCTTTGTGTTGTTGTGTGTCTGTCTATCCGATTGTCTGTCTGTCTTTCTTTATTTGTATCTGTCAGGCTGTCTTTCTTTGTATCTATCAGGCTGGTTATACGAGGTCATAACTGTATACATGTTTTACTGTCTCTGTCCGTAGTGAAGAGAAGAGGTTCAATGTTCATCAACAATACAGTGGAACCTCCCTTATAAGACCTTCAAAAATCATCCAAAATGAGGTCTTATAAGGGAGGGGTCATATAAGGGAGGTACTTTTAATACTTACAAAGAAGGGCAATGTCTCAGAGAAGTAGGTCTTATATGGGAGGGAGTCTTATAATGGGAGGTCTTATAAGGGAGGTTCCACTGTAAACCTCTCCTCCTTGTGTCATTCTCAGTAAGCATAACGGGGTTCACAGAGTAAGTGCACAGTAGGAGGGGATTAGCATTGTATCGCTGCTTTGATGTGGATGTATTGCTCTCTCTCTCTCTCTCTCTCTCTCTCTCTCTCTCTCTCTCTCTCTCTCTCTCTCTCTCTCTCTCTCTCTCTCTCTCTCTCTCTCTCTCTCTCTCTCTCTCTCTCTCTCTCTCTCTCTCTCTCTCTCTCTCTCTATGTATGCCAGATTACGTGAAAAATATAGAGACAAACATTACAAATATAACTGCATCCATCCACTAAAGTTTTTTTCTGCAAAATGAGAACAAATATATAACAAGAGATGTGGCTATGTTCGTTCACTATGCACTTTGCCAATGTAATTTGGTTAAAGTTGTTTTTGAGTTATTATCAAGGTATTTCTAGTAGCTTGATTGAATGTTGTGCAGTTGATTGTACATGTCCCCATGTGGATTGGCCGGAGGCCTCACATTAAAAATCCAGTGTATATATATCTCCCTCCCTCTCTCCCCCTCTCTCTCTGTCTCTCTCTCTATCTCTCGTTGCAGAGACCAAGGCCTCTGGGTTCTGCAGAAATAATTACCAGTGTGTGGCTGGGTCAGAGTGCACAGATATGAGCTGCCGGTGCCTCGGCAACATCTCTGTCCCCACCAATGACGGAACATGTGGTACAGAACTGACGCAGTCTGGTTTCGTTGCGGTAGTTTGAACGATTGAGGGGTTGACATAACAAAGAAGATTCAAACTGTTTACTGCAGTCAGAAAATCATTTGCTACTTACGCGTAGCTTTCGCCGCGTAGCATACGCTTGGCTTCCTCAGCGCTTGACCACTGCCTATGGAAATTTGGTATTCAATGGTCAACTTAGGATGCCCATTTCACCGTCATGTAGCAATCAAACCAGTAGGGGCTTAGCGCGTGATATTCTTAGTTGGGAGTAGAGAGAGAGAGAGAGAGAGAGAGAGGGAGGGGTTCATCTACCCCTCACTGTTTCTCACTACCCCCATCTAAGAATATCACGCGCTAAGCCCCTACTGGTTTGATTGCCACCTGGCGGTGAAATGGGCGTCCTAAGTCGCTATTTCAGTCAACACGCAAACAGACAAACTAGACCAGGCCACTGAGTCTTGGGTCCTATGCCAGTTGTGATGTGTCTTGCGGCGTATATGTTGTACGTATGATATGTGTGTGTGCGCGTACCAGAATGGACTTCAAAAGACAGCTTTTGAGGATGTTTGCATGCTGTCGCTATAGTTTTCTTTATACAGTGGAACCTCCCTTATAAGACCTTCAAAAATCATCCCAAATGAGGTCTTATAATGGAGGGGTCTTATTAGGGAGGTAATTTTAATGTTTACAAAGAAGGGCAATGTCTCAGTGAAGTAGGTCTTATATGGGAGGGAGTCTTATAAGGGAGGTTCCACTGTATTGCTGTACATGTCGTCAGCAAATTATGGTGTCGTCCATTTTATAAAAAGATACATTAAGGGGATAAATATATGAAAGTTAGGTCTGCAGTTAACATGGTATGTTTGGGGTGGGGGTGGGTGGGGGGGGGGGGTGCTTTAAAATAATGCATGTACGTGTACTCAACTCTTGGTGGACTCCTCTTGCTCTTCTTTCTTGATGCATCCTCTACCATCAACGATGTGATTATTCTGACACTCTTTCTGCTTTCTTTCCTGTTACTGATATGATGCATCCTCTACCACCAACGATGTGGTTATTCTGACACTCTTTCTGCTTTCTTTCCTGTTACTGATATGATGCATCCTCTACCACCAACGATGTGATTATTCTGACACTCTTTCTGCTTTCTTTCCTGTTACTGATATGATGCATCCTCTACCACCAACGATGTGGTTATTCTGACACTCTTTCTGCTTTCTTTCCTGTTACTGATATGATGCATCCTCTACCATCAAC
>CM065695.1:22412426-22509926 GCA_017654935.2 Phymorhynchus buccinoides | reverse complement strand
CTAAGATCCCGTTTATTCTAAGGTATTAAAATAATCAAACCATACGAGTAGACCTACAGTCTTGCTAGATATCACCAATACGTTTAGGTAGGATGTGTTGACCAGAACAGATTTAATAATGAGCAAATATTTAAGGCCATCATGCTAATTCTCTAGGTAGGATTATTGCAATATGTCGACAACATTTGATAATGAGTAGGCTACTACTGATCGACACACCCAAGACTATTTCAGAACATTATCAAGTCAATGTCAACAAAAGTTGACTTTCTGAGGGGACTCTATGCTAGCTATGAATGAGTAATCACACATCCAAGACTAATTCAGAACTTCATCAAGTCAATGTCATCAAAAGTTAACTTTCTGAGGGGACTCTATGAATGAGTAATCACACCCAAGACTATTTCAGAATTCAATCAAATCAATGTCAACAAAAGTTTACTTTCTGAGGGAACTCTAGGCTAGCTCTATGAATGAGACATTGAGTACTCACGTCCAAGACTATTTCAGAATGTAATCAAGTCAATGTCATCAAAAGTTAACTTTCTGAGGGGACTCTATGCTAGCTATGAATGAGTAATCACACATCGAAGACTATTTCAGAACTTCATCAAGTCAATGTCATCAAAAGTTGACTTTCTGAGGGGACTCTAGGCTAGCTCTATGAATGAGACATTGAGTACTCACATCCAAGAATATTTCAGAATTTTATCAAGTAAATGTCAACAAAACTTGACTTTCTGAGGGGACTCTAGGCTAGCTATGAATGAGTAATCACACCCAAGACTATTTGACTTTCTGAGGGGACTCTGGGCTAGCTCTATGAATGAGACATTGAGTAATCACAAATCCAAGACTATTTCAGAACTTCATCAAGTCAATGTTAACAAAAGTTGACTTTCTGAGTGGACTCTAGGCTAGCTACGAACTGAATGTGAACACGACGACGCTGTGTGTTTTCAGGCAATCTGAGATAAACAAGATAGTGGAGCTGAAGGAGGACGTGTCGGACATTCTAGCTGAAGAAGCTGAACAAGGAGGTGGTGGAGGTGCTGGCCAGGGTTTCACGGAAATTGCCCAGGTCAACGACCTTGAAGAAAGCGGCGAATCATCCGCAGCAATGGAGGAAAGCGGCGGATCTGACATTTCCCAAATGAGCGCAACTGCGGGCGAAAGCGAAGTGGACCTGCCCACCGTGTCGGTAGATACTGGTGGTGTTTACTTGGGCCCAGCCGAAGAACTGGGCGTTAAATCTTCATCGTCGTCGAATATCGAAACTCCCGGTGCCGTCAGCGATGTTCCACTGACGACTTCCCTCTAACTTCACCCGTCTCGGTTCTGTCACGCTCCTCTGCAGCCGTTAGGGAGCTGGCAAATGAAGACAGACGTGCCTGTACACTTTGTTCATGTCTCATAATTTATCTTTTTCAGACTATCATTGCATTCCTGTTTTTGAACCGCGTAGCGGGGCAATATTGTCTTTCTTTATTTCTTCTTTTCTTCTTCTTACTCTTTTTTGTTTGCGAATGAATGAATGAAAGTTAGTTTAACGTCCTATTAGCGGGTAGCTCTTAATTAAGGACACGTTGGCTGAAGACGAAGTCTTCCTGGGAAGATCTTCTTTGTGAGACCAGCATCCGTATACCTCCCCTCTTTCCCCCTACCCATGACTACCACTACAGTTACAGTAAACTTCTGGTAGGTTCTGGTGTAGTGTATTGTAACGAACGGCAAGCGATAACGGAAGGCCCTACTAAGCCTACTGGAGGGAACTAATGCAGCCATAAGCTTGTGTTACTTTAGCTGAAGCGTTTGCCCAAGACAAGTGGTAATTTTACTTAGCCTTGTCTTGGCCCATTTGCTACCTACTATTTTCGCAATTTAAACCCAGGGGTTCGTTTTGTCTACTTAACAAGTACAACCAGGTTTTAAGCCACAATGATCAAAACACATGCTAATTTGTTTTTGGAACAGTTTTGTTTGAATCCGTTTCTTACTATTAATTTTTTTACTATGGACTTTCCCTCTTTTTGCATTGTTATTTACACTCTACAACAGAAACATGAAGTTGTTGTGCAAAAATAGTATTATTTCTGTTACATGTTCGATAATAAAGTTGTTTTTCAATAAGAAAGTTGTTATGCAAAATCGTTCAGCGTGTTCTTTGTTGTTGTTCATGACCAGTGTTTTATTCCCGAGTGTTATGAAGATGCATATGCTGTTCACGTATTATGGTAAATATTGTTGAACAGACCCTACCATCCTACCTCTCAAGTGCTCTCCAAACTTACACTCCTTCTCGCTCACTCCGATCTTCCCATGCCAAACTGTTGAAAGTTCCTAAAGTGAATTTAAAGTCTTTTGGACAACTCAGTTTTAGTTTTTGGACTACTTAAGAGCTCGGCGAACCGGGCTGATAGAGTTATCGTTAGTGGCGACAGTACACGTTTCACAGTGGAGGCTATCCAAAAACTCAGACTGGAACTTGAACGGAGAATTCAACTGGCCTATCTACGTGTAAAATGTGTCCTGTTTAAAAGGGACATAACCAGTGTTTCTGTCTTCACTACTCATATAGGGAAAAGAGACCGGATGCTTATCTTCCCCTATACAGTCTTTGGTAAATCTCTTCTTTTCAGTGCAACTGATGTCTAGAAAGCACCAATACTGTGCAAAGTAAAAGTTTGAACAGTTTTGATGCCTAAGTTTAAATTAGGCTACAGGTCAGGTCAGGTAGTTAGGACATTAGGCCTCGCGGCCACTTCACTGTCCTGTCATTTTTGTTTGACTTTTGCACAGCTTGGAGGTTTTTATATTTTGTTTTCGGCAAATCTGCCTTTTAGTCATGCTCATATTGTAGTTTTGATATGTTGGTGTATCCACCAAGGAGGTTTTTCAATTGTGTTAGATTCTGTGCTCGTTTAATATGTGCAGGAAGAGTACTGCAAAACTTTGTTACTCTGTTAGAAAATAATTTGTTTCTAATATTAGTTCGGCTATACTGGGCTAGTATTTTTAAATCACTGTTACGGGTTCTTGAGTCAGTTGTTAGCTGGAACAAAGATTTATTAGTATGATTAATTGTTATCACTGTGAAAACTTAGTAAAATTGTCCATGACATCCGTCAACTGGGTCATACAAGATCTTCCTGTCCTAAAGCCATGTTGACATTCTGAATACAGGTTAAAATTTGTCATGTGGGCTACAAATGTATCTCTAATAAATTGTTCTACATTTTTTTGCAAATAATACATGTGAGGCTTACATGCCGGTAATTTCCTGGTTCAGATTTTGTACCCTTTTTGAAGATGGCTGCTTTTTCGGCATTTTTCAGTCTGCGGGTAACTCACCTAGCTGTTTGTAAGGATTTGTTAAATAAAATAGTTAGAGGTGGGGCCAGCTCCTCAGACAGTTCTTTCAAAATCAGTGCTGGCACTCTATCTGGGCCCTGGGCTTTGTTGGGGTCTAATTCCTTCAGTTTCATTTTTACCTGTTCTTGAGTATCAGAACAATTATGAGTCTGAGACACCTTAGAATTTACACTTGGTAAATTGTCTGTGTTTTCTCTAGTAAATACACTAGAAAAGTAGTTGTTTAAAATATTAGCTTTACCCTCATCATCACATACAAGATTACCATCTTTATCTTTAAGTGGACTAATCCCTGTGTTCATTTTCAATCTGGAATTAATGTACCTCCAGAACAGTTTAGGGTTTTGTTTACAGTTATCAGCTATTTTTCGTTCATGAGTTTTTCTCTCCCTTTTTAATTGCTTACCACTCTTGTCTCTTTCTTTTATATATTCTCGATATTTTTGACCTTGCTTAAATTTGTTGTTTTCCAAAAATCTTTTGTAAAGCCTATATTTCTTTTTAACACTTTTTCTAAGTCCTATCCAGTATGTTTTTGAATATTTTTTATTTTTCATGTTCCTTTTGATTTTGGGAATATGTTCTTCCATTGATTTGTGAATTTTGTCCCAAATAATCTGCCAGCAATCATCAACTTCCAAAGCCTCAAAATGTGTCCACTCTTCGTTTGCGAAGTATTCTTTCGTTCTGAGCTTGGGGTGTACTGTCAAATTTGTTTGCATTTATATAGATTAAAAAGTTTAAAACTTGGTGATCACTTTTCCCTAGAGGGCATAAATGTCCACTAGAAGCATTAAAATCCATGCAGTCAAATATGGCTGGTACCCACGTGTCGTCATATCCGGCCACAAGGAGCGCCATATTATGGGAGACCGCCATCTTAGTCCTTACCTTTTTTTGAAAAATGCCAGATCGATGCTGCGTATTTGGCTGTTCCAATTCGAAACTTATCTAAACTGTATTTATAACATCTGGATGTTTTCTTTACACATTTAGATAACATTTTCACTTTGTTTACACACAAATAAGGACTAAGATGGCGACACTTCCGTTGGAATGGTCGACTGAGATGCGCACGCAGGTGGGTTGGAGCCATAAGAAAATGTGCATCTAACAGTATTGCCTTAATGTAGCCACACATAGTTCTTGATTCGTGGTCCTTCACTCAAATGGCTTTTACCACAGGGTGACATCAGACGAGGGGCCAGTAATAACGTGAGAGCAGTATAATGCATGATTTTCCACACTAATGGGAAGTCGTGGTACAACTTAAGGGCCAGCCACACGTCCGCTACAATCGCACGATTGTACCATACGATTCGATCACGTGGTCTCCAAGAACAAATGTGATTCGCGCTTCGAGACCACGTGATCGAATCGTATCGTACAGTCGTGCGATTTTAGTGGACGTGTGGCTGGCCCTTCAGTCCGTTTTGTGAAGGGACTGTGCCTCTCTTCTTCTTTTTCTGCGTTCCCAGGCCATATGGCCACAATGGGTAAGGTACGTATGTGTTCAGTTTTCAATTTTCACTGGTCTCCCCGCTGCATACAGCCGACACATTCCGATTTCGGAGGAGCTCAAAGGAGAAAAGTTATTTGGAAGATTTTTTTAAGGGCAGGAGAATGGGCCAATAAGTCAGAAAAATAGTAGATGACAGAAAGCAAAGGGAAAAGGCAGAGTCAAAGAGAGTGGAAGATTAGAGGAAGTTACAAGCACAGAACCTCCAGAAAGTGGGGGAACTATTTTTACGAAAGACCGCCTAGTATCCCCACGGGGAGAGACTCGTGGAGGGGGCGGAGGTCGTCACTGCAGCTCCCCATATGGAGGCACGAGGCATCCACCCACTACCCCAAGGCTGTGCCTCTCAAACTAGGGCGTTTGCACTGGCGCTTAGTGCTGCAGCCAAAGGGATTGGTTGGCCTTTTGGGGACCTTCCCCAACTGAATCCTATACTTCAGTTGGTCCCGCCTTTGCTGTCTGGCAGCTTCTTGAACTTTGTCCTTAAGACTCATGCCGATAGGACGTTAATCTCACCATCACCGCCTATCTGGCAGCCATAACCGGAAACGACAGACTGGCGTATAATTATGCAGCTCTTATTCGGTGTAATATAAAAAAAAGAACACAGAACTTGATAACCCTCGTATAACTTTCGTCAGTTATTGCTGTAGGGGAAGACGGGGTAAAAAGCGCATGGGCGGGTAAGAAGCCCACCCCAATTATCTCATGAAATAAAGAAAATTTCAGTCAAATTTGCCCATGAGACGAATGCTAGACATTAACGCTCGTCTCATGGGCAAAATGAGACTGAAATTTGCTTCATTTCATGAGATAATTGGGGTGGGCTTCTTACCCGCCCATGCGCTTTTTACCCCGTCTTCCCCTATCATAATACTGAATACGCTACATTTTCCACTGAGCGGCTACCGCGTCTTGGCTTTGACAACTCAGTATATCAATTCTTCTGTGTTCCCAGGCCACAAAGCCATTACGGGTGTAATGATGTAGGTCTTTGTGTTTCCTCTTCTTCGCCAATTAAGCTTCCATAATTAACGGTTTGATTTATATTTTAAAAAATACTGTTATGATCGAGGTCCAAAGGTCAGAAAAAACTGCTCTTATCTACAAATGACCCAGCCAACCAGGCCCGTTCAGCGGATCCCAACGTGATGCTGAATCAGCAGGAACCTTAACCTATATGCAACAACAAAAAAACATCAACAAAGAAACACAAAATAAAAGTGATGTTACTGTCAGTTATTAGGACTCTGGAGTGGGATATTGCTTTTATCCTATCTCAAGAGCCTTGCTGTTTATCACACGAGGTCGGAGAGGTCTCCGACCTCGTGTGATAAACAGCAACGCTCGACGTCAAGTTTCTTAGCAACGGTGTATTCTTACACCTTTTTCTCACGTGCATTTACACTAAGCCTATGGGCTAATCGGATACGCAAATGATAATGCTGATGAAAATGATGGTTTACGTCCTCTCGGTCATAGACACATATGGGACATTTGTAAATACAAAGATGGTGGGAACAATAGGCCTACTGGATACAATGCCTGGAGGCAGTGCAACACCAGTAAAGCCCGAGTTTTTAGCAATATAGATAGGTGTAGCGGTAACCACATAATAATGCTATGTGAAGTTATGATTTTATATCCCACGCTTGGCAGCTTTCTTTATCTCTCTTGAAGATCGGTATAATAGTGGTTTGACAGGTGACTGGAACGCGGAGCTGGGCAAAGAGGCAGACACCATGCACCTCCTCCACCGTGCCCTGTCTTCAATGCCCAGACCCTGTACTCATGAGTGAGTCTTGGACAGTCAACACGGGTAGTAGTATGAAAATTAGACTAAACTCCAAAAACGATTGGCTGCTTAGCCTAATTTACATACATTACTACCCGTGTTGAGTGTTTAATTAAGACGCAACCATGACTACGGGGCCTGATATGGTCTCCTCGGTCACTGAATTCAGTCACGATCATTATTTTTATGGCGCCGCTAAAAGAAAAGAAATAATGAAGATTTTAAAATAGTTAGGTTTTTGTTATAAAGAAGAACAGAAACGGGAGAATATGGCAATAGGACAGAGAGAAAAAAATGTAGATGACAGTAATAGAAAAGGATTCTGGAAAAGACATGGTCCGGCAGAGAACGATGGATTAGAATTTGTTGCAAGCACAGTTCCAGAGGGCGATCGAGGGATATATTTATATTAAAAGATCCCCTCTCTCCCCCCATGTGTTATTCCCACATTGGATACTAAAACAATTGACAAGTCAACAAAAGGTCGACTGTAGAACTCTCGATCTCTCTGTTCACTGGGTTCTGTATCTGGACTTTGACCTAAGTTAATTCCTCCATGCCTCCTAAAGTCCAACCGTACGTCCACGTCGTAGGAGGTGGGCAGCAGCTTAGGCTGGCAACCCCCCCCCCCCCCCCCGGGATACTGGGGGGGGGGGGGGTCTTTCAGTAGAAATAGTTCCCCCATCATCTGGAAGTTCCAAGCTAATAACTTTCCCTACTATATCACTCTCTTAGACTCTGCCTTTTCTCTTCCTTTTGCTTTCTGGCGTCTACCTTTTTTCTGCCGCCTTTTTTTTCTTAAAATTTCTCGTATACTTTTTTTTCTTAAAATTTCTCGTATACTTTTTTTTCCTTTTGGAGTAATGACATATGCCAGAGTTTTTATTGTGGACTGGCAGTTAGGCAATGAGAATGGGAACTATGTGCCTATTCTGCAGTGTGTATTAGCTAGCCTATATGGCCTTTCTTATTTATTTTCGGTTATTACGTGAGCCTATTGTGTATTGTGCATGTACAAAATATGTAAATTCAGTACTGCTTATTTATGTTTATTTTATACGACTTTTTGTAACCTAGGAGTGAGAACTCAAGCGGAATGGCTGACGTTCTTAGCATTGCTTAATTTTATTTGCCTGCGGTCTTCACAGGCTGAGAACTTTGCGCTATGCCTTGCTGAGTTTTTGTTGTACATAAATGCATGTAGGATGCAATTGACGTGTTTGCAATTGACGTGTTTGATGTTTATTGTGGTGTTGACGGGACTATAAACAATGTAAAAAAAATAAAGTAAATAAGTTCCTCCTTCCCACATCCATATTTGGTTCAGTTACTCATGCTCAGTTGTCAAGTTCTGTATTAACTAATTTACAACAATAAATCAGTGAGGTGGAAAGTTCTACCAAGTCTGGCATAAGTAAAGATTCAAAGGCATAACCTCACTCTCTGGAGGCAATGCCCGGAGGCAGTGCAACTCCAGGAAAGTGCCGAATTTTTAACGATACAGATGTATATAATAAAAAAAAACCATTCCTTAATTCCTTGCAGAGCCTAAATATACAACTATAGATGATGTGGCCCATCAAAAAATGTTGGCTCTATCAATATGTATACCCATTTTTCTTTGGCCATAACTCAACCAAAAGTAGGTATTTTGCCGTCATTTTTCTTCTGTGGATTCTACAAACGAATACATTTTCTTGTTGTTGTTGTTGTTTACATGTTTATTTTTTGTTCAGAAAATAATGCTTTACTCCCTCTTCGGCCTTTCGGCCATGTGGGGCAAACATTTTTTGTTCAATCCCGGCACTTCGAATTCATACGGTTTTACCACACTCTTTTGCGTGACACTGATATTGACGTGTACACGTGTCCAATGTTTTGAATATTTCTTCAGCTACCGTAAATGTCAACTAGCCTTGCTGTGCACAGAAACCTTACAAATAGACCCATATAAGGCTTCTTCCCCCACCCGCACCCCACCCTCTCTCTCTCTACTTACTCATGAGAAGCCAAGGGAGTAAACTCTGACTAGCCTAAAGTTTGTAAAGCTTTCCACCAGAGAAGATGGCGGCCAAGATGCCGCGATCAGGACAGTTCGAAGTTTTCATGCGACAACAGTGGTGCCCAGTCAGTGTTGCACTGAACGAAGAGTCTCTGACACTGACACTGACTGATTCTCCAGAGCAAACGACTGCATTTAACGGTTCCTTGGACGCTTCATGTCACGTCTACGCGAATGGCAGTCCAGATCAAGTTCAACTCGACAGCATTGCAGGGCAGAGAAGACTTGTGCGAGTGGTGAAAGAGGAACATAATGGATTGGGTATCAGCATCAAAGGTGGTATAGAGAACAAAATGCCCATCCTCATCAGCAAAATATTCAAGGGGATGGCGGCTGACAAGACTGAAAAACTTTATGTGGGTGATGCGATCATTTCGGTCAATGGTGAAGATCTAAGGGAAGCAACTCACGACGATGCTGTGCGTGCCTTGAAGCGGACGGGAAAGGTGGTGGAAATGGAAGGTGAACTAACCTGCTTGTGTGTGCGCTACAAAAGATAGAAATACACACACACACACACACACACACACACACACACACACACACACACACACACACACACATGTATGTTATGATAGCATCAAAATCTTCAAAATGTTGACTTGAACTAGTTGAAGTGGGATGCTTAATTAAAAGAAGAAGAAGAAGGATGTACAGCACTGCACACATACCAGTATCACAGTACAAATTACAGTGACAACATACGCCCTACACCACACACAACACATTGACATGATCCACACATGCACCCACCAATACACTCACACACACACACGCGTGCACATGCACACACACACACGCACACGCACACACACACACAAATATAATTAAAAAGAAACATGTAGTGACAATACTGACATACACATGCGCACATAGCAATTAACATGCAATGAAATGGACCCATTGCATCTACGAACAATGTTGACATTGTTGATTCAAATGTTTTTCATGCTTTGGTGCATGACTTGTTTTTTCTTTTAAAACAAATTTTAGTAATACAGTACAGTGGAGAACTAATAACTCAGTCAATAGCGGATGACTCGAAAACATTGGATGACTCATTAATTTTTGGGTCCCAGTATAATAATCTCTTTCAGTCTTTGTTGAAAAGTCTTTAATTTAACTCAAAATATTGGCTATCTCAATATAAAATTTCAATCCCTTCAATTTTGACTTAAGTGATTTTTACTGCACAAGGAAATGATTAACTTTCATGAACATTGCAGTGAAATACATGCGTGAGGTGACCCCGTACTTCCGAAAAGCCTCTCCGCTCAGCGACCTCGGTTGGGGCTCCCAAGACTCCGCCCAGAAGGACGACGTGAAAGCCAACTGGTCCGAGACCAAAACCATCCCGCTCAAACTCTGCTACCTTTGTCGGAACCTCACCATGGCTGACTCAGAAAGTGAAAGGCGCATTCTGGAGCTGCACTCTCCTGACGGGAAAGGGCTGTGCGCTCTGAGGTTTCCGGATGCTGCCACGTGCGACAACTGGTTCAACGCCATCCATTCTAACGTGCTGCTGCTGATCCAGCAGGCCATCACGGAGGCCAACAACATGATCAGCTCAGCACCCAATCAGCAGCAGATTCGCCACATGGGCTGGCTTGCTGAGCAGGTAGAATTTGACATATAATATCAAATTAAAGACCCCCTGACCCGAAGAATTTTTGTTCTAAAATTAGCAAAATGCATAGAGATCACTGAGAGAAGTCGTTCTGCATGAACCACACCACACAGTTTCCTTTCGTTACCCACAAATCGAGCGTCAAAGGTAGTCATTTTTACCTCTTTTTCTTTTTGTGGCCAGGTCTGAGGTGTGATTCCCTCAAAATAATATGCAAGTCTTCTTTGGTGGTGGAGAGTTACCTACCTTTGTTTATGTTTACTATCTTTTTTCCTACTCCTACTTGGGAGTCCTAGCCTCACTTTTTTAATCTTTCAATCTTCAGTTTTAATACATGCATGCCTATGTTAGTATTATAGAGAATCTGTATGTTATGATTCTATCATCATACTGATGTTACTTAAGAAAATGAAGTTAAAGTAAGATCATACCCCAAATTGTAACTAAAATAATTGAGTGAAAATCCGTTTAACGTCCTCCGGTCTGAAACAGACACATATGGGACATTAGTAGATATAAAGATGGTGGTAATGATCCTGGAGGCAATGCCCGGAGGCAGTGCAACTCCAGGAAAGTCCTGAATTTTTAACGATGCTGATGTATATTAACAACTTTATCGCTAAAATAATTTTCGGATGGTCTTAATCTTATTAAATACCTGTTGCTGTTTGTCAACTGTTAGTCATTTCAGCAAACGCGTTGCTCAGTGTTTTTCTGTGTTCAGGTGGTGGGAAGCGACAAAGGGCAGTCTGGGTGTTCCTGGAAGCCGGTGTTTGTGGCGCTGACCGACAAGGACCTAGTGATGTACGACACCGCCCCCTGGACCAAGGAGGAGTGGGCCACGCCTTTCCAGGACCATCAACTTATAGCCACTAGGTTTGACAGGCAACACTTTTAGTTTCGTTTTTGTTCAATGTTTGCAGACATTTTGTTTTAGGGCTGGACGCCTCCATTAACACTTGTAACCCCGATTAAAATGACGACTCTACTCCCTGTAACCACCAAATTAATGTTGGTAAACTGGGCCCGAAGTGGGGTACTTTGTTTAAAAAAATATTAAAACATAACTACTTGATGGATTGACTTCAAATGTTCAGGGTTTGTGTATAAATGAAGACTGTTTAACTTGCCATGTTTTTTTTGTTATGTGATATTTTTGATTTTTTTATATTGAAATTTTAACTCCAAAATACATAACGAAGTGGGTGTACGGGGGCGGTTTTAGACGGCTTGGTAGGAGAAAGTAATGGATGTCATGGGCGGAATCAGGCTATAAGGGGCTTAAAAAGTTAAGGTAGATAATTACCTAAAATTGTGCATTATAAGCTGCTACTTTTTTCCTCAACTTTGGCCCATGCGGTTTATATACTGATGCGGCTTGTGTATGGATTTCCCCCCTTCTGCATTTATCAGTATCATTAAATCTGCTTCCAGACACATTTTCCAGCCTATTTTGAGCTTCATTGTAGCTCTCTAATCTGGTTTTTACTCTTAACAGATTCAAATATTATGTTTAAGGCCAAAAAATAATATATGTCTGTTTCCGGTAACCCGACCGAGCCTAGTTTTTGCTGCCGACCCTAATTTTTTTTGGGGGGACGAGTTTCCCCCCCCCCAAAAAAAAAGCAATTTGAGCAGACGATGCAACCATTGCACTCTCACTCGGCGTAGTCAAGGCAGGGTCGGACAGTAGGCCTAACGGTTGCCCGACTGCCCGGGGCAGGTAGTCGTAAGTGTCGGGCAGGTGGCGAACTCGACGACCTGCCCGCCGGGCAAGTGCAAGTGCTTAGAAAAAAAAACAGAGCTGCCAACCGTTACGTTTTCGCCGTATTTTTCTACGGCGACCTCAATAAAATACGGTCCAATACAAATTAATATGGCGACATACACGCCGAAATATACGGCGGTGCGATGGAGTTGCGCATGTATGTTTTATTTCTGCTGAAGCTCTTCGCACATGTTGATGAGGACAGACTAAGCTATTTTTAGTAACAACCCAGCAGAAACTGCCAAGCGAACCAATCGTCGCACGTAGCTCCTGTGATTTCATCCAATAGATGAAGGCCGTTTATGCGGACTGCAGAGGTTTCCGAGAAAATTGCAAGTTAGAGCAACGTGCTTTGGGCGAAAAATAACCATCGAGTCTGAGCCATCGGGCAGTGGTTGGAAGAAAAAATGACAACAATACTTTCTGCTGTCATATTCCGAGGTTGACACATGCTTTATTGCTTCGAAAGTGCCGAAGATGTGTCATTATCGCCGATAGTTTGGATAGTATCGCCATCGGCGTGCAGTGTGCGATTTTGACTTCCATCACTTCGTGATCAGTCAATCTAGGGCCTAAAAGTGGATTTGATTTTGATGAAGTTGGCAGTTTGGTTTGCTGGGCATGAGACAAAAGCACAAGCTATCCATAAAACTGCAAAAAATGACAATTCTTTTTGCACACATACTTTGATGGAAAAGCTGTAGATAGACCCAGATAGAGTAGATTGGTGAAAGAGTCCAAGACAGTTTGACATTGTAACTATGATTGTTTGACTTGTCACTGTGTCAGTCAGTGTCATAAGTTAGCATTCTTCTTGAAGGCAAGTCTTTAGTTTAAAAAAGTTGTTCATAGTGTATGTGTCTGTCTGTCACTGACTCACTCTGACTTTCTCTCTCTCTCTCTCTCTCTCTCTCTCTCTGATTGTGTACTTCTGTGTGTGTGTGTGTGTGTGTGTGTGTGTGTGTGTGATACTACTGTAGTATGTTATAATGTATGTTGTCACAGAATAACCCCCTATACGTATGATATGCTGATAGTTTGTTTAATCAATGTTTGTTACCACACGCACGCGCGCGCACACACACGCACACACTGAGACGCACGCGCGCATGAGAAACATTAAAAAAAACGTATGAAAAATACTGACAGATTAAATTATGTCATTCCCGAGGAGCTGTGTGACAGGATGGCCAATCATGAAGACTCTTTCTACTAGCTTTTTCACTCGTGGCACATTCATTTATCGGGCAGGTGGGCAAGGCACGCGATTGCCATTTCTATGTCTAAATGCGATCATGCGGATGCAGTGAAATCAATTGGTACATTTCCATCAGCGTACTTATGTGAAAAAGTCAAGTGGTAAAGATAATCTGTTGATTGATACTCACATTCACATGTTTCAGCAAATACGGCAAAAATCTTGCACCGCGAAGGAAAAAAAAAAAAAAAAAAAAATTTCTTTCTCTCTCTACCTACCTACCCTATTTTTGGGGGCCATGTTCTCGGAAACAGACATATTTTTTATTTGGCCTAAAATGTTTCAGAGTATATGCTCTTGTTCAAGTGCCACTGTTTCTAATTCTACAGCCTTGTTCTTGAAGAATGAATGAAAAATGGTGTTTTACATCCTCTCGGTCATAGACACATATGGGACATTTGTAAATACAAAGATGTTGGGAACAATACTGGCTGCAATGCCCGGAAGCAGTGCAACACCAGTAAAGTCCCGAGTTTTTAACAATATAGATAGGTGTAGCGGTAACCACGCCTCGGTTAAACCTCATCGGCTATGGTACCGCCACGTACATGTTGTGCAGCCTTGTTCTTAAACTTTGTTTTCTATTTTATGTGTATAAATTTTTGTGTGTGGCTTATAAACTGCTGCAGCTTTATATATGAATAAGTACTAAATATTCTGTAAGTCTAAGGGAAGCGGCTATTATATAGGTGTGTCCTATATACTATAGTCTGAATTTTATGGTATTTACTTTAACTTTTTAAGCCCCTTATAGCCTGATTCCGCCCATGACATCCATTACTTTCTCCTACCAAGCCGTCTAAAACCGCCCCCGTACACCCACTTCGTTATGTATTTTGGAGTTAAAATTGCAATATCAAAAAATCAAAAATATCACATAACAAAAAAAACATTGCAAGTTAAACATTCTTCATTTATACACAAACCCTGAAAACCATTTGAAGTCAATCCATCAAGTAGTTATTTTTTAATATGTTTTAAAACAAAGTACCCCATTTCTGTCCCAGTTTACCAACATTAATTTGGTGGTTACAGGGAGTAGAGTCGTCATTTTAATCGGGGTTACAAGTGTTAAGCTAGATTCAAAATCAAAATCAACTTGGAGTCATGTTCTTAAGTGATTACTGTCCGTTTTACTCAATTTCCCATTGAAAGTGTGTACTTCTCTACCTTTAAATCCATTGATGTGACATACACTATGCAGTGGAACCTCCCTTATAAGACCTTCAAAAATCATCCAAAATGAGGTCTTATAAGGGAGGGGTCTTATATGGCAGGGGTCTTATAAGGGAGGTCATTTCAATACTTACAAAGAAGGGCAATGTCTCAGAGAAGTAGGTCTTATGTGGGAGGGGGTCTTATAATGGGAGGTCTTATAAGGGAGGTTCCACTGTATTTGTAGTTTTCTCCTCTCTTGGCCACATAATTTTGTAAGCCAGAGAGTAAAGTCAATTTGATTGCAGAAAAAAAATGTATTTGGGAGAAATATGTCACCCAATAATCTTATATTGTTATAATAATTTGCTTTGCAACAGTCACTCATTGTTATGTGTATTAACTTAGAACCGAATAGGCTTTGCAACTATGTGGTATAGCAAAGTGGTATTATGCAATACATGCTCCGGGAGGCTTCCATTAGGAACATGTGAAGTTACATGAACATTCAAGTCCAAATAATCAAGATAATTAAAAAGATATTTTTAGATAATCAGATACAGATAAATGGGAAACAACTCAATATAAATGGTCAGCAATACGTATAGATTACTCCCCTTTGACCATAATAATGACTTCTTTTTCCTTATCTCCAGCCCAACCATCCTCCCCCCTTAACTGAGTACACGCGAAGCGGGTACTTAAAACGCTAGTTTAAAAAAAAAAGCAGAATTGATGGATGTATACCCATTTGATTATTCATTGATAGATAGGCCATTTGCCACAGGCGGGCGGCCTTGAATTTCAATGAAGGCCTTGAATAAGAGAGTTCACCGCAACTGTGGGCAAAACCTGCGGCGTAGTCTGTAATATGAACACCCACAGTAAGTGCCCTATTCACTGAAGTATTTGGGCCATCACTGACCTAGAACTAAGCATTCATCGCTTCTCCTTAGGCTGGTCCACTGCGGGAAGCAGCCCAGCCAGGCAGGAGGGGGGGACGTGCTGTCCTTCGGGACGCGGTCAGGGACGCGCGGCGGGGTGGAGGTGCACATCTTCAGGGTGGAGACGCAGAGGGACCTGGCCTTCTGGTCGCGGGCCCTGGTGCAGGGCTCCCATGGGGCCGTGGCCCTCATGAAGGAGGTCACCTGTGGTAGGAAGATTTTGGGGTTTTTAACTGAAAAAAGAAGTCTGGTGACAGTTTAGGGTGTGTGTGTTAAACTTTTAAAAAATGGTGACAGTGGAAGGTTATTGAAAGAAGTTCAGGAATCATGACCCAGGTCCAGCCCAACTCTTTAAAGGCACATTGACCCACCACGATTAAGTCCCTTGTTTTTTTCTGGGTAGCTGTGACCCACATACAAATGCCCCAACTTCAAATTGAGGCTGCTCTTTAAAATGTTTCGTTTTCAATTTGGGGGCATTTGCATGGGAGTCAAACCTGGTCAAAACAAGATTTCTTTCCAGCTATAAGAGTGAAAACATGTGAAACCCGTGATTTTGACATGTGGTCTGGTTGGTTTTTAAAGGGTGGGGCCAGGCTGTTTTGGTTGAAAAATTGTTTCAAATCGGCCCTCAGTGAAAATATACGCTTTTGTTGAATACAGAAGGCTGATGAATAAGATTTTCTTACATTTTTTGACTATATGTTGTTAGTCTCCAGCTCATCTGAAGCGGGAATTGAAAGAATTTGTTGTTTGAAGCGCTGTGTTTGACAAGGCGATGCTCAAGTGGAATGCACTTCTTATTTTGTGTTCCTATGACGTAACGTGTTCTATGACGTAGGAACAACTATGACGGAAAGCCAGCAAATTAAGGGACCAGCTATTCCACCATACCTATTCAAACCACTAGAAACAGAAGATGTTGAAAGAAGATGAAGAGTGGCAAAGCGAAGACAACAATGGCTGTGGGGGTCCCTCCTGTTCATGCTTTCTACCCATTTTCGCAGCCGAGCTGGATCTTTGAAATGAAACCTGTGAAATGTGTAGCATGACCCAGGTACTTGTTCTTCAAAGCACCCAACTGCAAAGCAAGCTCTAGGCATTTTTAGTTGGACCCCGAAAGAAACCTTTTTTTTACTTTCGCAATCCACTTCTACGTCGTCATTTCCGCTTTCAATGCAACTCAAAGCTACGTTCTAGCAGACAATTTTATTCAACTTCTGAGCATCGTTTTATCTCAAAAACAAAATATAAATCCAGAAAATTCAGCCTTTCACTGTATTTATGGCATTTATTTTTCTTCATCTAAACAACACAATCAAAGCCAACCAAAGCAAGGTGTATCTAAAAAAAAGTCTACAACTCTAAGAGAACTAAGTAGAACTTTCAAAGTCGAAAGGATTGAGAAGGCCCTCTTCTCTGAAGACCTGTTGTCCAGCTCTAGTTGGAGTTGTCACATGTAGCATATAAAGTTCTGACTTCATTGTTGAAAGTCACCCAGGATTGGACATGGTCACAGCAAAATTTGCTTCTGAACCAGTGCTAGTGTGCACAAAATCGGAAATTAAATTTGGTGCTTTCTATTTTGAAATAAAATGCTCGGTTATTTTGGCTGTCATTACTGTCGTTGTTCTCGGTCCATGAAAGTGAAAAGATTACTGTTTTTATGTTTTGTGTATGTGTGTCTGTGTCTTTTTTTCCTCTCTTCTTTATTTTGGGGGGATTCATTTTTGTTTTTGTTTCTTCAGGAAGCTACAAGATGGATTTTTATTTTCCAGTCAGCTTACCCAGGCTGTTTGTTTTCCTGGGGTATGTTTATATTCATGCGAGAGCCACCTTGTTGAAGGCGGATGTCGTTCAGTTCGCTTGTCCGTTTTGTTCCAGCGGCCAGGTGGAAGGACCAGAAGTGTCGGCTGCTGGTCCACTACGAGAGCGGCTTCACGCTCACTGAGGAGGAGGAGGAGGGAGGAGGGGAGCAGCGGCCCCCTCCCCACATCCTGTGGCAGTTCCCCTTCGAGAAGCTGCGCATGTCGGCAGACGACGGCCACCGCCTGCTGTGGCTGGACTTTGCTGATGAGGAGGAGCAGGTGGATAAACCTTAGTGGTATTATAGTGTACCGCATTTTTCTGATAATAAGGAGCACTCCCCAAAGTTTGCACAAAATTCCGATTTTTTTTAATTTGCTTGTTTTTACAAATTGTTAGTCATATTATAGGGTGCAGGGGTCTCAGTCTGGACCAAAACTATATCACCATGCTTTGCAGACTAAAAGGCGATACTTTTTGTTTTACCAGACTGAGACCCCTGCGCCTTATAATGTGACTGACAGTTTAGTAAATAACTTATTACTAAATCAGGATTTTGTGTATATTTTTGGTGGTGGGCCTAATGCCGTGGAACATCTACAATGCTGTAATGTATGATGTGTGTGCTAGTCTGTCAACTCCAACTATGTTCTCAGAATAGCAGAGGAGGCAACTGCTATTCTGGAAAGCTGGTGTGGAATTTGTTTTTAGATGCTTTGCCCAGGGCACATTCTTACTCTCCCTGCAATGAGGGCTTCAGGATGGTTGATTGAGAGTACCCCCAAACAAAAAAATGCCCTAAATTATACCACTTGGAGCCTGTGACATTCTTCCTAAACTGAGAGTTCTTCTTCTGCGCTCCCGGGCCATAAGGCCACAATGGGTATGTATGTGTCCTTTTCCTGGGTCATAAGGCCACAATGGGTATGTATGTGTCCTTTTCCCGGGCCATAAGGCCACAATGGGTATGTATGTGTCCTTTTCCCGGGTCATAAGGCCACAATGGGTATGTATGTGTCCTTTTTCCCGGGTCATAAGGCCACAATGGGTATGTATGTGTCCGTTTTCCAGTTTCCACAATGGGTGGTGTCCTTTTCCCGCTGCATGGGTCAGCCTTTTCCCGGGTCATAACACATTGGGTATGTATTTCCTTTTTCCCGGGTCAGGAGCTCCTTTTCCCGGGTCATAAAACCATAATGGATGTATGTGTTTTTCCCGGGTCAAAGGCCACAATGGGTAGAATGGGGGCCAAAAGTCAGAAATTCATACACATTCAGATTTCAGAGGAGCTCAAAGGAGAAAACAAGGGCAGGAAATGGGCAGAAGTCAGAAAGATAGAGATGGACGCAAACAGAAAAAGGGCAGAGGAAGATTAGAGGAAGTTACAAGCACAGAACGTCCAGAAGGTGGGGGAACTATTTGCACAGGAAGACCACTCTCCCACCCCACCCCACTCACGGGGGGAATCTGAGAGTCGTTCACAGAAGACTTGAGTTGTATGTTTTTCTATTGGTATTGAACATTGTCATGCAGTTCTCATTCTCACTTTACTATTGACTAAATTAATAGTTACTGTCAACCGATGTCTGAAGCCATTTGAGCGAAAAGTTGTGATGAAAATAAATGAGCGTTTATAAAACATTCCGTCTTGCATGAGCCATCTTGTTTTTATGTATATAATCACATATGTGGTATTTTGATAAAAAAAATAATAATCCTGTGAACCACATCTACCCATATCAATTGCACATAAAGTCATGAAGACAACTTGATCTGACTCTGTGTGTGTATGTTTGTGTGTGTGTGTGTTTCAGGAGTTGGACCTAGGAGTGTGCCCCAAGCCGATCGTCTTCATCATCCACACCTTCCTGTCAGCGAAAGTCAGCCGCCTGGGACTCATGGCCTGAGAGTTCTTTGTTTTAGTCTTCAGCAGCTGTAGAAAGTAATCACCTCTTTCCAGGCATCAACGTCTTCCGCTTGCGGCGGATATCCCACCAATAATGTTTTCAGGGAATCAGCCCTAAGAAACATGTCCTTTGAGCTCCGACGCAATCTCTAGAGTTATTGTTCTCTGCGTTACCCAGAGTTTCTCCAGACTTATTGCTCCTTGTGAAACTGTTCCTTGTTATTGTGCTTAGGGAGTTGCGAAGGGATGTAATAATAGGTGTATGACGGTGTGTCGTCAGAACCCATGCCCCCAAAAAAGAGAATTCAATTCAAAAGTGATTGTCTGAATACTGATGGTTTGTTCGATTTGTGGATAAAGCCAGAGTTGGCAGCATCATTCATAAAGAGATGGAGAAAAAAAGGCTTGTGTTTTGTGTAAGTATGCAATGACTTGGTGAATGAGGTGGGTTTTTTGTTGTTGTCAGTCTTCTCCACTCCCATCCCCATCCCCGCTTTAAAGAAAAAGATCTGTTGTTTTGAACTTTGGCTGCTTTCATGCCTTTTTTCACCATCTGCAGACAGGAGCTGGTTGATTTCTTTGTCCTGTCAAGACGTTGCATGCTACTGAACATTGTAACTTATGAAGACTTTGTCCTTTTTGTTAACACCTGCCTACTATTTGTACAACTGGCATTTGGACAAGATTTTCATGGTTTTACGAGCAAGAGAACTTGTGTACATTTTAAAATCTGTATCCTTACTGGAAGGTAGAGGGACCGATGTAAGTAAATGTACATGCAACGAAAGTTGAATCAGTAACTATTATCAGTTTCTGTCTGTAAATTGAATCCTTTCTTCTCTTCTTCTTCCTGTTGATCGGCCTCCTTCATCAGATTGAAGATTCTGCCGATGGTGGGGGGAAAAAAATGGTCGTGCGCACAGCCAAGAAAGGAAGAAACAAAAATAATAAACAAATAATTATATAAACAGAAAAATAAGTAAATAAACAAGACACAACAAGAGAAAGAGTGAGTGGGGGAGGGATACAAAGAAAATGTACAGAACAGTGTCCCTAGTCTGATGTGCCCAGCTTTAGTGGAGCTGCCGGACAGGCTAAGACGCTTAATCCTTTAACCCGACACCATAGCACTGTGCTGTGCTGGTGGAGTCATTAATGTTATCATGCATCAAGATGGTTTTTCTTCATTTTCATGAAGCAATAATATACTCTTTTTTTCCTTTTCTCGTCAATGCCATTGATGCATTTTGTGTATGCTTGTCTTTTTGCCTTATCAATAAAGTTGTGTATATATGTGTGTCTTGCTGGTTTTACTGTTTCATCAAGATTTTGTATGTTTGAGGCAGTGCCTTGGTTAAGTTATCAAATGGGACTGAATTTGTAAGTGCTGTTGAAATAGCATGGGTATAGGTATTCAATGCATGTTATTTATGAGTTTGGTTTAAAGTAGTTTTTGTACATCAAATGACTTCCAAGAATCTTTACATTCATTTTTAGTCATCATAAAGAAGCCAAAGCTTTTTGAGTGATTGGAAAACCATCACTATGCCTTTGCAGCAGCCACTAAAGGGTCTTGCCTAAAATGAAACATAAGGTATTTCCCATTAGACTTCTTCCACGTTCCCAGGCCATACGACCACAATGGGTAAGGTACGTATGTGTCCGGTTTTCAGTTTTCACTGGTCTCCCCGCTGCGTACAGCCGACACATTCCGATTACGGAGGAGCTCAAAGGAGAAAAATAATTTGGAGGAAAAAAGGCAGGAGAATGGGCCAATAAGTCAGAAAGATAGTAGATGATAGAAAGCAAAGGGAAAGGGCAGAGTCAAAGAGAGTGGCAGATTAGGGGAAGTTTCAAGCACAGAATTTCCAGAAGGTGGTGGAACTATTTTACGAAAGACCCCCCGGTATCCCCACGGGGAGGAACATTAGACAGAATGAAGCTGTCTCCAGTGTGAAATGAATGCAAATGTCAACATCGGGAATGATTAACACTTTGCACAACTGTAAAGTTTGACATGCTTTGATTTTTTTCTTTAGATTTTGTTTTCTTTTTCATTAGCTTGATGGTTGTTGTTGTTGTTATTCATCAGCCTGTTATGCTACCTCTATTGATGTGTGGAGTATCCCAAACTTTGGAGAAGTTTTTCAGGAGTAGAACAGAAGATGATGCTGCCAGCTTTCTGCCTTGTATTTTCGTCCTGTTTTGTTTTGAGGGCTGAAGCTCCTTTTGCCTTTTAGTGCTGCCTTGATGATTTGGTTCCCGCTGCTGAAGTGATGGGAGAGGAAAAAGTGAATGCTATTTTGGTGTATTGGGGCTGCTCTCCCCTGGAGAGCGCGTCGCCGCAAGTACACGCCTACCCAATTTATTTATTTATTTTTTATTTGTTGTTTATTTGGGGGGGAGGGGGGGGGGGGGGGGGAGGGTGAGGAGGGGTGTGGGCACACTTAGAAAACCTAGCTATCAATTTGGCCATACCAGGCAGCGGGATTTCTCCCTGCTCTTACCGACTTTCAACTGCTGTGGGATTTTTACGTGCGTAAAGCGCATGGGTCAGACTAGCTTTAAGTCCCCATCCGAAGGACTGGACGTTCAGTTCGATTTTCCTGTCAAACTAGAAAGAAAGGGCGAGGCCGGGATTCGAGCCCGGGTCACTCACGCTGCAGTCACGCATTACATTTGGCAGGCGAACGTCTTAACCACTCTGCCACCTTTCTCCCTGTCTCCATCTTACAAAAATACTCTCCCCTTCCCTCCCCAAATGTCCACCCTCTTTTACTGTCTTTTTGTCTCTGTCTCTCTCTGTCTCTCTCTCTCTCTCTCTCACACACACACACACACACACACACACATACACACACTGACACATGCACACGCACACACACATTCTCTGTGTGTATTTTTTCACCCCATCCATTTTTATTTCTTTCTGTGTGGGTGGGTGGGGGGAGTTAATGACCACATTGGTTTTCACTTTTGAGCGTGAAAGGTTGTAATGTGAACATGAATGTCAGTATTCATTAATTCTGCTGAACAATCAACATTCAGTTTGATCAAGAAATCCATTTAACATTGTATTTGTTTGTCATGGGTTTGTAGCAGTTTAGTCAGGGTTTTTGTTTTCTTAAAAATGGCTGCGTGTCTAGTCTGATAGCGCAAACATGCGTGCAGTATTCAGGTATGTGATAAAATTTGACTGATACTTACTTCATGTTTTGGCATACCAGGTTTAATATCCGGGCAAGCATGTCGATTCGCCTACACACCCCACCCCACCCCTAAAATGTTTGCATTTTAAGCGTTCACTGACAAGCAACATTTTGTCATTTTGGGGAATGGGATAGGTTTGGTATCAGCTTTGGATTATTTCCATAAAACTGAAAGAATCAGACTTAGATTGAGGGTCGTAAACATGAGGGTGTGTGTGTGTGTGAGTGACGAATCTACATGGTTTGCCAAAATGTGTTGCTGTTGAATGTGCAGGTACAATTGCTATGGTTGATATGGAGTGATAATAATGATGATTTTAACAGTAGGAATACTAATGTCAAATGATGGATGATTATGTCTAACCTATCAGTTTTGGAATTGTTTAGAGGTTAAGTATTTATTATTATTGTCAGTGTGCAAGGGTTTTTTCCTGAAGTTATGGGCATATGATGTACTTTGAATTGAACTTTTTAACTTGTTTTAAGGACTACACATTATAGTGTATCTGAAACCTGGCTGTAAGTGTTGTGTGTAATTAAACCTTGGCTAAAAATGTAGTAACTATTGCTGTCAAAGATATATCAGAATAGTTCAAACAAAACAAACAACAATAATTAAAAAAACCCACTAATAATTATCAAAATTAAGAAGAAAGCGTACTGCACATAAGGCAAAATTCAGGTGGTTAATTCACAGGTTGTTATCGTTGTTAGATATGAAGGTTTAATTTTTTTAATTAATAATTATAAGTCTGAGTTACTTTTGAGGAAAGGTTTTTTTCAACATCACTATTATGTTTTATCAATAATCACATATAGTGATCATTTGTTTAAAAATGTGTTGCTTCGATTGCATTTAAATGAGCCGTGTATCTGAGTTTTATTTTCAGTATAAACTGCTGACTTTGTACGTTATCCTCAATTGTATAAGTATTCCTTGTGTGTTTATAAAAATGAGAAATTTGAAGTGATAAGGAGTTTGAAGACAACTTTATTATAAGTATAAAATCTTATTGTATACAGTGTCGTGTGATCTCATGTTTGTTACCACTTCTCTGATTGTCTTCCGAACAGTCTTCCATTGAATTGAAATCTTTTAAATCCTACTTGTGTTCCTGAATTTGGACAAAGATGGCGTGTAAGAAATGACTTTTAACAGTGGTTTTTTTTTCATCCTTTTTTGTGCTGTCTTTTTGAGAATTTGAGCTCAGGCGAAAGCAACCAATGCAGCTTCTTAATCATGAGATTATTTTCAGCCTTATGGTTGAAAAAAAAAAAAAAAAGCCTTTCGGTTTCAAACGAAAGACATGTGCCATCTTTGACCTTGCGTGCCCTTCCAGCAACCAAGGCAGTGCTGTGGTCTTACGAATGATTGAAACTAAGTGCCTGGTGAGTTTGAATCAATAGACATAAAGTGTTTATCTAGAAAGCAGTGTTGCAGCACGTCTAAATCATTTTGTCGTAAATTATTGAAAGTTCATTCTCTTGTGAAGTTGCACGCAAGTTGTGCCCTTGTGATAGATAGAGACAAAAGTTATTGCTAACTATTTTTTACATGTTCTGATTTGTTTTGAATAGTTATATTCACCAGCCACAAAGTGAAGCTGGTAATTTTTTTGGTGGTGTTTGGCTCTTTGTTCCTGGTTGGCTGGCTAGGTTTGTGGTTTTGGGGTGGGTTTTTTTGTTGGGGGGGGGGGTGTATGTTAACATGATAGCGTTTGAATGGAGTGACCTAGGACCTTCGAACTTTGCATGCGGATAGGTAGTTAAGATAACTAGGCCAAGTTCGAAAATGAAGTTAATTGGTCAAAGGTCAAGGTTATTGGAGCCAAAAATGCTGCCACACGGCTGGTGATCTAGCGTTTTCACACTAATTACAATCTGTAAACAGCCCCAAACCAAACTGCCTTTCTCTTTGTAATGATCTATAGCTATAAGCATTTCCAATCCAAGCCCATTTTGTGATGTTTTCTTTTTCTTTTTAATCATTTAAGGATTACAAATGTAATTTTGATATATTTACAAATATTCTGTTGAAACAAACACTTCAAGATTGTAACCTTTTTTTTTATAACCATAAGTCAATATAATGTGTACAGTGTATGTGCAAATATCTTTTCCGTAATTTTATACATGCTGTTGTTACTGTTTTTAAGTGTTTGTGTGTGTGTGTGTGTGTGTGTGTGTGTGTACATGCATGCGTGCGTGTGCTTGTGCATGTGCAAGAAGAAGGGTAGGAAGAATGCACTCATTTATAATCATATTGATTGATATTTAATTTCATAGGGATTTTTTGTGTCCATCTTTATAGTTTTTCGTAGAAATTTATAAATTACCTTTGAAAAGGCTTGCGATCACTGTGATTACCCAACGCAAAACAGAGCTTGGCTGCATCGTACATGGATTTATTTACTCTCTCCGTTTTATGTTAATTGGTGTGATTATTGTACAATGTTGTGAAGTTTAAATTTAAAGTGAATATTCCTGTTTTGTAGGACTGGCTGTATGTGAAATTTACATTTGAACCGAAAGTACCTATTTTGCTGAAATGGCTTTGTGTGAATGGTTTTAAATAATGTTCATATAAGATGTTTAGAGATTTTTTGGACAAGATGTTGAGATTTTTTTTTAATGTATTATAAGTTGTATGTGATACCATTTTATCATATTCAGAGTATTTTCCATTTTTACTAAAAACAACGGTTTTACTTATTTCTTCATACACATGATTTAAAAAAAAAATTAAGCAAAGTTTTGCAAATTGCCAGAAATTCACTCATGTAGGGTAATTGTGTGTCTCAGACTTACTGGTTGCAACAGAATACCAGAATTGATCTTTACCCACTGTCGGAAGCTCTTCCTTCCTTAAAGCAACTACAGTCACACTCGACTATTTTGTCAATGTAGAAATTGGGGATCTGCAGAAGAGCGCCTTAACACAGGGGGGGTCTTGGCCTGCACAGCTTCCTGGGGCAGCTTGTTCCAGTCCTGGATGGTGCGTGGGAGGAAGCTGGCTTCTTGTTATTGGGTTCGTTAGTTAATTTGAGAGAGCTGCCGTGGGTGAGTGCATAGATCCAAAATCATTAATCGCATTGTTGTGTAAAATTGCTCAAGTCTATGAGTTAGGTTTTGGTAGTTTTTCTCATTTTTCTCAAAGCTGCAGAAAATGACATAGCGTGTCCTATGAGTGTGACAAAAATGCTGTTATTTCCCCAAAAGATTTGACCATGTTGATTCAGGTGAACTGTATGCTGGATGATAGTTCATTAGGAAAAATACATTAGCTGCATTCAAACAGTCGTTTATCCCCAATACATGTGAAACTACTTGTTAAGAATTCTAGACAGTTTACTTGAATTTCAGTATTTATATGCTGACAATCATATTGTTGGAGTATTGTTTTTTAAAAACATTTTGTAAGTAATGTATTTCATTTGCTGTTTTAAAGATGTGCATTTTAAAACATGGTTGCATGAAAGGAATACAGCTTTACTATGTGATTATTACGTTATGCTACTATCGTTGATGTTTTTCTTGGCCACCGTGGCGTAGTGGTAAAGTCGCGGATTACTGGCTGTGAGGTCACAGGATCTAATCCCATCAGAGGTGTGGGTTTTTTCGGTCCTGGACCGACTCCTACCCAGAGTGAGCGGCTATGCGCTCAATGGGAAGACTGAAACCACACAGTCGAGCTTCATCCGCTTAACGGATGCAATTCTGAGAGTGTTGCTCTATTTTCATGACCAACAGGTGTCTGTAGTTCTCGGGCCAGGTTAACACTGGGACATCATTATGAAAGGAAGCGTAGAACACAGCCGTCACATAGTCTCAGAAAAGAAAAGAAAAGTATAAAAATCTATCCTTGCATGCCCTGCTCTCATGGTGACCTCAGTTTCGATTACCAATCCAGTTTATGCCCTTGGTGCGTTCGGGTCAAAGTCATGAGGATCAGTATGTTCTGGGGAGCTGGCGATGGACGGACATGGTGGCGCCCTCAGAGGAGGACCTCACGCGCTGGCTCCGCGACTAAGACATTATTGCCGCCAGTAAGGGGCTTAGTAGGTGGTGTCCTGCGTACAGGCTCCACTGAACTCCACCGACGTGACTCAGCAGCAGTGCAGTGTCTCCTCGGTTGGTTGCCTCATGATGGCCTAACATAGATTCACTCCCCTTGGACGGCTGGTTTTGGATTATGCAACTTGAACAAGCCGGGGTGTGGCTGCGAGTTGGGACTCGGAATGAGCGGCGTGGGAGCAACGCCACTGCTCTAATTTCAAGACCAACCCTGCAGGTGTCTGTAGTTCTCGGGCCTGGGTAACGCTGGGATATCATTATGAAAGGAAGCGTAGAATACAGCCCTGTCATGCAGTCTCAGACCGATACAGAACTTCATAGCATCATCATAGTCATCCGCCTCATTTCCATCAATCATTAACAAAAAAAACAAAAAAATGTCTCAAATTCTATGGCTTTGCAAGCCCTGCTCTCATGGTGATCTCAGTTTCGGTTTCTGATCTTGGTGCGTTCGGGTCAAAGTCATGGGGATCAGTGTGTTCTGGGGAGCTGTTGGTGGATGGTCGTGGTGGCGCCCTCAGAGGAGGACCTCACTCATGCTGGCTCCGCTACTAAAAGAATAGTGTCATCAGTAGGGGGCTTAGTAGGTGGTGTCCTGAACAGGCTCTACTGAACTCCACCGAAGTGACTCAGCAGCAGTGCAGTGTCGGTTGGTTGCCTCCTGATGGCCTAACATAGATTAGCTCCCCTTGGACTGCTGGTCTCGGATTCTGCGACCTGAACGTGCGGAGGTGTGGCTGCGAGTTGGGACTTGGAATGAGCGGCATGGGAGCAATGCCACTGTACGGCCCAAAAGATGGGACAGCAAAAAAAAGAAAAAAGTAAACACGCCACCCCCTTTTAAAAAAAGTTGTACATGTAATGCCATTTTTTATTGGTTTTGGCCAGTTGGTTTAATAAAATTACTTTTTAGTAGTGATTGGATTGATATATTCAAAACGTCACTCAAAATGCGATTGTCAGTTTTGGTGTATTTTTGTTGTTGTCATATTATGGGTTTGTTGTTTTTTAAAAGAAAGAATTATTTTTTAAGCATGTATTGGCATCCCACCATATCAGCAGGGAGAGAGAAAAACATGGTTTGTAGTGGAAGTGCTAGAATAATACTGTACTCAGTGCATTCGCTGGTGGTAATACTAATTTTATGATACTGAATTTGTTAATGACAGCTGTAATTATATTATGCCATTTTTTTATGGTGTGTATCCGGTGGCATTGATGTAAGTGGTACATCTGTTACAAACCATAGCTATGTACAAGTACATTGTATTTGCAGAAAATTATGCTTTCTAAAAATTCTTTGAATGCTGTAATCTTGAAGTCAAATAATCTGGTTTCCTACATACAGTGGAATCCGCTTAATCGGCCACTTTTGGGACCAGGAAAAATATGGCCGATAAAGCGAATCGGCCGATAAAACGAACATGGAGATACCGTAAGACGCAATTATGCAAGTCAAAAGCAATGACGTCAAAATTAAATGTTGCAGTTCAAATTCAAATTCTGTCCCTTTTTGTTATGTGTGTGTGTGTGTGTGTTTATTAATCCTACAACTTGACAGAAGCACGAGTAAAAGACAGTGATTTTGTTTTCTTGAGTGATTTTAACGCCATGCAGGGTCTTTCAATTGACAACAGCTCACCTTCCAACTTCACACTCAACCATGTAAACGTCAAAAGCGTGTTGTCAGTTTGTCTGCCTCTGTTGTTCTCCCTCTCAAAAAGGGGTAAAGAGGAAAAATTAGAGAGAAAAAGTGGCCAATAAAGCGAAATTGAAGATTTCAGCTTTGGACGTAAAAATGAACAAAATAACACATGCTTAAGAATAAAAAAATCCGTTCCAGAGGAAATTGTCCGATTAAGCGGCTTTGGCCGATTATCCGATGGCTAATTAAACGGATTCCACTGTACATACTCACATTCCTACTCACACTCAATTGGGCCCACTACCCTCTCCGAACTCCACAGATAAAAACATGAAATTTCAATTTCTGACTTTTTTAAAATCTTCCTAATAGACGCCAAAAAAAGAAAAAAGAAAAGAACATTGAGTTCCTTGATTAAAAAAAATTGTTTTTGTTTTCCTCTCTATAGACGAATACAGAAATTGTTTGATTTGGGTTAAGCAGTTGTGTGTGTGTTTTGTTAGACAACACAGCATTTACAGTCCACACTGTTGAAGAGAACAAATATTATGTGCCTTTTGTGTTGTTGCTTTTCTTTGATTTTGCTAGGTAGGTTAATTTGGGGTGAATCTGTTATCTATATTACTGCCACACAGTGAAAGTGCATGCCTTTAAGAGCTACATTTTGATTCTTTATATCTTCTCACTTATTTGATTCCTTATCATTTTGCCTTTTGTTTTAATACTTTTTATGCCTTAAAAAAATTTTGGGATGCAGTATGTATTATGAATTTTATCATTGTCAGAAAAATGTAATAGCATCTGATTTGGTTTGTTTTTCATTGTGAATGGTAGATTTTTTGTTTTTACAATAAAAGTTTCAGTGAAGTAGAACTGTCTCCTCAGCGTAGCAGTCCATCTATGTTGCAATAATATTTGTCAAGTAGTTTTTATTAGTAGAATAAAGTCAATCAAGAGATCATGTTGAGTTTGTTTTAAAACCCTCTTGTGTTATGACTCAGTGTGTGTCAAAGTAACAAAATTCTTTATTATCTCGTTAAGAGAAATTACAGTGCACAGTAGAAACAAGGAAACACATATTCATGCATTAAAAAAATGAAAACAAAACTAAGAAAAAGAAAGAACAGCCAATCATGATTCACACAAAAATGGACATTATTTGATGTTGATGCAAGCATGGTGTGTGTGTGTGTGACATATGCTCTCTTTTTTTCTGTCTCTATCTGTCAGTTTCTCTCTCTTTTTTCTTTGTTCCTGTTCTGTCTGTCTGTCTGAGTCTCTCTCTCTCTCTCTCTCTCTCTCTCTCTCTCTAAAAAACAAGTGACCGTGGGACAAATAGGATAGCTTCTTCCATATACTCACCATACCTGACAAAGCCTGTTCGATATCATGATAGAGACATAGGCACTTATTATAGTTTTATTTAGAGGAACAGAACAGTGAACTGGTCTTCCAATGGGATGGGGTGCTATCTTCAGAGATGTTGTTCTTTTCATTTCCCAATGTTCCTCCAGGGTTATCGTTCTTTGAAGTAGCACGGCACAAACGGAGCGACCTGGTCAGCGCATCGTTCACTGCCTTTTTTCTATTCCCCCCACAGCCCCCAATGTTTCTCCAGGGTTATCGTTCTTTGAAGTAGCACGGCACAAACGGAGCGACCTGGTCAGCGCATCGTTCACTGCCTTTTCTCTATTCCCCCACAGCCCCCAATGTTTCTCCAGGGTTATCGTTCTTTGAAGTAGCACGGCACAAACGGAGCGACCTGGTCAGCGCATCGTTCACTGCCTTTTCTCTATTCCCCCACAGCCTTCTCTGGATTACTGGCCACCGCTCACAGCCTGTTGCATCACCTTTGTCATCACTGGCTGGGGCAGTGGGTGGATGCCTCGTGCCTCCATACAGGGAGCTGGACAACCCCGCCCCCTCCTCGAGTCTACCCGTGGGGATACGGGGGGGGGCTTTCGTAAAAATAGTTCCCCCACCTGGAAGTTCTGTGCTTGAAACTTCCTCTAATCTGCCACTCTCTTTGACTCTGCCTTTTCCCTTTGCTCTCTGTCATATGCTATCTTTCTGACTTATTGACCCATTCTCCTGCCTTTAAAAAAAAAATCTTCCAAATAAATTTTCTTCTTTGTGCTCTTCCTAAATCGGAAATGTCGACTGTATTCAGCGGGGAGACCAGTGAAAGCTGAAAACTGGACACATACGAACTTTACCCATTATGGGAACGCAGAAGAAGAAGTCATTACTGGCGTGCGTGGCGATGCCCCATATAGTACGTACCAGCTTGCTGGCTTGCAGCACACTCCTGCAAAAAAACACCCAGTGAATTTTATTATAGGAGCATAGATTACACTATGGCGAGTTATAATAATTGCCTTGCAACAGTCACTCTTTGTTATGTGTGTTAACTTAGAACCGAATAGGCTTTGCAGCTAGGTGGCATAGCATCTGATATTATGCAATACATGCTCGAGAAGGCTTCCTTTAGGCACATGTGGAGTTCCATGAACATGCAAGTCCAAATAATCAAGATAATTAAAAAGATATATTGAGATAATCAGATACAGATAAATGGGAAGCAACTCAATATAAACGGTCAGCAATACATATATAGATTACCCCCCTTTGGTCATAATGACTTCTTCTTCTTCTTCTTCTTCGTTGTTTCCAGCCCAACATTCCTCCCCCTTAACTGGGTATGCGCAAAGCGGGTACCGTTACTTAAACTGCTAGTATATGATATGTACTCCCAGTTCTTAACACGAGGGAGTTTGAGAAAATGAGGACATGTACGCTGCGTCAATAAACTGAAAAAACAAAAACAGTGTATACTATTGGTATTGTTGACTGAACATTATGATGTTTCACTTTATGATGATTATCATCATGTGAATACCATTACCCCATATTACATTTCATAAAAGTCTCATAATCCCTTTATGATGTATGCTTGACTGTCACAAGACCTCGGATCTTCTTCTTCCCTTTCGGGAAAAGCCTTGTGAAAGTGTTCCAGTTTCAAGACGTACTTCAACTTCTTGCAGCAAAACAAAGGTGAGATTCTGTTCTTTTTGCTGTCTTTGCTATCAAGATTTTTGGATTGAATAACATTATGGGCATCATTGTCGCAATAGTGTGGACAATTCTGCCAATTTTATTTAGATTGGTACATTACTTTTAGCTCATCAAGGCAGCACAAATTATTTTCATAAACAGATAGCTCAGACAGAGAAAAGCACAGGCATTCCAAATGAAGTCCTCAAAAGAGTTTACAACTGAATGCTTTCCCTTAGTATGTAATTGTTGGCTGGAACCATACAAGGCTACAATAAAAATCGTATTACAAAAATATTATTTTTCTGGAAGCATGCTGTTTTAAACGCAAATTAAACAAGATTCGGTAGTTACTATTGCGATTAAATGAGAAAGCTTTGCATAAAGAAAATAAAAGTAAAGCATGTATATTGAGATAATACTGCACAATACTGCACATAAAATCTCCATTTTTGGAAAATGACGTCATTCGCATGACAATGTTGGTTTTCAGCGAGAGTTTAGAATTTGTATCTTTTAACCTTTCAATCTGAAACTAACTGACCCAACCCTATCCCTAACCTATCCCTAATCCTAACCCAAGCCGTCAAATACACACAAAATAAAACTTTACTAAAAATTGAGTGTTCCATATTTGGAGGACATCATATGCAGTATTGAACGCCTATTATGTATGTGTTGGAAAAAACGGAACTAGTATTTGTCACGTGACCGATTTCGCGCGAAAAAGTAGCGCTAGCAGAAAGTGACAGCCAGAAAAGACATCTAAACTGAGGTTAGTAATTAGGTTTAGAGCATTTATTGATGATTGGTTGTTATCAGTCAGTGCTAAACTTAAGCAAATGACACATTATTAATTTATTCCCTCCTTCATCTGTCAAATGTAGTCAGTAATGTAGAAATTTATGCCGATTGTCTGATAAATAAACGAAACTATCGAACTCGATAGCGTCAAGTGCAGTCAAAACATATTGATAAAGTGATCTCTCTCTTTACTTTGCACAAAACACATTGATAAACCGATCTCTCTCTTTGCTTTACACAAAACACATTGATAAACTGATCTCAAAGAGTCTTTACTCTGTGACACGTTCACTAAATATACATCACTACTTTAGTTAGCATCAACCAATAATTTGTGAAAAGTGAAAAAAAAATTAAAAAAATTGTGCCAAATGGTTGCTTGTGATGTGTAGTTGTGGATACAAGTTTAATTTTGATTTTAGAGTCATTCTTGCCTTTTTTATGACCTTTTGAAAAAAATCAATAATGACGTTCTTTTACTGTTTTTTCAAAAAACACGTCAACCCGCGGGCAGACAACAACAAATGCAAAATGATCCATGCAAATTTGGAGCAATGTGTGACTTAACCTATTCTTTGAACTAATTAACTTTTTATTTCAATCAGCTATGTTACTTTTTAAAAAACCCAATTTTACTTCAAAATGTTCATTAAAATACTGTCAAGGGAGATAATAAGGGGAAAAAACATTTGTCTTCACCACTTGAAGACTGCCTTTTGAGAGTTATTAGTTAATAAATAGCCTTTCCAACTGCATAGATCTATTTGTCCTGTACACACATACAGTGATAGTGATACACACACACACAGTGACATACACACACACACACACACACACAAATAAAAAGCCATTGACATTGCAAGCAAACAAACAAACAAAAAGCCCACTTGAACAACATAATAAGTAGATGTGTGTTTCACGAACATCTCTTAAACTCTTTACTTGTGTATCCCTAAACTCAAAACTGTACAGGGCCTCATAAAATCAAAAACAACACAGAGCAGGACTGTGGGACAGGCCCGCCAGTTATGTTAATATTTTGCGCCATGATTCCCTTGATGATTTGACCAGTATAGCGCAATAAAAACGTTCAAGAGCCATGAACAATGTTTTGTAAATGGTACAGAGTCAATATAAATCTAAAGAAAACTAATACAAATCGATAAAAACCTGTCTGGCTCATGATTTTGTCCAGAAGTTTCAGTAAACACGTTTACCGGAAGTGCGCGAAAGACGTCTTTTAAGCGCAAAATTATGGGGTCAGATAGGTCAATTTGTTTTGTCTATTTACCAAAATGAACAATTTTCTACATGACCTGCTCAATTTGTTTGAATGTTTTAAGGTTAAAATAATTAAATTCAACCTAAACTGTACTAAAAACAGTATCTTGACTGGGAGACTTATTCATAAATTAGAAAAAAACAAAACTGACGAACTAAACATTCAAGACAAAATGGCACCTGCATCAGGCCTCACTAATTTTAGGAATCTCCGACAATTTGATGTGTCCTCGATCTTCATTGGTCACTTTTTTACCACCCGGGTCGTCAGTAAGCTCTCAATGTTAGCAGGAAAATGATAGGTAGAGCGCCCAATTTCTCTGACGAAACTAAGGATAACTCTTTTCTATTCCAAGGGACATAACTCTTGTGGTTGGTCCTCGCTACAGCGTCAAGTGCAGTCAAAACATATTGATAAAGTGATCTCTCTCTTTACTTTGCACAAAACACATTGATAAACCGATCTCTCTCTTTGCTTTACACAAAACACATTGATAAACTGATCTCAAAGAGTCTTTACTCTGTGACACGTTCACTAAATATACATCACTACTTTAGTACTTGACAATGACATTTAGTGATGTATATTTAGTGTTTTTAACCCTTTCGCCGCCAGCCATTTTTCAGCAAAAAATTTCCATTAAACTTACCTGGGTAGATAAAAAAAAGTCTAATATTGGGGATTCCTCTGTGACATAGACTCAGACTCAGACTCTGATACTTTGATACTTTATTTTACACGGATAAGAATTTAGGCTGGGCCTATTCTTCCATTCTGTCCTTGAAGAATAGTTAAAGTAAGGCCTATCCTGACCTCCCCAAAGTAAGAGAATAGGGTCTTTGGATAACAGACCCTGATTTGATGCCATTTAGTGACATGGGTGTTAAATCGTTGTGCAAAAATGAGACGTTGGCGGTGTCGGGTTAAAATTTGTAGCTCGTTAAAATTCATAGCTCGCTATACTATTATAAGACTGACTATTTGCGACATTGAGCATGAACGACAAATTTCACTTTTTTATAGGGTTAGGGTTAGGTAAATGGTTCAAGTAACGAAAAAGTGAAATTTGTGGTTGTCGCAAATAGTCACTCTCATAGTAGGGAGTTATGAATTTTAACCCTACAGGCGGTAAAAGGGTTAAAACATCTTTATTGATAGTGATTTGCTCAAACACGCGACATAGTGTTTATTTGTCATACTATTTCTTCTCAGGCCTTGAGCCTTTCTTCTGACAGAAGAGGTTTCAAACCTCCCCAGTTCCGTGGCAAAATAATCAGTATTGATTGTACCTAGGCCAGAAGGCATCTAGGCCAGAAGAAGTCATTCTAATTTAATTTTGGTTAGGAGATAGGAAAATTGCAGTGCAAACCATCACAACCCCTCCCAAAAAACCCACCCTGCAATGCATCAAGAAAAGGTCTGCCCTACATCCTACCTACCTACACAATGAAATGGGCAATTTCATGGGATGAATTGGACATAACATTGTGTGATAAGCAAACTTTAAATTGACTTCAAATTGATGGGACATCATACACTGCAGGGCTTGAACTTGAAGGTTGAAGCCAGTTCCTTTGTACCTACCTACCTACTGAACATAATTTTTATATGCATGACAAACTTGGAGGCGCCATGGCTCATTTGATGACTCGTAATCCAATGGGTTAGAGAGTGCGTAAAATCGAGGTCCTGTGTGTGAACGCATGCACAAGATCTTGCACTCGTTAAATAAACTGCAAAGCCCATTTCACTTCAGTTGGTGTAGGCCGTGTTGTGCTGGTGGAATGGATTTCACAAACTGACATCACATAGCATGCATCCTGTACCCCACTAGTAGGTGTCTAAATGAAGACTTCGCATGAGGCAGGATAAACATCCCCAATAGATGATTTTCGGGAAAAAATAGGGGAGAGCACTTTGTGAAAATTAGAGTTGGTTACCTCCATTATTCGGTCAAATACCATAGCAACAATGGCGTTGTAGCGTGAAACCGCAGGATACAAGTCAGCGATTTGCAAACATTTAAAAGTAAGGGTGGCCAGTGGCGACAAACTGATAAAGCTTGCAAAATGTGACGTAAAAATATAAATGACAAATTTTAGAATGACGCACAGTGTTCTAAGTGCTGTATGTCTGCTCATTATCACACGAGAGGAGAGAGCTGATGGTAGAGTAACTTCCCCTGTTTGACTGATTGAATTAGGCGAGATCACTCCCGCCCGCCATGAAATTACTCCCCTCAATTATTTCCGAACAATTCCTATTTGAAGAAGAATAATGAATTCCATTGCTGTGCGTTGCAGGCAGAATGTCGTCATCGTCAGAGACCACTCCCAGGAGATCCAGTCGGCGCAGAGGCCAGGACAGCAGTCCACCGGATCAGAACGGGGCTGCAGAGGAGCCCTCAGGGCCCAGGACTCGTGAGTCAGGGCTGCGGCGACTTTGAAAAAAGTTGTGCTAATGTGTCGTACAGCAATGATCTCTTATCCTGAAGATGCGCCGTACTTCCTTAAGCCATCATTTTTCTGTGTTTTTGTGTGCGCACAAAACGCTTGGTGACCAACAACGACTTGATGTAATAACACAAGTCTTGAAGCGTGGCTCTTTCATAATCACGATCAAAATCAAATTAAACTATTGATCCATTACATGATTAATCGCCAATGTTATGTCTAAATATTTGTCTCCCTTAGTGGTTGTCTTATGTGAGCTACTATTTACTTAATGTCTGTTAGGAAAGGATAGAATAAATTATATGTTACCTTCATTACACATATATGACCCAGCAGGGACATTAAGTCGCTGGGCTAGTTTCTCACAACAGGCTTGCAGAGTCAAAAATCTTATCAATTTTGAGTTAAGGGTATTTTCGTGCTCTCTAGCATCTCATCTTTCATATTTTTAAAGGACAGTCCTTGTTATGGTCTCTAAATACTCCAAAAAGTGCTTTTAAATGAGTAGGTTGATGCATTTTCTTCAGCTAGGCTGACAGTCATCCTACCACTTTTAAATGCTTATAACTCTAAAACAGAAAACGTTACAAGAATGGTCCTTATATCGTTTGAAAGAGAATTGTTTGATGTTTCTAGCTGTACCATTATCTCAGAATGGTCATTTTGACACTTAATGTCCCCTTCATGGTGCTAGGTCACATATTTGTGTACAAAATATTGGATTTTATTATCTCCATTCCTTCTGTATAAAAGTTTGAAAAGGCATGTGTACATCAGACTTCTTATTTTGTGTTGTGTGTTGCAGCAAGAACACCAAGGTCAACGCCTACTTCAAAGGGCCCTGCTACACGTAAGTGTGTAGTTATGTGTGTTGTGTGTTGCAGCAAGAACACCAAGGTCAACGCCTACTTCAAAGGGCCCTGCTACACGTAAGTGTGTAGTGTGTAGTTATGTGTGTTGCAGCAAGAACACCAAGGTCAACGCCTACTTCAAAGGGCCCTGCTACACGTAAGTGTGTAGTGTTGTGTGTTGCAGCAAGAACACCAAGGTCAACGCCTACTTCAAAAAGCCCTGCTACACGTAAGTGTGTAGTTATGTGTGTTGTGTGTTGCAGCAAGAACACCAAGGTCAACGCCTACTTCAAAGGGCCCTGCTACACGTAAGTGTGTAGTGTGTAGTTATGTGTGTTGTGTGTTGCAGCAAGAACACCAAGGTCAACGCCTACTTCAAAGGGCCCTGCTACACGTAAGTGTGTAGTGTGTAGTTATGTGTTGTGTGTTGCAGCAAGAACACCAAGGTCAACACCTACTTCAAAGGGCCCTGCGACACGTGAGTGTAGTGTGTAGTTATGTGTGTTATAGCAAGAACACCAAGGTCAACACCTACTTCAAAGGGCCCTGCTACACGTGAGTTGGTAGTTATGTGTGTTGCAGTAAGGGAGAGAGCTGAATTAATCTTTGTAATGTTTTTATGTTGAAATCCAAAAAGCTTATCGCCTTAGATTTCCTGTTTGGTATATGACTTATCCTATTCCAACTGGCTCAGATTTTTGTTAGCTCCGAAATACAGCTTCTATCCAAAATAATGATGTTTTTTACATTCAATGCAATGAGTGTAAAATGCAATATCCATAAAGTTGTGAATATTTTACAGAACGTTCATTCTTTTTCTGTATTTTAGCCTTATAAAAAGTGCAGATCAAGTTTGGAAAGCTCTCCCCCCCCCCCCCTTTTTTTTTTTTTTTTTTTTCTCTGGAGAAAAGTGGATGTAGGATTGTTTTTACTTTTCTTTGTCCCTTCTGTGAACATGCTTTTATAATTACTGATTTGATTGGACTTGGCTAAAAATCAAGTGGGCACTTGTTCGCTTTTTATACATTTTAGTGATTTCATAAAATTTAGCTGAAATATACTGAAAAAAATGGACTATAAGACGCGCCTGTATATAAGCCGCATCCCCTAATTTGACACAAAATAGGCTGAAGAATGTGGCCAGAAACAGATTTAATCATACTGATAAGTGTAGAATGGAAACAATTCCACAGATAAGCTGCATTAGTCTGTAAGCCGCATGGGCCAAAGTTGAGGAAAAAAGTAGTGGCTTATAGTCGGCATTTTATGGTAATTTTAAGAGCATTTTTGTAATATTATGGCACTAATCATTGCACAAATAATCACGGCTTTCATTTCCACTGCAGCTCCCTCTGGCAGACAGAGCGGGCGCAAGTCTCGGCGGTCCTTGGCAGAGGAGCTCCCCTCACCCTCACCCTCCCACAAACGGCGGCGGAGGGAGGACCCCCAGGACAGCAGTGAACTTCAACCTCTGCCGTCCTCACCCCCCAGCGGCCAGGCCGAAGAGGACTCGCTCTTTTCCAGTCCACCTGGTGGGTTGGGTTGGGTTGCAAACCAGTGTTGACGGAGTGCCCGAAGAAAGTGTAGAGTAGCACAGTGTTAACACGTTCGCCTAGTGTCAAATAAACCCAAGTTTGAACCTGGGTACAGGGGATTTTTTCTCCCACTTTGCACTAGGCCTTGCGGTCTGAACGTGGAGTCTTTCGGATGAGACGATAAAATGAGGTCCCGTGTGCCCATGCACTTAGCACACGTTAAACCCAGTGGCAACGAAAAAGTTATTTGGTCAAAATTTACCCCTTCCTCCTCATCAGTCACACACAAAAATCGGAAGCAAACATTTTTTGGTTTAAATTGGGTGGCGTGCCTCTGGCTCGACGCGCTCTCCAGGTGGGAGCAACCCGAATTTCACAGAGACGCCTCTGTGACTATAAAGTACCTAACCTAACCTAAAGAGCTCTTTCATATGAAACCATGATCTTGTATGTTGGGCTTCAGCAAGAAAATTCAGGCACAAGTTTTGGTCAATGCGTGCACCTTGCCAGTGGTGGGTGGGGTAAGTGGGTCAGATAGATGCAACTAACTGAAGAACAAAGTATGCTGGAAGATTGGTATAATGGAATGAGATGGTGTGCTATTGGTAAGTGGGTTGGGTGGGTCAGATAGATGCAACTGAAGAACACAGTATTCTGGAAGATTGGTATATTGAAATGAGATGGTGTGCTATTGGTAAGTTGGTTGGGTGGGTCAGATAGATGCAACTGAAGAACACAGTATGCTGGAAGATTGGTATATTGAAATATGAGATGGTGTGCTATTGGTAAGTGGGTTGGGTGGGTCAGATAGATGCAACTGAAGAACACAGTATGCTGGAAGATTGAAATATGAGATGGTGTGCTATTGGTAAGTGGGTTGGGTGGGTCAGATAGATGCAACTGAACACAATATGCTGGAAGATTGGTATATTGAAATATGAGATGGTGTGCTATTGGTAAGTGGGTTAGGTGGGTCGGATAGATGCAACTGAAGAACACAGTATGCTGGAAGATTGGTACATTGAAATATGAGATGGTGTGCTATTGGTAAGTGGGTTGGGTGGGTCGGATAGATGCAACTGAACACAATATGCTGGAAGATTGGTATATTGAAATATGAGATGGTGTGCTATTGGTAAGTGGGTTGGGTGGGTCAGATAGATGCAACTGAACACAATATGCTGGAAGATTGGTATATTGAAATATGAGATGGTGTGCTATTGGTAAGTGGGTTAGGTGGGTCGGATAGATGCAACTGAAGAACACAGTATGCTGGAAGATTGGTACATTGAAATATGAGATGGTGTGCTATTGGTAAGTGGGTTAGGTGGGTCAGATAGATGCAACTGAAGAACACAGTATGCTGGAAGATTGGTACATTGAAATATGAGATGGTGTGCTATTGGTAAGTGGGTTAGGTGGGTCGGATAGATGCAACTGAAGAATAAACTATGCTGGAAGATTGGTATATTGAAATATGAGATGGTGTGCTATTGGTAAGTGGGTTGGGTGGGTCAGATAGATGCAACTGAACACAATATGCTGGAAGATTGGTATATTGAAATATGAGATGGTGTGCTATTGGTAAGTGGGTTGGGTGGGTCAGATAGATGCAACTGAAGAACACAGTATGCTGGAAGATTGGTACATTGAAATATGAGATGGTGTGCTATTGGTAAGTGGGTTAGGTGGGTCAGATAGATGCAACTGAAGAACACAGTATGCTGGAAGATTGGTACATTGAAATATGAGATGGTGTGCTATTGGTAAGTGGGTTGGGTGGGTCAGATAGATGCAACTGAAGAACACAGTATGCTGGAAGATTGGTACATTGAAATATGAGATGGTGTGCTATTGGTAAGTGGGTTAGGTGGGTCAGATAGATGCAACTGAAGAACACAGTATGCTGGAAGATTGGTACATTGAAATATGAGATGGTGTGCTATTGGTAAGTGGGTTGGGTGGGTCGGATAGATGCAACTGAAGAATAAACTATGCTGGAAGATTGGTATATTGAAATATGAGATGGTGTGCTATTGGTAAGTGGGTTGGGTGGGTCAGATAGATGCAACTGAACACAATATGCTGGAAGATTGGTATATTGAAATATGAGATGGTGTGCTATTGGTAAGTGGGTTGGGTGGGTCGGATAGATGCAACTGAAGAATAAACTGCTGGGAGCAGAGCTTCAGACTGTTGTCAAACTTCATGGGTCATATGACCCCTGATTACAGAAAATTATGGTTTAATTTCCAAAATAATGTGTCGCTGCAATATTAACTTAATTTTTATTGCCAACTTCATGGGTCAGATGACCCCTGGCTGCACAAAATGAGGGGTCAAATCATCAATATGGGTCAATGACCCGGGCCCGCCAACAATGAAGCTCTGCTGGGGAGGGGAGGGAGTGGGCGGCAGGGGGTTGTGTTGTGTTTACATGCGGTGTGTTTTTGATATTAATGCTATTCATACTTTTATTAATTTGGTAGAGATGTATGGTGATAATACGTGAGCTAGTTGTTTTGAAATGTTTGTATAATGTGTGTCTTGTTGCTGATACAGTACTCCCTCCCATGAACGACCATGTAAAATGCACCAACAAAGTGGTCTTAAAAGGGAGGTGGTCTGAAATGGGAGGTGGGTGAGGAGAGGTCATTACAAACATATTATGAACAAACTATACCACAAAACACTACCAACCCTCCATGCACTGTACAAGTGTGGCTTGAAATGGCTTTATAGCTTAAAATGCCACTGTTAATAGTGGTGGATCCATAAAGGATGCCAGTGGTTCTCACCATAATGGTGGGAGATAATATTTGATCAAAATAACCACAGACACCACTAACTGTGTAAAATAAAAGTAAAAGATTGTGCTGGTTAACTTTTTGTCCCAATTGAATGGGGGACAGACAGTGTATGAGCAAGTACATAGAGAGATCTCTTTCGAATTTATGGAATTCTCGTCAGTATGTATATCTGCTAACAAACACCCCAACCAGCACAATCTTTTACTTTTATTTTACACAGTTAGTGGTGTTTGTGGTTTCTTTGATCAAATAAAAAGTCATTACAAACAAACACATAATACATAAGTTTACACATAAACAACAAACTACCCTGTATATTTTAAAGCAAGATTTTACTGACACAGTAACTGCATTATATTCCAAGTGCATCAATTTGAAATACCAATAAACCAAGTTCTCCTCGCATCACTAAACCACTCCCAAACTAGGTCGTTCAGGTCCGAGTACTGGCGTATTTCGCTTTGGCCGTACATTCGTTCAGCTGTTTCGCGAGCTTCCCATAGAGCTGTCGGCGATTCTCGCTTGAGAATTATTGTTTGGATTTGGGTTTTTCCAACACCCAAGGCTTGTGCAATGGATCGGCAGCTTTCCCTTTTGTGACTTCTTTCAGTAACTTTCTTTCTTCAAGAGTAGGCCTAAGAATTTTCCTTTTCTTCCCCGACATTGTGATCGTGAGAGAGGAAGCTGTCTGCTACACGCATGCGCATTGAGTTACTTTTCACTAGGGGAGATAACTAACCACGCAGAATGATGGAAACTGCTCGTTGAGCGAAGGTTCAGCGACAAATCTGACCGGCTTTCTTCGTTTTCTGTTGGTTTTCCACAATCTTTGTGGGTTCGATTTTTGTGACATGGTCGTAAAAATCGGAAGGCAAGAGGTCGTTAGTCGGGTATTGGAGGTGGTCGCTGATGAGAAGACACTCATATAGTAAAACTGATCGGTCGCTGAAAATCAGGTCGGAAAGTGGAGGTGGTCGCTGAATAGAAGGTCGTATGAGGGAGGGAGTACTGTAGTATGAATGGTGGGTGAAAGCGCATTGAGTTAAGTTGCTTAGCAAGATAACGCACTATTATAAGCATTATTCATTATTATTATTTTTAAAATTGGGGTACTGAAATATGAGAGTGTACTATTGATATTAATAAAAATGCTTTTAGCATTTTATTGTTCTCTGCAAAATGTGACGCTAAAGTTTCGACCAGTGTCATTTAATGTCTTACTGTAAGTTTTTGTCGAAGTTAGTACACAGAATCCCTGATCTGTTTGACAGGAAGCGGGGATGTGAACCTGAGCTCCCCGTTGAACTACGGCACCCCGGATCAGCGCAGCGCGGGCACCCCCCAGACCCCGGGCGTGGGGTCCACCCCGGTGCGCCACCGGCAAGACGTGCGCACTGACCGCAGGATGCGCACCGTGGCCATGGGCGGCTCTGAGCCTTCCTCCGTGAGTGAACAACGGGCTGCATACATGCATGGGTGCTTCGCTTAATTGACCCTAAGAGCCTAAGCTTACTTGTGGATTAAATATGTTTTATGAAAAAAATATCAGATAATATAAAGAAACACATTCCTAGTTTAAAAAAAATAAAAAGTGAAAAAATTGACAAAACTTGAAACAATTATGATACTGTATATGATAAGTTCGCTATTTGAGGGTTGCTTGAGCATTCCACAAATGCCAAATTAAAGATATATGATAAGCTATTTTTATTGCAATTTTATGGCAAACATGAACAGATTTTTATATAAAACAATAACATGCTTGAAGTCTATATTAATACTGCATTATATTTCATCATAAACGAAAAGCTGTTAATGGTCACATATCTTTGTATCAGTTGCTCAAAAGTGGAAAACCTTAAGAATGCCGAAAACTGTTTATAGTCACTGCTGAGAGGAAGGGGTGCTAAAAACAAATGGGTGGAGTGTTCTGGCACGAGAAGTGGGCTCTGTTACAGTCCATGCCACTATGGAACCAGCTTTCCAATTAAGATAAGCCATGCACTTGGTGGGTGTGAACCACAGGATCTTGCTTTTCATTTATCATATATGTTGGTGCTAGAGGGTTATGGCTATGTGTCTGAATTCAGTTATGTTTGCAGTGGCCTCTGCAGACCTGTTTACCATTCCGGTTTAGCCGGAATTATTCCGGAAATTTGCTAAAATTCCGGGTGAACGCTGAAAATTCCGGATTTCGAAAAACCGTCTATTATTTGTTTCCGTTCGTAGGTAAAGACGCAAGGGTTGACCGAAACGTGTACCTAACACGCTACGTCATCAGAAAAGGGGTTGTGATTGACGTCACATGCATTAAATGCTGCATTTTCATTGGTTAAAGGGGTGAAATAATGTTTTTATTTTAGTCGATCTATTTCGGGACTGAGCAAATGGCAGCCAGACTTTTACTGTCGATTCGAAGAGCTTTCCAGGCAGTTTTGTAATGGTAGAGATTGTAATTAGGGCTTGAAATGAGTCAATTTAGATTATATTATCACTGGAAAATACGATGTGAGAATTTTGAAGTTTAAAATTGATCGCGATGGCGCCGAGTTGCAACTTGGCATCCGCCGGTCCGCGGCCGAGTGATTTTTCTCTGTCCCATCGTGGACATTTCCAGGTATTTTGCTTTTTCCAGCTTGTTTTATACTAAAATTGACTAAGAATTAGTGACTGAATTTACTAATAAAACTTTTCTGGCAAAATTGAGCCAAGAAATCATCACAATATTGAAAATCGACGCCGATCGTTCGCGGAAAGGAGAAGAAGAAGAAACCGCTTTATCGCGAGTCGTGTACAGATCATGTGAATTCCGGTTTTTTTTCTTAAATTCCGTTTTTTTTGGTGGCAAATTCCGGGTTTTTCATTATAAGGGTAAACAGGTCTGCCTCTGTCTGAAGTTAAGATTTTTCTAAAATCAAGGAGTAATCTCCCTTTCTCCCCATTGTCTGTACCACCACTTGTTGCAGTGTCGTGTGTTAGCTTTGTAGTTACTGTTGTGCCTTGCTTCAAGGGGAGCACTCTCCCTTTCTCCCCTTTGTACCACCACTTGTTGCAGTCAGTGCCTTTGTAGTTACTGTTGTTGCCTTGCTTCAAGGGGAGCACTCTCCCTTTCTCCCCATTGTACCACCACTTGTTGCAGTGTCGTGTGTTAGCTTTGTAGTTACTGTTGTGCCTTGCTTCAAGGGGAGCACTCTCCCTTTCTCCCCATTGTCTGTACCACCACTTGTTGCAGTGTCGTGTGTTAGCTTTGTAGTTACTGTTGTGCCTTGCTTCAAGGGGAGCACTCTCCCTTTCTCCCCATTGTCTGTACCACCACTTGTTGCAGTGTCGTGTGTTAGCTTTGTAGTTACTGTTGTCCCTTGCTTCAAGGGGAGCACTCTCCCTTTCTCACCATTGTCTGTACCACCACTTGTTGCAGTCAGTGCCGTGTGTTAGCTTTGTAGTTACTGTTGTCCCTTGCTTCAAGGGGAGCACTCTCCCTTTCTCCCCATTGTCTGTACCACCACTTGTTGCAGTGTCGTGTGTTAGCTTTGTAGTTACTGTTGTGCCTTGCTTCAAGGGGAGCACTCTCCCTTTCTCACCATTGTCTGTACCACCACTTGTTGCAGTCAGTGTCGTGTGTTAGCTTTGTAGTTACTGTTGTGCCTTGCTTCAAGGGGAGCACTCTCCCTTTCTCACCATTGTCTGTACCACCACTTGTTGCAGTGTCGTGTGTTAGCTTTGTAGTTACTGTTGTGCCTTGCTTCAAGGGGAGCACTCTCCCTTTCTCACCATTGTCTGTACCACCACTTGTTGCAGTGTCGTGTGTTAGCTTTGTAGTTACTGTTGTGCCTTGCTTCAAGGGGAGCACTCTCCCTTTCTCACCATTGTCTGTACCACCACTTGTTGCAGTCAGTGTCGTGTGTTAGCTTTGTAGTTACTGTTGTGCCTTGCTTCAAGGGGAGCACTCTCCCTTTCTCACCATTGTCTGTACCACCACTTGTTGCAGTGTCGTGTGTTAGCTTTGTAGTTACTGTTGTGCCTTGCTTCAAGGGGAGCACTCTCCCTTTCTCACCATTGTCTGTACCACCACTTGTTGCAGTCAGTGTCGTGTGTTAGCTTTGTAGTTACTGTTGTGCCTTGCTTCAAGGGGAGCACTCTCCCTTTCTCACCATTGTCTGTACCACCACTTGTTGCAGTCAGTGTCGTGTGTTAGCTTTGTAGTTGCAATTGTGCCTTGCTTCAAGGGGAGCCAAATCGCTTTAAATTAACACGTTTCCTGCACTTTGTTTTCAGCATCTGTTGCTAGTTTTACTTTGGTTGTTCCTTGAGATAAATGCATGGATGCTCCTTGCAGGATGTCCTGAATTGCAGGATTTTTAAATTGCCTGATTATGAGAATTTGAGAAGCAATTATTTTCTTGCACACACACACACACTTGTACAACGTAAAGGGCATATATACGCATTTGCTATATTCAAAGGAATGTAGAACAGTCTAGAGGGGTGAAAAAAGAGCAGTAAATTGTGTGTGTGTGCGCTGCCCCTGCACTCCATCGGGACTGACCCCTTGCAGGATTTTGTTCATTTCCCAGGAGCACCCATGTAAATGAACATTTTATTTTTATGAGCAGTAGCAGTAGTCTCAGTGTTGATTCTAGAGCACGGTCTTGCGGGATTCCCGCATTTATTCCCCCTAGGACGCATTAAAATCGCGAACAGTGCGGCCCAACTCACGCAAAAAAACAAAAACGAACGCACTTTTACTTAACGAGTGCGTAGTCGCAGCTGCTGTGTCTATAGCCTTCTCGATATTGAGTTGAACTGAGCATTCTTTCTGTCAACGTTTCTGATTGGCTGATGACCCTGGCTTTGTCCAATCACACAAGTTTTCACTCAGGAGCACAACTTTCCAGTCCGCCATTTTTGTTTTGGTGCACACTATCGAGTTCAATGCCACAGCCAGCGATTCTCGTTCTGTTGTAGGGCCTCTAAGGCGCAGTGAGCTAAGAAAACAAAGCAAACTTGTTTTATTTCGTGTTTCGTGGCCTATCAACGAAGGAAGTTTGTGCAACTAAGAATACACGCAATGGGTCAGGAAGTGAAACGGAACTCGCGGCATTGCCGATGTCAACCAGATCCGAGATTGGAACTTCTTGAAATTGCCTTGCCCAACTAACTGGAAACTAGGAAAGACACGAAAAACAGTCTTTCCAAAGGCTTACTTGTGTTTCAAGGAAGAGTGCGAGGGCGATAACATCGTTGATGAGAGTTTTTACGCGATCACTGAATCAGCGAAAGTCACAACTCGAACTCGAAGAATCTCTCGAGGGCGGCAGTTGTAAAGTGATGACTTCGGCCTGCGCTCTCTCTCTCTCTCTCTCTCTCTCTCTCTCTCTCTCTCTCTCTCTCTCTCTCTCTCTCTCTCTCTCTCTCTCTCTCTCTCTCACACACACACACACTGTGACAGGCTCTGTCTCTCTCAGTCTCTGTTTAAATGTTACTGTCTGGGAATGTGCTTTTTCCTTTACTTATGTGGTCGCTGCGTTATTCTTCATTCTGTCTATCCTCATGCAAAAAGACATGAAGTGCTAAAATGCATTCATACTGCTGGCTTTTGTTTAATTCTCAAAAAGCTCTTGGGTCCCTTCTTTTTATCCCAGGGGTCCCTTGGGGCTCCTTTTTTTCACCTGAGGCAGCCCCAGGGCTCCCTTTTTTGAAATCCTAGATGCAACACTGAGTAGTCTTCAGATACCAAGCTGCAAGCCCTGCGGATGCGATTAATAAATATTGACAGGGGTCGCGCTAGTGTTTTTCAGGCATCAGAACTGTCAGAGGATCAGCAGACCTGCCTACTGCTACGATTTGGCCGTAGCAGCTATGAAAAATAAAGCTTTGCTACGGAGCTACGGCAACCTTAACGTTGCTACGGAAAAAAACAAATTGCCGCCGCATTTTATTTTTGCTTATGCCGTTCCCGGTTTTGTCGGTTTCTAAGAGCAGACGCCGTGTCACGTGCGATAACCTAGTCACTTCCGTTTTTATCAAAGTGACTGCGCATGCGTTCTTATTACTTTCTCTGAAAAAAAGGCGGACTCCAGCAGCAGTAGCGATTCGGGAGATGTTTCAAACAAGGAAAAACGAACCCAAACCAGAAAACGAAAATCATCTGGCACACCATCTTGTTCTAAGAAAAAACATCAGCCTGCCGCACAAGTTTTTAAAATAGCTTACACGGAGGAGTGGCCTTGCATCGTCAGAAGTTGACTCGGTGCGAACCATGCTCACTGCAGTGCAACCTCTGCCATGCGGACTTCTCTGTGAATCATGGCGGTAGAGACGATTGCCGTCAACACGTTCAATCGGCGAAACATATTAAGCAGTGCGTTTCGGCTCAGGAAGAGAACAAATCGATTGCCGTTGTTTGTGGATGCTACGGAAAAATTTGCCATGCTACTGAAAATTGATGGCTGAGCTACTGATTGGGAAAATTCCAAGTAGGCAGGTCTGGATCAGCTAATTTCAGAGGATTGAGAATTTCTGACAGAGGATTGGCCTCTTCCGTCAGAGGTTTTGACTTTTTATGGAGTGTGATCTTTTCTGTTAAACAGCATTTTAAAGTGATTTCTCACTGCATAAAGCCTTTTTGGTGATGTTGGGAATTGATTTCAGTGTTGTCCCTCTGTATGTCTACAGTATGGGGTCTTTATGGCCCTTGTACCGCGGTTTTCAGAGGATTGGACTTCACACTATTCTGATGCCTGGTTTTTGAAAACGCGTTTCAGCAAAAAAATGCGCAAGGGAAGCAAAATATCGCATCTAAGAACAAAATGATCAATCTAAGCTAAAAACAATGAAAACAAGACTATCAACAAAAATATGCATTTTTATTCACTAACCAGTCATTTTCGGCGATCCTCAAAGTCGACACGAGCCCAGTTATCACCCCAATGCGCTTACAGTGATTTTCCCGCCACACTGCACTGCGCCTACGTCACAGCAGTACTGAAAGCAGTGGCACTTTTCTATCGTCTGTTCCAATGTTTGGTGTAGCAGAACCACTATACGACTGTAGGACTTCTAAAGTCTGATTCACCATCTAGACTCAGATGCGATTTTGAGCAGACGTCATTTTGCGTACGGATAAACGCCGTAAAAATGCGTCAGCGATTTTTAAAACGCGTCAAAGGCAAGAAACATGCGTTAGCGCGACCCCTGTATTGAGCATTTGTTTCCTTTGGTTATCCCGTTGACTCCGTTACAATTTTGTTTGCATGATTCTGTGCTTCTCATCTAGCCCCTCAGATGTGTGCTAGATGGAACCGAAGCATAACATCAGACTTCTTCGATCGCTCAGTTTCCTGTCAATTAGGAGTGCAGATGCGTCATGCTGCCGTTATGCACCTATCTAAGAAATAGTTAGGCACAGCAAGTCCGACTTTGCCTGGAGGAAATCTTTTTGAAAGTGTTTCTTGAAAAAGCAGGAGAATGAACCGGTAAGGCAGAAAGATAGTAGATGACAGTAAGCAAAGGGAAAAGGCAGAGTCAAAGAGAGTGACAGATTAGAGGAAGTTATAAGCACAGAACTTCCAGAAGGTGGGGAACTATTTATGCAAAAGACCCCTCGGTATCCCCACAGGGGGATAACATCAAGCAGGTCTGTGTATGTTTTGGTGCTTCCAATTTAGCCCCTGAGTGTGATAGAAGGAAGCATTGTATGAAATGGGGAACATGGTGTGGTGTGGCTTGCAGGAACCCACAGCAGCGAGCGATGCAGATGAGAACCCCGCAGCCACGCAGCTGGTGATCTGGGGCACGGACGTGGTGGTGAACCAGTGCAAGGAGAAGTTCGTCCGCTTCATCTCGCGATTCGTCGACAACTCCGTCGAGGAGGATGAGCGTTTTGACGGCATGGACGTCAGAGAGCCCTACTACATACAGCGGCTAGACGAGGTTTGTTTTGTTTTGTTTTTATAAAAAGAAAATGATGAGCTTGATCATTGTTAAGTTCCTTTACAGTTAATGCACCAAGCAGACCTGTTTACTGTTTTCGAGTAGTATACTATATTCTACTCAATTTGGACCTCTATTACTCTTCAAAATTGATGATAATGCTCTTTAATTCTTGATTGCTACTCATTTTCAGTGAACAGTGTTTGATGGTTTTAATGAATAGGACTACACATTTTGCACCCAAACTACTCATTCCGGCTATCCAGACTACTCGAAGACTTGTGTAGGGGGTAACCAGGTCTCACCATGGATGGAAAACTATACTTTTCTTGACTAGATCACGGCAACATTTGGTTGCGTGTGCAGATCGAAAACCACACAGTGCAGCAAAGTGTACTTTCCTAAGCAGTAAACCCTTCATCACATTTCCTGGGGTGAAAGCCGGAAGATGCTGTTACAAAAGGGACAAAGAAAGCTAATAGTACCCTCTGGTTTTCACCCGAGAAATGTTTGTCTGCGGATCAACGCGATCTGGAAGCCGTTCCTGAACACGAACTGCTGCTACCTTAAGAAACCCTGATCCCATTTCAAGAGGTAAAAGGTAGACGGTATTATCATCTTTATTCCATTTGTGATTAACACCTGCTGGCTTTTACAATGCATGTTGTTTTGTCAGATCAATGCTATCGGAGAGCCCTTCCTGAACGTGAACTGTGGTCACCTGAAGGAGTTTGACGAGGACCTGTCAACCACCCATTGAATATAACCCTGATGACGTTCTTTTCTGAGCAGATCAATGCTATCGGGGAGCCCTATCTGAACGTGAACTGTGGTCACCTGAAGGAGTTTGACGAAGACCTGTCAACCACCCATTGAATATAACCCTGATGACGTTCTTTTCTGAGCAGATCAATGCTATCGGGGAGCCCTATCTGAACGTGAACTGCGGGCACCTGAAGGAGTTTGATGAGGACCTGTACCGCCAACTGATGACGTTCTTTTCTGTGCAGATCAATGCTATCGGGGAGCCCTATCTGAACGTGAACTGCGGGCACCTGAAGGAGTTTGATGAGGACCTGTACCGCCAACTGATGACGTTCTTTTCTGAGCAGATCAATGCTATCGGGGAGCCCTATCTGAACGTGAACTGCGGGCACCTGAAGGAGTTTGATGAGGACCTGTACCGCCAACTGATGACGTTCTTTTCTGAGCAGATCAATGCTATCGGGGAGCCCTATCTGAACGTGAACTGCGGGCACCTGAAGGAGTTTGATGAGGACCTGTACCGCCAACTGATGACGTTCTTTTCTGTGCAGATCAATGCTATCGGGGAGCCCTATCTGAACGTGAACTGCGGGCACCTGAAGGAGTTTGATGAGGACCTGTACCGCCAACTGATGACGTTCTTTTCTGTGCAGATCAATGCTATCGGGGAGCCCTATCTGAACGTGAACTGCGGGCACCTGAAGGAGTTTGACGAAGACCTGTCAACCACCCATTGAATATAACCCTGATGATGTTCTTTTCTGTGCAGATCAATGCTATCGGGGAGCCCTTCCTGAACGTGAACTGCGGGCACCTGAAGGAGTTTGACGAGGACCTGTACCGCCAGCTCATCAACTACCCCCAGGAAGTGGTGCCCACCTTCGACATGGCCGTCAACCAGATGTTCTTCGACCGTTTCCCCAACGCTGCCCTCGAGTTCCAGATCCAGGTTCGACCCTACAACGTGGACAAGACCTCCAACATGAGGTCTCTCAACCCTGAAGGTAAGAACACTTGCAAGGTGAAATCTTTAAAAACCAAAACAAAAAAACTATGCACAATATACAGTTATATCTAAATTGGAGAACATTTTTGTCGAATCTGAATGAAGTGTTTTTTTCTTTAAAATTTTAGTGCATCTTCACAATGGCTTATGGTTAAAAATAAAAAAATAATACACTGTGATGAAAATGCATCGTGATACATATTTATGGTCAACATTTTATCACTGTGTGATTCACGTTGGCATTGATAGTGCATTGACAGTGATAACATTTTATGCACCGTGTGTTATGCACATTTTATACTCTGAAGGGTCCCAATTCTATGCGCTGTGTGTTAAGGTACATTTTATTCTCTAGGGTCAAAATTCTATACACTGTGTGTTATGTATGTTTTATACTCTGTAGGGTCAAAATTCTATACACTGTGTGTTGTGTACGTTTTATACTCTGTAGGGTCAAAATTTTATACACTGTGTTATGTACATGTACGTTTTATACTCTGTATGGTCACAATTCTATGCGCTGTGTGCAGACATCGACAAGCTGATCACGATCAGGGGCATGGTGATCCGCACGTCGTCGCTGATCCCCGAGATGCGCGAGGCGTTCTTCAAGTGCTACGTGTGCGGCAACAGCACGGCGGTGGAGATCGACCGGGGGCGCATCGCGGAGCCCACCCTGTGCACCAACTGCAACACCAACCACTCCTTCGCCCTGGTGCACAACCGCTCGCACTTCTCGGACAAACAGATGGTCAAGCTGCAGGAGTCGCCAGGTAGACAGGCATAACACGCCAACAGCCATTAGTTTGATATTTTAAATTCATAGTTTGAAGATCCCTCATGGGGATAAGGAGGGGTCTTAGGGTCTTTCTTACAAATAGTTCCCCCACTTTCTGGAAGTTCTGTGCTTGTAACTTCCTCTAATTTGTCACTTTCTTTGACTCTGCCTTTCCCCTTTGCTTACTGTCATCCACTATCTTTCTGCCTTACTGGTCCATTCTCCTGCCTTTGTTCTAGAAACTCTTGCAAAGATCTTCTCCGGCCGAAGACGGACATGCTGGGCCTAACTGTTTCTAAGTTATGAACGCATAACTGCAGCATGACGCATCTGCGCTCATTTGACAGGAAGCTGTCTCAGTGATCAATGAAGAAGAAGAAGAAATTACATTAATTTCAGGTCTAGAAACTTACAAAGATCTTCTTGGGCCGAAGACGGACATGCTGGGCCTAACTGTTTATTAGTTGGTTGCGTAACGGCAGCATGACGCATCTGCAGTTCATAATCATGACAGGAGCAGGGCTGCCAACCGTCCCTGCATAGCCGTATTTGTCACGGATTTTTGCGAAAAGCATGACCCGTCCCGGTTTTCCCGATTTGTGAATGACCGTCCCGGAAAATCGATAAAATCGTGGAAGCGTGCATTTTTTCCACCTGTCTACCGCTTACGTAGCGCTAGGTTTCAGTTCGTGCCACGGATCATGGTTTGCGCCTATTTTTATCATACGCTATCAACTTCTTTACAGAGAGTTAATACTGATTGGTTAAATCTTCAGTGAAATCAATTCTCATTGGCTGTTGTAGCCAAATTTTCATTGGCTGTTGTAGCCAGTTTAGTCAAGGTTGAAAAAAATGGCGTCTAAACGGTCGTGTGAGGATGATTCTTCTTCTAAGAAAGAAAAAGTTTCAAAGCGTTCCTGTTTATTTCGAGAGACATACACGGAGAAATGGCCTTTCATTGTGTCAGGAAGAAAAGGCGAAACTTACGCTTTTTGTGAAATTTGTGCGTGTGATTTTTCGATAAAGTCTGGTGGTAGGGATGATGTGCGCCGTTGTTATGTCAAGTTGTGGTGGGTACTGTACTTAATTTCTGATCATTATTGAAATGTCCCTGAAAATCAGGCTGTGTCCCTGATTTGAGAGTCGTTTGTCCCTGATTCACAAATGTAGGGTTGGCAGCCCTGCAGGAGACTAAGTGATCGACAAATTTAAAAAAAAAAAATTCAGATGTTTATTTAACCCCTTCACTGCCAGAGAAAAACAGAAATTATCGATTTTTTTTATTATAAAGTTTAAAACAAATCTGTTAGACTCAATCTGAGAAAATGGTCTAGAGATATATCCTTTCTGGCTTATCTAAGCCAAAAACCATCATCCCAGGCTTATGACATCATAAGTTATGACATCATCAATGACATTAAGTACGAAGCCATCTCGTAGCCAGGCAGGGAAGGGGTTAAAGCCCTTTTGTAGGAGTTTAAACATTTGTTTAGCCTTGCACCCTGTCCCAGTGCGAGGATATAGACTGTTAACGAGAGACCTCCACAGCCCCTGTCCTGTGCCATTTGCCTCTAGCTGGTTCCAGGTGAGGCCCGTCCTTTTGTCTGCCAGGAGGTCGCTTCACTGGGTGTTTCTTTTTCGTGTGTTTGTGGACTGCACAACTCATGATGAAAAATATCGTCTGCTCTTGCTGTTTGTGACACGTTTCAAATTATGAGTCGTAAACGAACACAAATTGGTTGGTTGGTGTCAGAAATCCAAACGAAAATACAGTTCAACAATCAATGGATAAAAATGGGAATAAAAAATGTCCTGACGTTTTTGGGGCAAATATGACAAACCAAAAAATGAAGAATAAGAAACTAAGTGTAGACAAAACTTTCCAGAGTCGTATTTTGGTCATATACATTCCTTGTATTCCTTTGAAGTGTTCTCTTTGTTCTGTTCTTCTATCTCTGCATGTCCATTGAAGTTTGTATTGTGTGCGGGTCACAGAGGATATGCCAGCGGGCCAGACCCCCCATACGGTGGTGGTGTACGCCCACAACGACCTGAAGTGTTTTCCATGTTCCTGTATTACATGTCCATTGAAGTTTGTATTGTGTGTGGGCCACAGAGGACATGCCAGTGGGTCGGACCCCCCCATCTAGCTCTGCATGTCCATTGAAGTTTGTGTTGTGTGCGGGTCACAGAGGATATGCCAGCGGGACAGACCCCCCACACGGTGGTGGTGTAAGCCCACAACGACCTGAAGTATTCTCAATGTTCCTCTTTCTCTGCATGTCTGTTGAAGTTGTTTCTGTGCTGTGACACCACAGAGGACATGCCGACGAGCCAGACCCCCCACACAGTGGTGGTGTACGCCCACAACGACCTGAAGTGTTCATGTCTTGAAGTTTGTACTGTGTGTGGGTCGCAGAGGACATGCCAGCGGGTCAGACCCCCCACACTGGTGGTGTACGCCCTGACGACCTGAAGTGTTCATGTCTTGAAGTTTGTACTGTGTGTGGGTCACAGAGGACATGCCAGCGGGTCAGACCCCCCACACAGTGGTGGTGTATGCCCACAACGACCTGGTGGACAGCGTCCAGCCTGGGGACCGGGTGACGGTGACGGGCATCTACCGGGCCATCCCCCTGCGCGTCAACCCCCGCTTGAGGAACATCAAGTCCGTGTACAAGACCCACATCGACGTGGTCCACTTCCGCAAGCTGGACACCAAGCGCCTCAAGGAGTCCGACGTGGACAACGATGCCAGGTGCAGGGATGATCCTGCTTTCAGGATGTCCTGAAATGCAGGATTTGTTTTATTGCTTGGAGCCGGCGTCGCCGGATTATGAGAATTAGAGAAGCAACAAATTTCCTATTTATAAATGTTTTGCCGGTTTCTTTCAGATTGTTAGCGGGAGTTTTTCGCCTAGCCGGCTGAATCATTTACTCTCGTCATTATTCTGTTGTTGGTGTGTTTCCAGTAGTGCTTGAGTTGCTGTTTTGTGTCTGTGTGTTCGTGATGAACTGCACATTATTTTGGGCTGCTTTCTGTGCCTCTCTGCCTCCGGACATGAGAGTAATTTGGTTTATTTTCTTGACGAGACTGGTTGGCTTGTTGGATTCTCCAAGCCAGCCATGTTTCCAGCACCGGCCAAACAACGCCATGCCTTTGCCTACCATCCTTTTTCTTCAGTCTCCCTCTTCCTTCCCTCTGCTTGACCACTACACGCACGCAACACGCGTGCGTGCGCCACCACTCTGCGAGACCCCCTCCCCCCCACTACAGTATTTCTAACTTACTTACTGTTCCCGTTGCTTCGCCTACAAAAGATGCTAATTTTATTGTTGCCCAGTTTAACCCCCGTTCCGTTGGCGTCCCACAGAAACGTTCTTCTATTAATTATTTCATTGTAGAGAACGATGTTGATATTTTCTGCATCACTGAATCCTGGCTTCTGCCTTCGGGTGATGAAGCTAAATGCGCTGATCTCTCTCCCCCTGGCTACAAAACCATCTCCTATCCTCGCTCTTCACGTGGCGGAGGCATTGCCTTTGTCGTGCGTGAAAAACTGTGCCTCCATCTCACCTCTACCTCCCTCTTCCCCTTTCCACACTCCTCCTTTGAACTGGCCCAGCTCTCCGTTACTCTCCGTCAGCACTGCCTACAGCTTTTCTGCCTCTACCGCCCCCCTCCCAACAAGAAAAACAAACTTTCGGACTCCCTCTTCCTCGACGAGTTTCCCTCTTTGCTGGAGCACTGCAACACTATCAGCGGTGTTCCAATCATCATGGGAGACTTCAACATTCATGTTGATGTTCCCACTGACCCCCTCACCCTCCGCTTCACCGCACTGCTGGATGACTTCGACCTGCACCAGGCTGTGACCTTCCCCACCCACCAGAAAGGTCACACCCTTGACCTGGTTATCGTCAGACGTGACGACGAAGACGTCCTGCGGTCTACTGCTCCTGACTCCTTCCTGGACTTTTCTGACCATCTCTGTGTTCTTTCCTGCCTCCGTTTATCTCGCCCTTCATGCCCTCCTGTGTATGCTGAGACCAGGAAGATCTCCTCCATCGACATCACTGCCTTCATGTCTGACCTCAGGGCCAGACTTGACTCAACTCTACAGCCTTCTGCCGACCAGCTCCACCACCTCCTGACCAGTCTACTCGACCTCCACGCCCCTGTCATCCGTCGCAAGATCTCCAGTAGGCCTCCATCACCGTGGTATGCTTCTGTGGCACCTGAGGTGACTCAGGGTAAACAAGAACGCCGCCGTGCAGAGCGCCAGTGGGTTAAGACTGGACTTGAAATTCACAAACAGATTTTTCGAGCCATGAACAAAATTGTGTCTGACATTATAGATAAGGCCAAATGCTCTTGTTTGAATGCCCAAATTCTCGCTTGTACCACTTCTCGTCAATTGTTTAGTTTAGCCAACTCCCTCCTTGGTAAACCAAAGTCCACACCTCTACCTTCTTCTATCCCTGTGTCTGAACTCCCTCAACGTTTCTCTGATTTCTTTCACAGCAAGATAGCCACCATCCGCCACAATCTTGATTCTCAATCTGCTCCACCATCAACTGACTCTGTCCCTGATCCCTCCTTTTCTGGCAGTATGTGGTCTGAGTTCCGTTCTGTTTCCACTGATGAGGTTAAGAAGATTTTGACCCGAACTCAGACTAAAACCTGTGAACTAGACCCTCTACCTTCATCTCTCTTCTCCCAGTGTCTTGATGATCTCCTTCCTTACTTTACATCCATCATCAATGAATCTCTATGTTCAGGCCGCTTTCCAACTCATTTCAAATCTGCAGTTGTCAAACCTCTCTTAAAGAAGCCTAGTCTTGATCCTGAAAATCTAAAGAACTATCGGCCTGTCTCTAATCTTTCATTCCTTTCTAAGCTTACGGAAAAGGTGGTTCTTAAACAGCTGTCTGACCATCTTCAGGTAAATGATCTCTACTATCCAAACCAGTCTGCTTATCGAGCAGGTCACAGTACTGAGACAGCCCTCTTAAAGATAACGAACGACCTGCTCACTGCCTTGGATGAAAACAAGGTTTCTCTTCTCTCTCTCCTTGATCTTTCTGCAGCGTTTGACACTATCGACCACTCCATCCTCATTTCTAGACTTCACACCTCCTTTGGTCTATCTGGGGCTGTTCTTTCCTGGTTTTCTTCCTACCTCTCTGATCGCACACAGAAAGTTGTTGTCAATGGTTCTCCATCTCTTCCAAAAGGTCTTCAGTTCGGTGTGCCCCAAGGTTCAGTCTTAGGCCCTATCCTTTTTGTTCTTTATACCCAACCTCTCTCCGCCATCATCAACCAGCATTCTATTCTACATCATAGCTTTTCTGATGACAATCAACTGTACATTTCTGCCCACCTGAGTCAATTAGATCAAATGATTTCTTCTTCTAAGTTGTGCATCTCTGCTGTTAAAACATGGATGTTTTACAACAAACTGCAACTGAATGCTGATAAGACAGAGATGATTCTTGTAGCCTCTAACCACACAATTAAAACTCAGGTTCTCCCAGGTTCTGTAGACATTGATGGCACTGAGATCAAGCTATCGGCATCCGTCCGCAATCTAGGTGTTACTTTGGACCAAACCCTTTCTTTCAAACAGCATGTTTCCAATGTTTGCAAGGCTTGCTATCTAGAACTTCGAAGAATTAGTTCCATCCGTCGTTTCCTCTCTCAGGATGCCCTGAAGACTCTAGTATGTGCTTTTGTCCTGTCTCGCCTTGACTACTGTAACTCACTTCTTGCTGGCTGTCCATCAATTCTCATCTCTAAGCTCCAACGGGTCCAGAATAATGCTGCTCGTCTCATTTCTCGCTCCCCTAGGTACGATCACATCACTCCGGTTCTTCGTTCCCTACATTGGCTCCCAGTTCAATCACGTATTGACTACAAAATTCTCCTCCTTGCCTTCAAGTCACTGAATGATCAAGCTCCCCAGTATCTCTCTGATCTTCTTCATCTCTATGTCCCAGCTCGCCAACTACGTTCGTCTTCTGATTCTCGTCTCCTTTCCATTCCCTCCATCCGTCTCAAATCTGCTGGCCAACGTTCTTTTTCTTGTCAAGCACCATCTCTTTGGAATTCTCTGCCTTCTCCTCTCCGACACTCCAACTCAGTCTCCTCATTCAAAACCTCTCTTAAAACCCATCTTTTTCCTGCTGCGCCCTAAATATTTGATCAGTTGTCTATCGTTGTGTGCACGTGAGGGAAGATTGATTTAAGAGGTTTGTGCTGTGTTTTGTGGTGCGTGTGTGTGTGTGTGTGTGTGTGTGTGTGTGTGTGTGTTGTGTGTGTGTGTGTGTGTGTGAGCATGAATGTGTGCTTGTGTGTATTTTGGTTTTGTGGGTTGTGTGTGCACGCATGTGTGTGTGTTTGTGTGTGTGTCTGTCTGCGTGCGTACGTTGTGTGTGAGCGTGTTTGTGTCTGCGTGTTGGTGTATGTGGTCAGTCCATGCGGCTCAGTTGCTGTGACTTACCGAATGGGGTATGAACGAGTTGGCGTCAATAATTGTGTGTTTATGTGTGTGTGTGTGCGCGTGTGTGTGTGCGTGTGTGTTAGAGAGAGAGTTGCTTTGCATATGCACTGTTGGTGGTTGGTGTCACTCTTGAATGTTGTTTTTTGTTATCTGTTGATGAATAATTGATTGTAAAGCGCTTTGGGCTCATCTGAGGTAAAGCGCTATATAAATGTACTGTTATTATTATTATTATTCTCGCATGTGTAGAAAATAAAAGAAATGAATACAGATAAATATTTACATGCCTATACAGACCTGCCTACCCCTACGGATTTTCCGTAGTTGCTACGGAATTTGACTATAAACTACGGTTGATGATCAAATTCTACGATTTTCTGTTGCCGCAGAGTACGTTTTCTAGCACGGTTCGTTTGAGGTCCGCTTGGCTCTATATAGGTTCGTCTGAAGTTCGTATAGGCGCGCAGCAAGTAGGGCTCTTGCGCATGCGCCGTCCGACATTAGCGTGACCAAAATGGCGGCTAGAGAAAGCCTTCAGTCGGGTGACAGTGATTCAGTTTGCGAAATTATTTCATGGAAAAAAATATCAAGAAAGATCGAAGAAGAAGTGAATCAATATCTTCTCAAGCATACTGTGCACAATACAAGTTTTCTGTAGTGCGGATAGGCAGAACGCGAGATCGCTTGCACCGTGTGCCGATGTGATTTATCAAGTTGGGGTCCACGGGAGACCCGATGATTGACAGCTCGGCATGTTGAATCAAACAACACGCATCGCAATCAGCGTTAGCTGCACCGAAAAACACCCAGAACATAACAAATTTCTTCGCTACAAACAATGAAACCGAGCTGGGTGTCAAAGATTTGACTCGGGCAGAGACGACGCTTGTTGAAGTGTCGATCACTCGCATGGTCACGGTGTTCGGCCAGACACACGGAGGTATTCGAGGTGAAATTAAAGTAGGCCAGATGTTTTCCCATTCTCTCTCTCTCTCTCTCTCTCTCTCTCTCTCTCTCTCTCTCTCTCTCTCTCTCTCTCTCTCTCTCTCTCTCTCTCTCTCTCTCTCTCAAGCTCTCTGTCTGATTTACTGTTGGTCTTTTTCTTTGTTTTTCATTTTCTTTTGTTTATTGCTGTTGTATTATTTTTATATTCACTAGCGCAACGCCCCGTACCGGTAACACTGAGTACCGGTTTCGCCGGGTCTGCGAAATATTATATTTGTACTTTTGTGGCTGAAAACCCAATTTTTAGACCCCTACCACTTTCAAGGTCTACCGATCTCCATGACCTTGACCTTGATCGGTATGCAATCATAAGCCAAAGTACCTACATGCCAAGTTTGAAGTCCCAAAGACCAACGGTATGGACGTTATAGTCCCTTAAAGATTTTCAGTTTTCAAGGTCATGCGCCAAGCTGAAGGTCACGACAGCGATAATTTATGCGCGGATGCCTTCCTCTCATGGTGACACGCCACCACACAAAATTGGAAAAGATTCGGTGAAGCGGTTCGGGAGATATGCGTGGGACAGAAAACCCCAATTATTTAGACCCCTACCACTTTCAAGGCATACCAATCTCCCTGACCTTGACCTTGACCATCATCAGAACGGCCATAAGCGAAAGTACCTCCATGCCAAGTTTCAAGACTAGGACCTGTGGTGTGGAAGTTATGGCCCCTTAACGGTTTTCAAGGTCAAGGTCAGGGCGGCGAAAAGTTTTGCGCAGATGCCTTCCTCTCATGGGGACACACCACCACACAAAATTTGAAGTCAAGCGGTTCGGGAGATCCTTGGGACAGACAGAAAAGAACAACAAACAAACAAACAAAAGAACAAAAACATACTCCTTTGCGATCGTAGATCGGCAAAGGACTAAAAAGAACAAGTGCAACACCGGGCGGCTGCAAAGTCCCCTCGCAGCATCACCGAGCTACTCAGAAATCGGAATGTGTCGGCTGTACACAGCGGGGAGATCATTGAGAACTGAAAACAGGATGCACGCACGGCCGGCCGGAAAGAAGTGGGACATATCGGGCCTGTGACACAAAGGGCCTAGGGCACAGCGGGCTTATCCCATGTTTAGACTAAATACATCAGTGGATAGCTTGCATCTTGGCAAACTAGTATACCAAATTTGATGATGATAGACTGAATAGTTTTGACGGCCGGAAAGAAGTAGGACATATCGGGCCTGTGACACAAAGGGCCTAGGGCACAGCGGGCTTATCCCATTTTTAGACTAAATACATCAGTGGATAGCTTGCATCTTGGCAAACTAGTATACCAAATTTAATAGTTTTGACGTGGGACATCTCGGGCCTGTGACACAAAGGGCCTAGGGCACAGCGGGCTTATCCCATGTTTAGACTAAATACATCAGTGGATAGCTTGCATCTTGGCAAACTAGTATACCAAATTTGATGATGATAGACTGAATAGTTTTGACGTGGGACATAGGGCCTGTGACACAAAGGGCCTAGGGCACAGCGGGCTTATCCCATGTTTAGACTAAATACATCAGTGGATAGCTTGCATCTTGGCGAACTACAGGTTGTTAACTGGGTGGCCCCTGGACCCCTGCCTTGCAGGGTTTTTTAAATTTCCCAGGAGCACCCATGCAGGTGGGTTGTGAGGGAGTGCAGGGGATTATGGCTTTCAGAGGGATAGTTCGAATTATATATCGGTGTTGATTCTAGAGCGCGGTTTTGTGGGATTCCCGCATTCCCCCCCCCCCCCCCCCCCCCCCCCCCCCCCCCCCCGCATAAAATCGCGAACAGTGCGACCGAACTCGCGCCAAAAAATAAAAACGAACACACTTTTACTTAACGAGTGCGTAGTCGCGGCTGCTGTGTCTATGTCCTTCTCAATGCTGAGTGAAACCGAGCATCCTTTCTGTCAACGTTTCTGATTGGCCGATGACTAGCTTTGTCCAATCACACAAATTTTCACTCAGGAGCATAAATTTTCAGTCCGCCATTTTTGTTTTGGTGCACACTATCGAGCTCAATGCCACAGCCAGCGATTCTCGTTCTGTTGTAGGGCCTCTAAGGTGTAGTGAGCAAAGAAAACAAAGCAGACTTGTTTTATTTCGTGGCCTATCAACGAAGGATGTTTGTACAAATAAGAATACACGCAATGGGTCAGGAAGTGAAACGGAACTTGCGATGCCGACAGATGTGTCATTATTGTCAACCAGATCCGAGATTGGAACTTCTTGAAACTGCCTTGCCCAACGAATTGGATAGACGTGAAAAACAGTCTTTCCAAAGGCTTGGTTGTGTTTTAAGGAAGAGGGCGAGGGCGATAACATCCACGACGCGATCACTGAATCGGCGAAAGTCACAACTCAGATTTTGTTCTTGTCCTTAATACCTGCTTTTTTTAATGCTTAAAAAAGGTGCACATTACATCGACTGATAGAGCAAGCACTCGCAGGTTTTAATTTGCTAATTTATGTTTTTGCAGCAAGCAGGCCCTTCTGACCCCAGAGAAGATTGAAATGGTGAAGACCCTGTCCAAGAAGTCGGACATCTACGAACGCCTGGCCAAAGCAATCGGTAAGGGTTTGAAAATCTAACGGAATTGTTCTGAGAAACAAATTGTTCTGAAAAATAACCTTGTGACCCGTGTTTAGCTTGTACTGCTCCTGAAGCGTTAAATTTGAACATGTCCTTAGCTCTGGTGTCTGTGACAGGATTTTGTCTTTTCTTCATTATCGACTTTGACAGGAATCATTCAGACATGAGATTTGTCAGGAAATTTCTCGTTTTTCAGGAAATTTTAAAGCCAGCATGACTGTTCTTGAGATAAGTGTGAATTCAGTGAGAAATGGGGGGGGGGGGGGGAGTTTTCTGCTCCTGGGTCTTATGCCCCTGGGTATTTAGGTCAGGCGGACAGACGATGGATAAGTACCGTAAATCCTCCACTTGTTGGTACGTGTTCCACAGACTGGCTGGATAACAAGGACACTACTGCATGGCTTAAACCTGTTCCGTTTTAGGACGGAAATCCGTCCATGAAAAAATCAGTAAAGACGGAAATCCGTTTTTTCAATAATTCCCCCCCCCCCCCCCCCCCCCCAAAAAAAAAAAAAAAAAAGAAAACGGGTCTGATAAGCGAAAACGCGATTGCCGCATTGAAACCAGTTTCGGTTTAACGGAAACGGAAGTGATTACCGATCCGTGTTCGGCCAAGTGTGAACCCCGTAAGAAGCGCAATTTCCTTTCATTGAAAGTTTCAACAATGTGAGATGCGAAACTTGTCTTCATTGTGAGTTGTGAAAAGAAAGGGAGGAAAAAAGATAAGAAAGAAGAGACCGTACTGGAGTTCAGCTTCGCCTGCCGAAGATGCCGTTCGTTCAAGAAAACACGGATGTGTCTGCCATTGACGCTAAGGTTAAAAACAAATGGCAGTGGCCCAGTGAGTGGGACTGGCTAGACAGTAAAGACACGGGAGGAGTGGAGCATCGCGAATGGTGCAAGAAAGTTGACTGACCTGGTGTGTTCAGTACAGACGGAATTCCTTTTTTTTAAATAAATTTCAACAACAAAATAGCTTTGCTGTAAGCGAAAACCTGATTGCCATTGTATAAGAGCCCTGATTATGCATCCAAATTGCTTTAGATTGTTAAAAGTGCTCAGCACATTTCCGTTTTTTGAAAATTGTCAGGTTTAACCCTTGCTACTGTCATCAGGAAGACGGAACTAAAAATACAGTCAGGCATTTTGCTACATCATGAATTAATGAAAAGTTAAGGTTCGTTTTGACCCTGATGCATGACATTGCGATTGTTGTCTCTGGAAATAAGTCTCGGTCCCTGGTTTTTAAGCAGTTTGTCCCTGGAAACTGCAAGAGGGGGTAGGCAGCCCTGCATTGTTTTCCTCCTGAACCTGCTGGAAAGCCTCTGCGTATTCGCCTTCAGGCACAAACGCCAAAGCAGGAAGCATTCACTGTGACAAAACCATGATTGCAAACAATCGCTCATGCATAGGAGGTTATTGAGCTCAGTACTGAACTTTATTGAACTTAGCATGAATCGTGAACTCAACACAACGTGAGAAGATGGGTAGGGCGCAAAAGTCTCGTGGGGGGTAGATGGCCTAGGTGGCAGAAGGCCGGCGGTGGATGGCCCAGGGGCAAGTGGCCGCAAACGATTATTTTTCTATTAGTGTTTAATGTAATTTTACACTTTTCCTTTCTCCCAGCTCCATCCATTTACGAGAACGAGGACATCAAGAAAGGGATCCTGCTGCAGCTGTTCGGGGGCACCAGGAAAGACTTCTCAGACACGGGACGTGGGAAATTCAGGTCAGTTGCTATGGGCTTGCATTTCACTGCTCGCTTTTTGTACTCTTATATTAATTTAGAAACTATCCTAACTGAGGTTTGACTGTAGCTTGTATATCTGCGTACATAACGGGAGCCCACAAATACGCTCTATATTTGAGTGCTCATGGGTGCTACTCTTTCAGTTTTACACTGATTTCAGTATTTGTTATTATTACCAGAAACTGAACTTCAGGGGTTTTTTTTAGTTCATAAAAAAAAGAAGAAAAAAAAGAAAACGACCACAAGCGATTTGGGGCGTTTTGAACTTGGTTCTATCTTGGAAATTTACAAAGGCAATGTAATAATTTTACAAGGCTTATCAGACTCAAACTATCAAAATAGCTTTGGTGTTGAGCGACAATGGCATTTGCTGTATTGACGAGTTTGACAAGATGAACGAGTCAACGCGATCAGTGCTTCATTATTTTAACTGTCTGTCTCGTTGTATCTCTCTTAAGTTGCCCCCTTGAATCGTCTGCCGGGGCCATGGGTCCCTAGATCCCTGCCTTTCAGTTTTTTTTCATTTTGGGGAGTTGCACCCAGAGTGTGTGTGTGTGCATGTTCCATGGAGCTAAAAGCCAACACGACACCGTCCTGTTTCGCTGTGGGTGGGGACCCCAGCATCAGCAAGCCCCAGCTGTTGTAGCATGGTTTGGTTTTGCTCACAGGGATAGAAGCAACACGATTCCATCCTGTTTGATGTCTCAGCTGAACGTGTTCCGCTGTGGGAACCTGGTCACCAGCAGGTCCCAGCTGTGGCAGTACCTGTATGTCATTGTTTTTTCTCCCCACAAGTTTAGAACCGTAGAAGAAAGATGATTTGATACAATTTTCTTTCAGTTTTAGGTCTGAGCAGAACCTGTGGCTGTGTTGGGACCCCGGACACTAGCAAGTCCCGGCTGCTGCAGAGGATTGGTCTTCTATGTGGTTGTTTCCTCACAGTAAGAGCATGATTTGACTGATAGGACTTTCTGTGTGTTCAGGTCAGATCTGAACCTGTTGCTGTGTGGGGACCCCGGCACTGAAAGCAAGGCTGTTCTATCCTGTGTTCAGGTCAGATCTGAACCTGTTGCTGTGTGGGGACCCCGGCACTGAAAGCAAGGCTGTTCTATCCTGTGTTCAGGTCAGATCTGAACCTGTTGCTGTGTGGGGACCCCGGCACTAAAAGCAAGGCTGTTCTATCCTGTGTTCAGGTCAGATCTGAACCTGTTGCTGTGTGGGGACCCCGGCACTGAAAGCAAGGCTGTTCTATCCTGTGTTCAGGTCAGATCTGAACCTGTTGCTGTGTGGGGACCCCGGCACCAGCAAGTCCCAGCTGCTGCAGTACGTGTACCGCCTGGTGCCGCGCGGCCAGTACACCTCCGGCAAGGGGTCCTCCGCCGTGGGCCTCACCGCCTACATCACCAAGGACCCTGAGACGCGCCAGCTGGTGCTGCAGACGTGAGTGGGGTGGTGTGTGGGGGGGGGGGGGGGCAGTACACCTCTGGCAAGGGGTCCTCCGCCGTGGGCCTCACCGCCTACATCACCAAGGACCCTGAGACGCGCCAGCTGGTGCTGCAGACGTGAGTGGGGTGTGTGTGGGGGGGGGGGGGGGGGGGGGCAGTACACCTCCGGCAAGGGGTCCTCCGCCGTGGGCCTCACCGCCTACATCACCAAGGACCCTGAGACGCGCCAGCTGGTGCTGCAGACGTGAGTGGTGTGTGTGTGTGGGGGGGCAGTGCACCTCTGGCAAGGGGTCCTCTGCCGTGGGCCTCACAGCCTACATCACCAAGGACCCTGAGATGCACCAGCTGGTGCTGCAGACGTGAGTGGGGTGGTGTGTGTGTGTGTGGGGGGGGGGGGGCAGTGCACCTCTGGCAAGGGGTCCTCCGCCGTGGGCCTCACCGCCTACATCACCAAGGACCCTGAGACGCGCCAGCTGGTGCTGCAGACGTGAGTGGTGTGTGTGTGTGGGGGGGCAGTGCACCTCTGGCAAGGGGTCCTCTGCCGTGGGCCTCACAGCCTACATCACCAAGGACCCTGAGATGCACCAGCTGGTGCTGCAGACGTGAGTGGTGTGTGGGGGGGGGGGGGGCAGTACACCTCTGGCAAGGGGTCCTCCGCCGTGGGCCTCACCGCCTACATCACCAAGGACCCTGAGACGCGCCAGCTGGTGCTGCAGACGTGAGTGGTGTGTGTGTGTGGGGGGGCAGTGCACCTCTGGCAAGGGGTCCTCTGCCGTGGGCCTCACAGCCTACATCACCAAGGACCCTGAGATGCACCAGCTGGTGCTGCAGACGTGAGTGGGGTGTGTGTGTGGGGGGGGGGGGGGGCAGTGCACCTCTGGCAAGGGGTCCTCTGCCGTGGGCCTCACCGCCTACATCACCAAGGACCCTGAGACGCGCCAGCTGGTACTGCAAAGGTGGAGGGGGGGGATTTTATTACGTTTTCATGGGCGCTTCTCTGCAGGTTGTGTGTCTGAATTTAGTTTGTGTGTGTACTTAAATGGCCTCTGAATGAATTTCAGGTTTTCGTAAAAGATTTAAAAGTCTAATTTGAGTTTATGTGAGAAGTTTCCTTTTTTTTTAAAATGTGCCTCTGAATTTTCGTTGTTGATTTTCCCAGGGGAGCTTTGGTGTTGAGCGACAATGGCATTTGCTGTATTGACGAGTTCGACAAGATGAACGAGTCAACGCGATCAGTGCTTCATGAAGTCATGGTAAGGGTGTTATCTAATGTTTATTCTGGAATAGCAAACTGATGTCCCAAGGCACCAGTCATAGGACATTGACCTATTAAATTTGAAAATGTCCTATTGTGTGTTCCCCTGTCAGGACAAATATTTGATTAGTTTTTCAACATCTAAATTTTATTAATGTCGCATATGGCCAAGAGGACGTAAAACTTAACTTTGTCGTTAGATTTTTAAAAAACTTGCAAGCTTTGTTTTATTGATTTTTGCAAGAGCCAGGACATTGTCCTATTGATTTCTCTCGTCTCAGGACAGTTTGTTTGTCCTATCACTTTTCGATCCTCGGTACGTCACTGAGCAAATGGTTATGAAAGTGTCTTAATTTATTTCCGTTTATAATGCTACTTGCACGACGAAACTTAGCTTCTTGGGAAGAGAGAACTCTGTGCAACTGCTCATGTTCGTGCAGAAAGTAAACTGATCATAAAACAAAAACCATCAGTTAAAAGAAAACAGCGTATGCAAGCACTGTGTTTACACAACAGTGTTGTGCTTGATGAACTGTCCAGAACTTCCACATACAATTTACACAGTCAAGAAATTTAAATGAAGACCCAACCCCTGTCACAAAAAAACGCCCAACAACACAACACAACCCAGCTAGCTAACAAACATTTTCCTAAAAGCTAAAAAAAGAAATTATTAAAGACTGAATTGGTGTGTGCGTGTACTTGCTTGTGTCACTTTTAGTTGTTTCATGTCATGTTTTCTTTGAAATTATTTCTTTGTTTATTAAGCAAACTTGCAGGGATCAATCTTGTCACAGGACATCATAGGTCATTTGACCAGTTCGAAGAAAATATAATCGGTCATTTTCATAAAACGATGTCATAATGTAGAAAAAAAGATGAAAGGAAATACAACTTGAGGGCAACAGGAATGGTTTTCAAGGCCACCATGCAAATGTTCCAGTCAATCACATGTAGTTTCATACTAATAGACATGTTCAAAGAATAACATGAGAATTTATTATATTTTTTTAAAATTAATTCTTTTTGCATGAGAAAAGCTAGTACTTCCAGTACTATTTATGCAATGTAAAATCATAATAGAGAAATTATTTATACAGTCTATTGTTTCACCTAAGAATCATCTATCCAATCAATTGCAGCGCACATCAAAATCCTTTCAAAGTTACTAACAGACACAAAGTGAACATAATCAGTCATAATATGACCTTGTCTGCAAAAACAATGTCATTTCAAAATGTTATCAGTCAATGACTGATGACCGGTGCTAAGAACAATCCCTGAACTTGTAGTCTTTGTGTATGTATTGTTATAACAGGAGCAGCAGACGCTGTCGATCGCCAAGGCGGGCATAATCTGCTCGCTGAACGCGCGTACCTCGGTCTTGGCGGCGGCCAACCCTGTGGAGTCTCAGTGGAACAAGAACAAGACCATCACTGAGAACATCATGCTGCCACACACCCTGCTGTCCAGGTGAGTCCCAGTGGAACAAGAACATCACAGAGAACATCATGCTGCCACACACCCTGCTGTCCAGGTGAGTCCCAGTGGAACAAGAACATCACAGAGAACATCATGCTGCCACACACCCTGCTGTCCAGGTGAGTCCCAGTGGAACAAGAACATCACAGAGAACATCATGCTGCCACACACCCTGCTGTCCAGGTGAGTCCCAGTGGAACAAGAACATCACAGAGAACATCATGCTGCCACACACCCTGCTGTCCAGGTGAGTCCCAGTGGAACAAGACCATCACAGAGAACATCATGCTGCCACACACCCTGCTGTCCAGGTGAGTCCCAGTGGAACAAGAACATCATGCTGCCACACACCCTGCTGTCCAGGTGAGTCCCAGTGGAACAAGAACATCATGCTGCCACACACCCTGCTGTCCAGGTGAGTCCCAGTGGAACAAGAACATCATGCTGCCACACACCCTGCTGTCCAGGTGAGTCCCAGTGGAACAAGAACATCACAGAGAACATCATGCTGCCACACACCCTGCTGTCCAGGTGAGTCCCAGTGGAACAAGACCATCACGGAGAACATCATGCTGCCACACACCCTGCTGTCCAGGTGAGTCCCAGTGGAACAAGACCATCACGGAGAACATCATGCTGCCACACACCCTGCTGTCCAGGTGAGTCCCAGTGGAACAAGACCATCACGGAGAACATCATGCTGCCACACACCCTGCTGTCCAGGTGAGTCCCAGTGGAACAAGAACATCACAGAGAACATCATGCTGCCACACACCCTGCTGTCCAGGTGAGTCCCAGTGGAACAAGAACATCATGCTGCCACACACCCTGCTGTCCAGGTGAGTCCCAGTGGAACAAGAACATCACAGAGAACATCATGCTGCCACACACCCTGCTGTCCAGGTGAGTCCCAGTGGAACAAGAACATCATGCTGCCACACCCCCTGCTGTCCAGGTGAGTCCCAGAAGAACAAGAACATCACAGAGAACATGCTGCCACACACCCTGCTGTCCAGGTGAGTCCCAGTGGAACAAGAACATGCTGCCACACACCCTGCTCCAGGTGAGTGGGCCTCGCCAGGTTTATCATCAGGGCTCCCAGGGACCTCCATTTGGGGGTCTATGAAGCACTAATATTCTCAAGGACCCTCTAAAAGAATGTGCAGGGGTTCCCAGGGATGCACTAGAAAAATTCTTTTTAGCATTTGCAATGCCACTGGGACCCTCTATCCTGCCTCTAGGACCCTCTATACTGTAAGTGAAGGAGCCCTGGGACCCCTTGTTTTGTGGGACGATTGGGAGCCCTGCTCATGCCATTTGTTTGGGGCTTTAGTCAAATTTGATCTCAAGAAATACTGCCGATGCGCGACTCTTCTTCTTTCTCTCCTCAACCACCATCTTCAATTTGATGGACTTGCTAGGGCTTTATTTTCCCAGAGTTTTCTCGCTGTTGAAGGGCATTCGTAAATATTTTTTTTGTGGCAGTTGGAGGTTGAAATAAAGTTGTTAGTGTTCACTCTTTCCTTACGGCAGCACAGCGATACTCTAGTAATGATATTACTTGCTTATCAGTATATATCACTGTGCTGTCATGGGAGGAGAGTGAAAACTAACGTGTGTTTCGACCTTTTGTGGACTGACGCTTTATCTCTGAAAGTATGTTTTTATTCTTTGTGAATTCAAAACTTGCTGTAACTGTTAAAGACCCAACACATCACGTGTCAAAATCACGGTTTTCACCTGTTTTCCCTCTTATAGCTGGTAAGAAATCTTAAGAAATCTTCCTAGCATAAGAGGGAATGTGATGTGGGGGGTCTAACATTTTTTTAATCCAAATTAGCACACGGGGAAACAATCTGTTTATCTTCTACAGCGTACAGGACCTGAATTCACGTAGTGAAAGTCGGGCTTGAATTGGTGGTGTAAGCGTAGTGTTAGCCACCTTTTAAATGTTTGAATTTGACCTGTGTTACAGGTTTGACCTGATTTTCCTGATGCTGGACCCCCAGGATGAGATGTTCGATCGTCGTCTGGCCTCCCACCTCGTCTCCCTTTACTTCCAGGGGTCTGAAGAGGAGGAGGAAGCCAACCTGGTGAGCTGGGCTTGAAGCTTCTTTCATCATTTAGCTGTAGACTGTTGAGATAAGACAAACGGAAACTAGCTCAGATAATAAACCATAGAATTCCTTCTCTTCTCAGAATTAGAAATTCAAGGCTGCCTACCCCACCCCCACCGCCACCTTCTAGACATGTTCATGTTTTTACTTGCTAAGTTTGTGATTGATTAATGTTTTTTTAACAAAAAAACTGATTTTGTTTTTACCTTGTGTTTTTATCCCTTTTTAATATGTGGTAATATTTAATGTGGTGACAGCCCTGACATGGTCTTTGTTGTCGACAGGGCTATGATCTTAATCCCCCCCCAGGGATATTTGTCCCTGGAAACTTTAAAATGGCACCCTGTCCCTGGAGTACACTTTTCTGTTTAGCGTCCCTGGAAACCGAGTGGAATCAAAGTTTTGTAGAGCAGTCACTTGTCTTGTTAGCTGACCCTACTACAGTGGTCGCCGCTTTATAAAACCGCGGTCAATAGAGCCAGCCGCTTATTAAAGCCGATTTCTTACGGTCCGGATTTTTCACTATATGTTATGTATTAAAAAAAGCCGCTTAATAAAACCACCCCGCCGCTTATTAAAGCCACTTTTCTCAGAGAAATCACATAGTTTGTGACTAAAACTCACACGATTTTGTTCTTTTTTCTTTTCTTTTCCTTTTTTTTTTTGGGCGTAGAAAATATATTTATGTGCACACGCACGTGTATCACGAAGTAACTGAGTTTAGAAAAGAATGTCAGTCAATAAAAACCGCAATGTTGAGTTAATAAATAAATTAAATCACTTTACTATTTTGTGGAGTTGTGTTTAGATTCAAGCAAGTGTAAATGACGAAAGAAAGTGTGAAAGTGTGACTGACGTAAACAAAAGAGAAGCACACAAAAAAAAAAGTGTTCGGAAATGACGTAATCCTGGACCGCCGGTTATTAAATCCGCCGCTTATTAAAGCCATTTTTCGTCGGTCCCAAAATGGCTTTATAAAGCGGCGACCGCTGTATTGAACACAGGAACACCCAAAACAACAGGCACTGTTGAAATGTTCTTTCTGTTAGGTTGCTGAACACCAAAAGATCTGGAATACAGAAGCAATTTGACACCGAAAAGCAACAAAAAGACTCAGACGCAGAAATTGTCCTAGATCACGAAATATATTTCATGATGCATGACATCGCCATGTTTGTCCCTGGAAATAAGTCTCTCACTGGGACGGTATTCATGTCGAGATAGCATGAGACTTAGCATGATGCTAACTTAGAAGCTCTTCCAATGTCCTATAGGATTTAATAGGACTTTTGGAAGAGCTTCTAAGTTAGCATCATGCTAAGTCTCATGCTATCTCGACATGAATACCGTCCCTGGTTTTTAAGCAGTTTGTCCCTGGAGACTGCAACATGAGGTAGGCAGCCCTGGAAATTCAGGAGCAGTAGTACCCCATGCTTTTGTGGTGCGTTTGTAGTGAAGCTCTCAGTGCGCGGGCCTGTGCAATAAACGGCCTCAGCTTTAAAGAACAGGGCTGCCTACTGTCCCTCCTAAGGGGTATTTGTCCCTGGAAACAGTTAAAAGGGTCACCCTGTCCCTGGAATCCACTTTTCTGTTTAGCGTCCCTGGAAAATGAGCAGAATCAAAAGTTTGTAGAGCAGTCACTTGTCTCAAGTGTTAGCTGACCTTTTGAACACAGGGACACCCAAAACAACGGGCAATTTGAATTTTTCTTAAACAGACATGCTACACGCAGTCTACTGAACACCAAAGGATCTTCAATATAGAAGTAAGTTGGCATCGAAAAGCAACAAAATATACTATTATAAATGTCCAGTTGCAGAAATTAGATATACTTCATGACGCCTAACATTGCGATGTTTGTCCATGGAAATAAGTCTCTGTCCCTGGTTTTTAAGCAGTTTGTCCCTGGAAATTGCAACAGGGGGTAGGCAGCCCTGAAAAAACCAGACACGTACGTGCACGATTATCCTGTGTGTACATTGGCCACCTAGGGTACCATTATTATGATACGTCAAAGTGTTCAGCGTGAGAGCTCAGTGTGGCCTCCAGTTTATTAGGTGGGATTACTTTGTAAGCCTCATTAAATCAAAGTGTTCAGCGTGAGAGCTGTGTGGCCTCCAGTTTATTAGGTGGGATTACTTTGTAAGCCTCATTAAATCAAAGTGGTCTTACTGTGAAATTTTCTTTCATTTTTCGAGGAATGTGGAAGAACATGTAAGGACCACTTGTTCAATGGCAGAACTATTTAGAAACCAATACACATTTCCGTTTTACACACGTCTCTTGAATTGCAAATTTTGAACATTCTTAAGTGTGGCATTGTTAAATTAAAAAGTGGGTGTTAAAAGGAAACATGTCACCGGGGATCCATCGAATTTCACAGTGATGTTATAGTTGCTCTAAGAATTCTTAATTTTCAAACAACCAGTCATCCTCTGAAGTTGGAGTGTGGCTGCCCATGTGGCGGGGTAACCAAAAAGGGTCACACGCGTAATGTCCTAATCCCTAGCTGGTGCATTTGTACCATAGTGTTCAAGTGCTTCGGCTGTTGGGATGATCCTTGGAATCTTTTAGCCAGGGTACGACAACAACAGCAACAACCTACCGGTGAGGGCTTTGCGTAGAATTTAGACAAAGGTTGTAAAAGACGAGGGTTACCTATGACGTTTCAGGACATGAGCATCCTGCGTGACTACCTGACCTACGCCAAGACGTTCATCAGCCCCACCCTGGGGGAGGAGGCGGGCCAGGCGCTGATCCAGGCCTACGTGGAGATGCGGCAGGTGGGCAGCTCCAGGGGCCAGGTGTCCGCCTACCCCCGCCAGCTGGAGTCCCTCATCCGCCTGTCCGAGGCCCACGCCCGCATGCGGCTGTCCGAGGAGGTGGACGTGGCTGACGTGGAGGAGGCACGCAGGTGGGTGTGGATTGGTGGTCACACGGGTGCTTCTCTGCATGATCAGTGATGTCCTGAGGCCACGGTCATAGGACATTGACCTATTAAAATTGAAAATGTCCTGTTGTGTTCTCTAGTCTTTTTTTTAGTATCATCTATTTTTCTGACTTAATGGTCCATTCTCCTGCCTTTTTTCAGAAAAATCTTTCATTTCTCCTTGGAGCTCCTCCGAAATTGGAATGTGCCGGCTGAATGTAGCAGGGAGACCAGTGAAAACCGGACACATACATACCTCGCCCATTATGGGCTGGGAACGCAGAAGAAGCTGTGATGATGAACCAAAAGGACTGGTTTCCCTGCACATGTTGACATTGCTGTGATGATGAACCAAAAGGACTGGTTTCCCTGCACATGTTGACATTGCCAAAAGGACTGGTTTCCCTGCACAGGTTGACATGATGATGAACCAAAAGGACTGGTTTCCCTGCACATGTTGACATTGCTGTGATGATGAACCAAAAGGACTGGTTTCCCTGCACATTGTTGACATTGTGATGATGAACCAAAAGGACTGGTTTCCCTGCTGTTGACATTGCTGTGATGATGAACCAAAAGGACTGGTTTCCCTGCACAGGTTGACATTGTGATGTGATGACTGAACCCTGAAGACGACTGGTTTCCCTGCGCAGGCTGTACATGTTGACATTGCTGTGATGTTGAACTAAGATGACTGGTTTCCCTGCACAGGCTGTACATGTTGACATTGCTATCATGATGAACTAAGACGACTGGTTTCCCTGCACAGGCTGTACATGTTGACATTGCTGTGATGATGAACTAAGACGACTGGTTTCCCTGCGCAGGCTGTACATGTTGACATTGCTGTGATGATGAACTAAGTGGACTGGTTTCCCTGCCTGTACATGTTGACATTGCTGTCATGATGAACTCCGACTGGTTTCCCTGCACAGGCTGTACATGTTGACATTGCTGTGATGATGAACGAAGACGACTGGTTTCCCTGCACAGGCTGCATGTTGACATTGCTGTGATGATGAACAAGACGACTGGTTTCCCTGCAGTTGACATTGCGCCCTGAACAAGACCTGGTTTCCCTGCACAGGCACATGTTGACATTGCTGTCCCCAACCTCAACGACTGGTTTCCCTGCACAGGCTGTACATGTTGACATTGCTGTGATGATGAACTAAGACGACTGGTTTCCCTGCACAGGCTGACATGCTGACATTGCTATCATGATGAACTAAGACGTCGGTTTCAATGCGTTCTGTACAAGTTGGCTCTGAAATGTTGCGGTGGACCCCTCCACGGGCAAGATCGACAAGGGCACCACGGGCACCAGCGGGGCCGTACGCAAGAGTTGAGGGGCCTCCGTCAATGTGAGTGCAAGCAAATCCCCAGTGTCAAGCACTAGAAGTTTGAGGATCAGGGAAAAGTCAGACTACGTGAGTACAAACAAGGAGATGCTATGTTTGTCAATGGTCGTCTTAATTGTTCTGTTGTCAAAAATGTTGGTGTCCCTCACCTCAAGGGCAGGGACCAGAAGCTGTGCGAAGAGTTCAGGGAAAAGTCAATGTGAGCGCAAGCAAGGGGATGTGACTTTGTTTATTATCAATGTTTGTTATGATTATTGTGGAAAATGTTGGTGACCCTCATGACGGACATGGGCAAGATCCCCATCCTCGAGTACCAGAAGCTCTACAAAGAGTTCAGGGAAAAGTCAGACTACATGAGTGCAATGGCTCATGGATGCTCCTTGCAGGATGTCCTGAATTGCAGGATTTTTAAATTGCCTAGAGGCGGCGTTGCTGGATTATGAGAATTTAAGAAGCAATGATTTTCTTACACACACACACTTGTACAATATCAAGGGCCTATATATAAGGCGCAGGGGTCTCAGTCTGGGGGGAAAAAGTAACGTCCTGCAGTTCGAAGAATATGGTATGTTGTTTTTCTTCCTTTTTTTTTGATGGAAACTATAAACAAACTTTTTATTTTCCTCTAACAGCCGATCAGCAAAGAGATGTACGACGACGCGCTGCGTGACCTGCAGGATGAGGACTTCCTGATCGTCACCAACAAGGTCATCCGCCTCTGCTCCTAGGGAGGGAACACCTGCTTCGTCTGCTTCTCTACACGTCTCTTGCTGTGGAGGAACCTTTCTGTAATATACTTTAAACGGACTAGATTATATTAACCTCTTCAGTGCCTGTGACGAAACAGCTGTCTTTGCATAGGCATTGTCTATCTCCCCCATTGGGAGAAAAAGTAAATCAGCACATTATTTTATTTTCTTCTTTTCAGAACACAAAACAAATCGTAAAGTTAAAGTAATTGAGTTTGTTTCTTAGGCTCACAAAACATACATTGGATACTAAAAAAGTTTTATCAAAGCAAATTATATATAAGAGGAAAGTTTAATGGTGTGTTTGTTTTTTCTTCTTCAACTCTTGATCGTTTATATATATATGTACATCCTTTTTAAATATAATGGTTCAGTACTTCGTATCATCGGCACTCGTTCATGATTTTGCTGAGCCAAAATGAGGCCTAGACATTGATAATTAACAGCACCAAAGGGGTTGGGGGTAGGTTTTTGTTGTTGGGATTTTTGTGTGAATACCTTTGACAGCCTAGATTATATCAAGGAGTGGATACCTTTGACAGAGATTATATCCAGGATTTTTCGTGTGGATACCTTTGACAGACTAGATTATATCAGGAGGCTTTTTTGTGTGGATACCTTTGACAGACTAGATTGTATCCAGGAAGCTTTTTCGTGTGGATACCTTTGACAGACTAGATTATATCAAGGAGGCTTTTTTGTGTGGATACCTTTGCATTTATTTTGTACATAACTTTTAATCCTGAAGCTTTTGCTGGTGTTGGCTAATGGGGGTTATTTATGGAAAGATAAAAAACCAAATTGAAGAAAACCTTTGAAAATGGAACGAATTAATGTCATTTCAGTTTGAAGCGTGAAGACAAACTTGAAAACTATGCAAATGAATGTTTAAAAAAAAGAGAAAAAAGTTGGTTAAAAACGAAATTGAAGACATACTACAAACTGAACAAGAATGTTGTACAAGTTCAACATGTGAAAATGTGTCTTTAGCCAGTAACCATAATTCATATAGTATTTTGCAGACTTGTGTTCACTTTCCAAATTTAAGAACATCGCTTCAGAAAATATTGAAATGATTGTTAAACAAGTTTTGCTTGACGAGATATGACATTGATTTCTGTTGATTATTACATTTAGTGCTGGCCAACAATGTTTGTCATAAAAAAAATTAATGAAAAAAGGTTGTGTGGAAAAAAGAAAGACAAAAACAACTTGTGCAAAATGCTCTTGAAGTGTATTACATTTTTGAAACTGTAAAATATTACTAGTCTTAATTGTGTAAATGTGCAAATTTTAACTTGAAATTAATGTGTTACTTTTTTTTCTCTTTTTCATAGCAACTTTAATATTTTCAGATGCATTCATTTGCATCTTTATATATGTACCAGATTGTCAGGGAATTTTGATTTAATTTGGGAATCAAATGAATTGACATTTAGACCAAATTGTTCCAAGAATATGTGGGCAACCTTTTTACCTTTCTCTTGTGTTTTGTTGATGACCTTTGTACAGTAAACAATGTAGATTCAAATGGAGCATGTATTGATTTTTTCCCCTCTTTTTTGTGTGAATACATTTTTATGACATCTTTGGAATTTTTTTCTCCAGAAATATGTCATCACAAATGTTTATTAGGTGGAAAAAAAAGTTCTGTCCAGTTGTGTTGTCGGATTTCAATGTGAATGTTTCCAGTATGTAATGAGCACAGTTTATGGGTGTGAGCAACAAGCCTGAATATACAAAGAGTTCGCAGTCCACAGCTGCCTGAAGCCGGTTTTTAACTCCCACCCTTTCACCTACACTACGGGTGGGGATCATTGTGAACTCACTGCCTATGTTACCGTACGAAAGTTGGCTTCATTCTTTGCAAGGTTGGTAGGCTGCGAAGTAATCACTCTGTGACATTTAGGCTTTTTGGTGTGAGGGAGTAGGGGCACTTCCAATTGTGTAAATCAAGTATGTATTATGCCGTGTTTGTGCCACTGACAGCTTTGATAAGTATATATATGTTACATGCATGTCAAATTTGTTAATGAATTGCATGTTAAGACATTTTATTGTTCTAATTCAGCCTATCCTGCTCCCCCCACCCCCCTTTAAACTATATGTTTCAAAAGATATGTAATAAAAAAGAATGTTTTACATCATTAACTGATTAAATCATGGAATCATTTAGGTCGCATATTGTAATTCTTCCTCTTTTTGTTTAAACTCCACATGTGAAAGTTGGACTGCATGCAAGTTTTATGATATTGTGGTGGTCCCAATTTCTTTTGAAAGTGAAATGCTTGCAGAATCTGATCTGTAGGTGAAAGGATTTGGTGTTCAAACTTATGAAGTGAAAGTGACAAGTTGTCTGGATGATGCATTGCGTATGCCAATAAATCTTTGATAATGTGGGTAATTTGATTCATTTGTGTCGACAGCGTTTGAATTCATGTGCTTGTGATCTCTCATTCTCACCATTCTCTCAACTCATCCATATATTCCTTTGTCTATTATGTATTTACAGTAAAAAAAAAATCCTTTTTGTAAAAGTATTTTACAAACAGAAACTATCTCAAGGATATTCAGCAGCAGTAGATGGTAAAGGTCTCGGTACAGATTAACATTATTCATGGGATATTTCTAATTCCCCATGGTAATGCAGTGTCAGGCCGCACATAATATGACTTGCAACTCGCTGTGTTGCCATGGGGAAATATAAATATCCCGTGAATAATGTTAACGTGTACCGAGACCTTAACTAACAAGCATACAGATAATGTAATAAACAAAAGAATTGTGGTCTTTTGAATACATATGGCTAGATTAACATATTCCTGAGTAACATATATTTAGCTCCACAAGCACATAGTGAAATAACCCTTCGACAAATAAGGGCTGATTATTTGATCATATTCAAGGAAACTGGCATATAAAACAATGAAAATGTTCTTAGTTTTTTTAAACTGCACCCCCTCCCCCAAAAAGAATCCACACAAAACAATGATCACATGATTAAGGAAAAACAACTGAATTAAACGCTCCCAAGCATAGAATACCCAGTAGCCTCCATTACTCCCCATTTTCCAAATTGCTGTGGAAAATGGGAAGGTTGTAAACAATTAAGGTAAGAAATATTGGTGGTCATGCTTCTGAAAACATTGTCGTCCTCCAAATGGAATGTCATCACATTGGTTATCACACAGCAGAAATCTTATTCTCGCCACTTGGAATTTTATCACACTCCGTTGAAACAAACACATTCTGCCAAAGTTCAATTAACAAATGGGGAGGGGTGGGGGGATGGTTGGGGTGGTGGTGTTGAAGGGAGGTGGGTGTTGGTGTGTTGTGTTATGATTATTACATTATATGCAATGCATTCTCTAATATGTATTCATTTTCATAGAGATGTATGGTGAGGATGCGTGGGCCAGTTTGTTAGAAATGTTTGTACGAATGGTGAGTGAAAAGCGCATTGAGTTGCTTTGCAAGATTATGCGCTATATAAGCATTATTAATTATTATTATTAAATTTGAGGTGTTGAAAACAATTCTGTAAAAAAACATATCCAATGCACACACACTCCCTGCCAAGCATTGCATCGGTGAGATTATTGCCTTAATTTCCTTTCCTCTCACATATAAAAACAAAAAAAAAACTTACAAATAACTCCTGATATGATTCGCTTATATCTGCTACACAGTCAACCTCGGTAATTGTTCATGTAATACATGGGTGCAACTTTTCCTGGTATACAAGGATTTCCTGTTTTTGAATTTTACCAGAAAAGGAATTTCCTTTTTTTTAAATTTGTCAAACAAGATCTTTGTGTGTCTACTGTATTTTTCAAACACTTTCAAATAAGCATTTGTATAAATTGTGGAAAAAGCAAACTAAAATACCTTCATAACTCATTTTTTTCTTCAGTTGCAGGGGGACATTACCCCTAGACCCCGGCCTTTCAGGGTTTTTTTTCATTTTGTGTAGTTGCACCCATGGGGAATAGGTTACAATAAAATTGAAGTGAACAGTTGGGGATTCACGGCTAGAACGCCATGGCCAAGTTAAGAAGTGCTTGGATAATTATACTGTATTTTACGGACTATAAGGCAGTACTGTTTTGTCCTCTGTGCCTTATATAATATGACTACACGGATGCTCCTTGCAGGATGTTCTGAACTGCGGGATTTTTAAATTGCCTAGAGCCGGCGTCGCCGGATTATGAGAATTTGAGAAGCAACGATTTTCTTACACACACACACACTTGTACAATAAAAAGGGCCTATATAAGCATTTGCTATATTCAAAGGAATGTAGCACTTGTGCTAGTCTAGAGGGGTGAAAAAAGTTGAAAACGTGTGTGCGCTGCTCCTGCACTCCGCCAGGATTTGTTTAATTTCCCAGGAGCACCCATGTGAGTAAGAAAGTGTAGAACAATGGAACCTCCCTTGTAAGACCTTCAAAAATAACCCCAAATGAGGTCTTAAATGGGAGCAGGCATGGGAATTGTCCGCGAATTCGCTGATTTCCGCAAATGTTTTGTTTAAATTGTTACTAAATACTTAAGTTTTTTGTTACTAAATACTTCAATTTTAGCTCACTCGCTTTTCAGAGGCGAAATGAGTAGTCTCTGACAATTCCCATGCCTAGCTGGGAGGTGAGTTGTGGCAACTTGTCCTGGTATTTTCGGATTTCCTGTTTTTGAATTTTACCAGAAAAGGAAGTTCCTTTTTTTTATATATTTGTCAAACAAGATCTTTGCGTGGACAGTATTTTTCAAAAACTTTGAAATAAACATTTGTATAAATTGTGGAAAAGTTCGCCCCTTCACTAAAATACCTTCCGATAAATGAAATCCGGGTTGCTTCAGCTGCAGGGGGACATTACCCCTTTTTTGATCTTCACCCTTTCATGCCTTTCAGGATTTTTGCATTTTCCTGGTATGGCATGGGAATTGTCCGCGAATTTTACCAGAAAAGCGAAGTTTTTTTTTTTTATAATTGTTACTAAATACTTCGTTTTTTTTACTAAATACTTCAATTGGGGGGCTTTTTAAAATACCTTTTCAGATTTTTTGGTCTCTGACAATTCCCATGCCTGTTTTTGTAGTTGCACCCATGGGGGGTGATTTTAATACTTATAAAGAAGGGCAGTGCTTAAGCAGTAGTTATTAAGAAGGAGGTTCCACTAACAAAATCTGAATTTTGTATAAAATTTGGGGTTGCGCCTTGCATGTAATATGGTGTGCCTTATCATTGAAAAGTGCGGTCCAGTGGTTGAGCGCGATCAGCTCAGACGTCCTCGATGGTGAGCTGTTCCATGTGCAGCATGCCGCGCTTGGTGCCTGCACGGTACTTGGCCAGGTCCTTCCGCGTCACCATGCCTATGGGCTGCAACAAGCCACACTGGATCTTACAACTTCTGCGTTCCCAGGCCATTATGGCCATAATGGGTAAGGTACATGTGTCCGGTTTTCACTTTTCACTGGTCTCCCCGCTGCGTACAGCCGACATTCCAATTTCGGAGGAGCTCAAAGGAGAAAAATTGGAAGATATTTTTGAAAAAGGCAGGAGAGTGGGCCAATAAGTCAGAAAGATAATAGATGATAGAAAGCAAAGGGAAAAGGCAGAGTCAAAGAGTGGCAGATTAGAGGAAGTTACAACTACAGAACTTCAAGAAGGTGGGGGAACTATTTTTAAGACTCCCGGTATCCCCACGGGGAGGATGCTAGGACAACAACCTAAAGCAATGTTTACAATGGGCTGAGAAACCAATACTGAATGTTGCCCAAAGTCCTTGAAGACACAGCTGGCGTATATAAACTATGCGTGTGAGCTGCGTGGCCTATTAACGTTATCAATTAGTGATGTCCCATATGTATCTGGAAAGATCGGGAGGACGTAAAACATAAATCTTGGCTGCGTGGCCTATTAACGTTATCAATTAGTAATGTCCCATATGTATCTGGAAAGATCGGGAGGACGTAAAACATAAATCTTGGCTGCGTGGCCTATTAACGTTATCAATTAGTAATGTCCCATATGTATCTGGAAAGATCTGGAGGACGTAAAACATAAATCTTGGCTGCGTGGCCTATTAACGTTATCAATTAGTGATGTCCCATATGTATCTGGAAAGATCGGGAGGACGTAAAACATAAATCTTGGCTGCGTGGCCTCGTTTGCCTTGCTGCTCACGATAGCCGCGCTTCCTCCCTTCTTTTCCCTGTTGTGCGAGGCGGCACGTTTCGGTCTAGCGAGACCTTTGGATCAGTTGTTAAAACTTTTACACCACCACGAAAAATTGTAACAAACCACTTGAACCTTCACATAATATGAAAATACATTGTGCCAATGTTGACTGACAGTTCTGCCAGTTTGACAAAGTTCTCTGACCGTTTATGCCATCAAAGAACAGAAATAAAAGAATGCTTTTTTGTTGTTTATATTGCAGACTTGTTGCACAAATGACGAGTCATGCTTCGGACTCGCCTTTTGTTTTTTCTGAAGCTTGGGAAGAAGAGACCCTGACCGCCCCTTAAGTCGATAAGTGTAAATAACATGTTATGCTTTAAATTGACAAGTACTCAAGCTTTACCAGTACAGATTATATTAATTTTTGTTAGTTTTTACCCACCACTAAAATGTAAGCTAAAGTAGTCTTTTGGCTGAATCTAGTTGAAAATGAGGCAAAGTTCAAGTGGCGTAGCAATATTATTCCATCTCTTCCCAGTTACAATTTGGTGACACAAAACAGGACAGGGTTACAGTTACCTGATAGTCTTCATCGATGACCACCAGGTGTCTCAGGCCCAATCCCCGGAACAGTCGGAACACCCTGGGCATGGAGAAATCCTGCAGGGAACAAAGCCATCAATGGACGATTTTCGGAGAGAAAAAAAACTAGGGGAGAGCACTTCGTAAAAATCAGTCGATTACCTCGACTTACTTGCGGTTAAAACCATAGCAACAATGGCGGTATGGCGTCGAAGCTTGAAACCGCAGGATGCGAGTCAGCGACTTGAAATATAAGTGACATCAATTTTAAAATGACGCAGTGTTCTAAGTTAAATGTAAGTCTAATCAAACGTACGAGGCGAGAGCTGGGGATCTGCCTGAAGGTAGAGTAGCTTCCCCTGTTTGACCGATTGAATTAGGCAAGATCACTCCCACACACCATGAAATTACTCCCCTTAATTATTCCGAAAAATTCCTATTAGGGAAAGTGCAGACAACAACATTGAGGGTACGGCATCAGAAGCTACCACCGTTCCTTGGTGAGAGCCAGAAGGTACTACATGCATCACAAACCAGCAAAGAACACTGATGACACCTGCTGACTTTCGCCCAAGGAAAACGACAGTATTTTGTGGCATTTAAACACAACTTATGACCCAGGTATTTTGTGGCATTTAAACCTCACATACAAATAACGACCCAGGTATTTTGTGGCATTTAAACCTCGTATATAAACTACGACCCAGGTATTTTGTGGCATTTAAACCTCGTATACAAATTACGACCCAGGTATTTTGTGGCATTTAAACCTCGTATACAAATTACGACCCAGGTATTTTGTGGCATTTAAACCTCATACAAATTACGACCCAGGTATTTTGTGGCATTTAAACCTCGTATACAAATTACGACCCAGGTATTTTGTGGTATTTAAACCTCGTATACAAATTACGACCCAGGTATTTTGTGGCATTTAAACCTCGTATACAAATTACGACCCAGGTATTTTGTGGTATTTAAACCTCGTATACAAATTACGACCCAGGTATTTTGTGGCATTTAAACAAATTACGACCCAGGTATTTTGTGGCATTTAAACCTCGTATACAAATTACGACCCAGGTATTTTGTGGCATTTAAACCTCATGTACAAATTACGACCCAGGTATTTTGTGGCATTTAAACCTCGTATACAAATTACGACCCAGGTTATTTAAACCTCATATACAAATTACGACCCAGGTATTTTGTGGCATTTAAACCTCGTATACAAATTACGACCCAGGTATTTTGTGGCATTTAAACCTCATATACAAATTACGACCCAGGTATTTTGTGGCATTTAAACCTCGTGTACAAATTACGACCCAGGTATTTTGTGGCATTTAAACCTCAACATACAAATGAACGACCCAGTTTCACTTGGATATTTTGCTTACAGTACATGTATAATTAAACCTCATGATATGCAAATTACGACCCAGGTATTTTGTGGTTTTTAAACCTCGTGTACAAATTAACTCAGGGACCAGGTTGAAACTACAGACAACCTGTTCATGTAGGGCTGTAAGACCACCACATGGTGCTTCTCTTCCTCTCTCCATTGTCCAGGTCCTGTTGATTAAGTATGCACATGGCGTTTTCAATTTATCACGGGCTGGGAATGTGTGGCATTTGCAAACTTTGTGTGCAGTCTACTAACGCATAACGATATTTCTGCCCGAGGACTCATGTGAAATTTATTTATATGTTCTTTGTACTCGGTGAATTCTATGTCGTATTTGTATTGGCATATGCCCTATTGGCAATTCATTTCTTGCGAGATGCAAGTGTTTGTAAATAATCTGGAGATTACATCCACCAAAACAAAGCTGTGTTATTTCAATCGGTTGTTACAATGAACATTCGATTGACCATCGTGTCCAATTTGTAGGAAACATAAGATGCTTCTCTTCAATGATGTCCAGGTCCTGTTGCCACACAGTTGCAATGTACGGCAGGTAGGCAGTTTATCAGGGAAAAGTGTTTGTTCTGGGCTAGTAATACACCACCCCAATAATTCAACTCACTTCAAGCAAATTTCACGTCAAATGCCCTATTGCCAAGACATTTCTTGCCATGCAAGTACTTGTAACTCTGGAACTTTGTTTCATCCACCAATAATTGGGGCAATGGGCTGTCTGAACATTCGATTCACATCCAACAATGCGAAACATGCTAATCTTCAATGAGAAATTGTGCATCTAGTCTTCCCTTACAGATTGAAGCAACCAGAAATAATTAAACTAGCATAAAGATTGCTGCTGCAGTGTTCTGCTTCTGCTTCACACTATTGAATGCCAGACTACACCCCCAACCCACCTCACTTTATGGTGTGGCTTCCTTTTCAATACCTTTCCTTGACCACAAGTCTCCTCCCCTTCACTTCCTTCCATACACACACACTCACAGACATCTTCTACGTTTCATCCTCACTCACACACACCTTTTCCCCATTCTGGCTGTTCCGTGCTTGCGGGGTTCTGTCACTATACAGTTTAAAACTCTTTTAGGAAACCTGCAAAGATATAGGGGGTGGGGGGGTGTGCATCTGTGAAATATACTTACAGATTGAAGCAACCTCTGTACGCTTTTTAAATGGTTTGAAAAAGGTTACAATCTACTTTTATACATAATTTAATTTCTGAAATATAATTGCAGTACCTTGATGGAAACGCGTTGTGTCACGGGGTAGGGGTCGTTGAATTCCTGTGCAGTGACCTTGACGCTGATCGTTCTGCCTTCTGGGGCAAAGGCCTGGAGTGACACGAAGATAATATAATATGCCAAGATTATTATTATAATAAATTATGCTGTTTCTATGTAATGTTAGTGCACCACAACCACAAAACTTTCAAATATTTACATATAAGAGAGAGAGGTAAACAATCAGAGATGTTCTAATAACCACTGGGGGAAAACCACCTGACCTACCTGGATGCTTTATAGGCTCTCTGATGTAATCTTTTGTTTTGTTTTTGGGGGGGCAGTTTTTTTAATGGTATCTGGTAAAGGGTCACTGCACCAGTTTACACCGTGTAGGGTGTCCTGTTCATGTAGGGCTGGAAGTCCACCACGTGGTGCTTCTCTTCCTCTCTGATGTCCAGGTCCTGTCGCCACACAGTCTGCAATGGGTTACGGCAGGTAGGCAGTTTATCACGGGCTGGGAATAGGGCATTTGCCACGAGTGTTTGTTCTCTATACTAGACTACTAATTTGCCGCATACGAATCACTTGGTTCTGCCCCTGAGTTTACGCTTTACCATTTTTAATTCAACTCGCATGGCATCCGCACAAAGTCGCCGGCACGCAGCAAAAGCCCTATTGGCAATTCATTTCTTGCCATGCAAGTACTTGTAACTCTGGAACATACTGTAGATACATCCACCAAGAAAGCTGTGTTGGCAATCGGGCTGTTACAATGAACATTCGATTCACATCGTCAACAATTTTAGAAACATGCTAATCTTCAATGAGAAATTGTGCATCTAGGAAAATATGTACTTACAGATTGAAGCAACCAGAAATAATTAAACTAGCATAAAGATTGCTGCTGCAGTGTTCTGCTTCTGCTTCACACTATTGAATGCCAGACTACACCCCCAACCCACCTCACTTTATGGTGTGGCTTCCTTTTCAATACCTTTCCTTGACCACAAGTCTCCTCCCCTTCACTTCCTTCCATACACACACACTCACAGACATCTTCTACGTTTCATCCTCACTCACACACACCTTTCCCCATTCTCCCATTCCTCCTTCTGCTTGCGGGGTTCTGTCACTATACAGTTTAAAACTCTTTTAGGAAACCTGCAAAGAACTAGGGGGAAAAATGCATCTAGGAAATATACTTACAGATTGAAGCAACCTCTGTACGCTTTTTAAATGGTTTGAAAAAGGTTACAATCTACTTTTATACATAATTTAATTTCTGAAATATAATTGCAGTACCTTGATGGAAACGCGTTGTGTCACGGGGTAGGGGTCGTTGAATTCCTGTGCAGTGACCTTGACGCTGATCGTTCTGCCTTCTGGGGCAAAGGCCTGGAGTGACACGAAGATAATATAATATGCCAAGATTATTATTATAATAAATTATGCTGTTTCTATGTAATGTAATGTGCACCACAACCACAAAACTTTCAAATATTTACATATAAGAGAGAGAGGTAAACAATCAGAGATGTTCTAATAACCAACTGGGGTAAAACCACCTATATTGAAACCACCTATGTGGATGCTTTATGCTCTCTGTGTAATTTTTGTTTTGTTTTGGGGGGGGCTTTTTTTTTAATGGTATCTGGTAAAGGTTTTGACTGCTTTTATTCAGTTTACAAAAATGCATTTAATAGAAGGTTATGTCTTCACACGTTTCAGTGCCGCATCTAGGGCTTCCGGGTTTCCCTAATTTGTAAAAACATTCTCAGGGGCCCCTCGCCCCCAGATCGGCACTACCCCCAAACCCCAGAACAGATGCAGCTCCTTGGGACCCCCGGCAGAGCCCCCCCCACCCCCCACCCACCCCCCCCCCGCATACGAATCACTTGGTCCGCCCCTGCGTTTTAGGCTTTACCATAATTTTAATTTAAAGGTTGCATGGCATCCGCACAAAGTTAACCACTCAGGAAAGTGATTAAAATAATCTTGGCTACCATCTCTGTAAGTCTTGTTAACAATTTTAAAACTTTTCCTTTGACGTACACTAGTTACAAGTCATTTCAAGACATTAAATGCAACCGAAAGCTTAAGATATGTATGTCAAAAAGACGGTCTGATTTATTGACTATAATGTTATTGTTAAAATGAACTCAGTCTCCCAACTGCTCCAACCCCATGTCTTCTTCTCTGTGTGTGTGTCACACGTACCACTGGAATCAAACTAGCTAAGCACTGATATTTTCCCACTGACCTTTTTCTGAAGAATGGTCAGCAGCTGGTCCCTCAGAATAAGTCCACACAGCTTGCCCTTGTGCTGCAGAGAACTCTGAAACCAATGGGTTTATTACATGATTAGCATAACTGCTATAAATAGTGCACACGAAAGGGAGGCAGAATGAGAGAGAGATGCATACCACATAGTATCCAGACAGTATAGACCTATAATGTACTTACTTGATATCTTCACAGAATGATTACAAATGATTGCATGCTAGAATTTCTTTTTAAGTAGTCTGCTTTGCGGTACACTCACCCGGAAAAAAATTGCACTCATATAAATAAAAATTCAAATAGGCCTAAATTACTCCAAGATGTTCAGATTCATTAAAATGACTAACAAACTGCCTTTCCAGCTGCTTTTAGACATCGTGTGGTAACCTGAGGTCTTGATTTTACTGTATAAAATAAACAAAGTTACCAAATAAATCATTATAAAAAAAACCACCAACTATTCAATCCAAACGACAATCAACTCAACAAAAAAGACGAATATTTTTGGCTAGTTACTTGATCCTTAGAAAATAGGAAGTACGGGTCAAGAAAGAAAAACTCACTTATTATCAAGATCATTTACATTCGTTTGGGTTTATTCATTTATTCACAGAATAACAAACAGACCAACTATTGTAAAACCTTATCCTCCCAAGAAGTAGCCTAACTTGAGAAAACCAAGCAGGGCTCCCAATCGCCCCACAAAACAAGGGGTCCCAGGGACTCGTTCACTTACAGTGCAGATGGTCCTAGAGGCAGGATAGAGGGTCCCAGTGGCATTGTGAATGCTAAAAAGAATTTTTCTAGTGCATCCGTGGGACCCCCTGCACATTCTCTTAGAGGGTCCTTTAGAATTTGAGTACTTCATAGACCCCCAAATGGGGGTCCCTGGGAGCCCTGCCAAGGAAACCAGAGTCCCTGCTATAACTGACCTAGTGGTCCTGGCGGATGATGGGGAAACCAGAGTCCCTACTATAACTGACCGAGGGGTCCTGGCGGATGACAGGGAAACCAGAGTCCCTACTAGAACTGACCGAGGGGTCCTGGCGGATGATGGGGAAACCAGAGTCCCCGCTAGAACTGACCGAGGGGTCCTGGTGGATGACAGGGAAACCAGAGTCCCTGCTATAACTGACCGAGGGGTCCTGGCGGATGATGGGGAAACCAGAGTCCCTGCTATAACTGACCGAGGGGTCCTGGCGGATGACAGGGAAACCAGAGTCCCTACTATAACTGACCGAGGGGTCCTGGCGAATGACGGGGAAACCAGAGTCCCTAATAACTGACCGAGGGGTCCTGGCGGATGATGGGGAAACCAGAGTCCCTGCTATAACTGACCGAGGGGTCCTGGCGGATGACAGGGAAACCAGAGTCCCTACTAGAACTGACCGAGGGGTCCTGGCGGATGACAGGGAAACCAGAGTCCCTGCTATAACTGACCGAGGGGTCCTGGCGGATGACAGGGAAACCAGAGTCCCTACTATAACTGACCGAGGGGTCCTGGCGGATGATGGGGAATCCGTGGAAAGTCTCGTTCTCCAGGATGTCCAGAATGTGTCCCACCTTCTCCGTAGGGTACATCATCAGCAAGGGCTGACTCATTGCTTCACTGCACATGTAAGACACAAGAATGGACCTTCTTCATTGTAGGGCTGTTGCATTGTTCAAAATGTTACCCACTTCCTCTGTAGGTTAGGCCCTACTACATCATCAGCAAGGGCTGACTCATTGTTTCACTGCACATGTAAGACACAGGAATCGACCTTCTTCATTGTAGGGCTGTTGTATTGTTCAAAATGTTACCCACTTCCTCTGTAGGTTAGGCCCTACTACATCATCAGCAAGGGCTGACTCATTGCTTCACTGCACATGTAAGACACAGGAATCGACCTTCTTCATTGTAGGGCTGTTGTATTGTTCAAAATGTTACCCACTTCCTCTGTAGGTTAGGCCCTACTACATCATCAGCAAGGGCTGACTCATTGCTTCACTGCACATGTAAGACACAGGAATCGACCTTCTTCATTGTAGGGCTGTTGTATTGTTCAAAATGTTACCCACTTCCTCTGTAGGTTAGGCCCTACTACATCATCAGCAAGGGCTGACTCATTGCTTCACTGCACATGAAAGACACAGGAATCGACCTTCTTCATTGTAGGGCTGTTGTATTGTTCAAAATGTTACCCACTTCCTCTGTAGGTTAGGCCCTACTACATCACCAGCAATGACTTAATTGACTGGCTCATTATATCACTGCAAAGACACAATGATCGTCCTTCTTTAATGTAGTGTATTGTAGTGTGTTATGTTGCGTTGTATTACATTGTATTGTATTATGTTGTATTGTATTGTATTATGTTGTATTGTATTTATTGCATTGTATTGTATTATGTTGTGTTGCATTGCATTGTGTTGTGCAAAGTGTGACCCCCTTTGTTCATAAAGCACATTTCTACTTGTATAACACTGATTTATAATGATGGGACTATCTAAAAAGCTTGACGGCTTATTTTGTCCATAACTACTACTACTACTACTACTACTACTACTACTACTACTACTACTACTACTACTACTACTACTACTACTACTACTACTACTACTACTACTACTACTACTACTACTACCAACAACAGCTGACTCGTATCAGGGCAGAAGTAGAATTGCATGTCTTCCTTTATCTCTCAGACAGGCAGACAGTCAAACGATGTTGCGGCAGTTTACCTGATCTTCACATCGTCGCTGAGAGGTGGGGGTTCATAGGCCAGGAGAGGGATGCCGCTGACCTCCACGTTCATGTCATACAGACCCTGGCAATGACACGAAACACAGTTGATGACCACTGGTAGGACCAACAATACAAACCAAAACACGGACGTTTCGGAAATCGTGTCCTAATGCGCCAAGGAAAAGAACATTTAAATGGCAGTAAGCAAGCTGTGCGAGACCAACTTGAAAGAAACCTGATACTGATCGAGTAGGTATTTATTTTACTTTGAAATAACATAGAGTAAAACTGAAAGAGAAGACTGAGAAGGTAACACAGTAGGCCTACACTGGTGAACACAATAAAGACACTAAGCACATCATCATCATCATCATCATCATCATCAGTGCATTCATTAGCCAACTGGTTAGTCACAGTGGTTGTGAAGCACATCATCATCAGTGCATTCATTAGCCAACTGATTAGTCACAGTGGTTGTGAAGCACATCATCATCAGTGCATTCATTAGCCAACTGGTTAGTCACAGTGGTTGTGAAGCACATCATCATCAGTGCATTCATTAGCCAACTGGTTAGTCACAGTGGTTGTGAAGCACATCATCATCATCATCAGTGCATTCATTAGCCAACTGGTTAGTCACAGTGGTTGTGAAGCACATCATCATCAGTGCATTCATTAGCCAACTGGTTAGTCACAGTGGTTGTGAAGCACATCATCATCATCAGTGCATTCATTAGCCAACTGATTAGTCACAGTGGTTGTGAAACACATCATCATCAGTGCATTCATTAGCCAACTGGTTAGTCACAGTGGTTGTGAAGCACATCATCATCATCAGTGCATTCATTAGCCAACTGATTAGTCACAGTGGTTGTGAAACACATCATCATCAGTGGAGTAGCCAACTGCTTAGTCACAGTGGTTGTGAAACACATCATCATCAGTGGAGTAGCCAACTGCTTAGTCACAGTGGTTGTGAAACACATCATCATCAGTGGAGTAGCCAACTGATTAGTCACAGTGGTTGTGAAACACATCATCATCAGTGGAGTAGCCAACTGATTAGTCACAGTGGTTGTGAAACACATCATCATCAGTGGAGTAGCCAACTGATTAGTCACAGTGGTTGTGAAACACATCATCATCAGTGGAGTAGCCAACTGATTAGTCACAGTGGTTGTGAAACACATCATCATCAGTGGAGTAGCCAACTGATTAGTCACAGTGGTTGTGAAACACATCATCATCAGTGGAGTAGCCAACTGATTAGTCACAGTGGTTGTGAAACACATCATCATCAGTGGAGTATAAACAAATTCCAACTGATTAGTCACAGTGGTTGTGAAACACATCATCATCAGTGGAGTAGCCAGCTGATTAGTCACAGTGGTTGTGAAACACATCATCATCAGTGGAGTAGCCAACTGATTAGTCACAGTGGTTGTGAAACACATCATCATCAGTGGAGTAGCCAACTGATTAGTCACAGTGGTTGTGAAACACATCATCATCAGTGGAGTAGCCAGCTGCTTAGTCACAGTGGTTGTGGCTTAAGCTTTCTTTGATGAATTAACTTCCCTTATTTCCACTGCCACTCATCTCGCACCCCACTATTCAACCTCACGACCTAGACAAAAAAAAGACGTTGTGGTGGTTTTAATGAATGAGACGATGGCCGTTGAATGTTACTTTAAAACACTATTGCCACTCAAATAGCTGAACGATTAATTACGCCTTAGACTTTTGTAGAAGACTATGACTTTCGAACTAAGGGCTATGTGCACTGATGTTTAGTTCTGCAGCCAAAGGGATTAGTTGGCCTTTGGGGACCTTCCTCAACGCCAGCTGTATTCAAATCTCTTTGGGCGGAGAGATTGGTGATGTACCCTGGTCAAGGTATATCCACTATAAACAAATTCCAGCCCAGCCATCCAGAGTAGCAGCTGCTCATCTGCTATCTGACAGTCATAGTCAATAACGGCAGACTGGCACACATAGTGCGCCCATAGCTGTCGCCACGTAGGGCCTAATTGTGCTGGAATGTAGTCAACATGTCAAGCAGAAGACAAGGCCACATCCCCCAAAACTTACGGTGGTGAAGAAGTCTCCGACCCACTTGGAGATCATGAGGGTGATCATGATGCAGAGGCCGAAGGAGATGTCCCCGGTGCACTCCACGATGATGACGGTCAGGGAGATGGTGGTCCTCAGGATGCCCCCCAGCTGGGCAGCCGCACCCACCAGGGCGTACTTCCCCACGTCCACCGCCTGCACGGACACAATCCGTGGGAACAACCGAACCCGTCTCGTGTCCTCAGATTCAATCCAAAGGCCTCTCAGACTTTTCAATGTACAGTTCAACCTCCCTTATAAGACCTTAAAAAATCATCCAAAATGAGGTCTTATAAGGGAGGGGTCTCATAAGGCAGGTCATTTTAATACTTACAAAGAAGGGCAATGTCTCGGAGAAGTAGGTCTGATATGGGAGGGAGTCTTATAATGGGAGGTCTTATAAGGGAGGTTCCACTGTATAATGGATTAGGTTGAAACAGATCGTGAGTGTCCCCGTCACATGATGCAAAGTCAAAGCTGGCCTACAGGGAAACTCACCACCCGTCTTTCTCGCCTAAATGAGAGAGCCTTTAAAGGGTTTGTAGTGAATGCATAGCATGGTGAGCTTGGATTGATTATAAAACTGAGGTTTAGTGGTAGGCCAAGAGTCATGATGGTGACCTCATAAGGGTGTGGCAATCAAATTTGAAAACAACAAATAGCGCAAATCTAAAGATGCAGCGAGTTTTCCGTGCACTTTAGGCCTATTTGAGCGTACAAAGCTTGATAAAGCTTGTCGTCAGTTCTGTTAAGTGTGTTGGTTGCTTTAATCACAAAACAGTCTACTAGACTATTGCAGCACAACTTCTCAAGAAACAAAAGTGACAATGATTACGAGGGGAACAGAGGTAGCTGCCTTGTAGAGATGCACCCCTCTGTTGGCTCTATTGTGCCCTGTTTTATGTACAGTCCATTCAGTGACAATGCTTCCACGGAGAAACAACAGAAGATTGTAAGATAGCTGTATAGTAAGCTATAAGAGAGACAGATAAACTATTTGAAATAATTCATGTATTTTTTAAAATGCCTTTGGAAGGAAAATACATTAGTTTATTAAAAACAAACTGCTCCGCCGAAGAGGGAGTGTGGCTGTTCAAGTGACGGGGTAATCAAAAACGACCACACACGTGCGTACTGTTCTCATCCGTAGCTGATGCACTTGTACCATAGTGTTCAAGTGCTTCAACTGTTGGAATGATCCCTGGAGTCTTTTAGCCAGGACAAGCCAACAGCTTGAATAAAACAAAAAAAAACAATGCCGCTTTAGAGGACCAAGCACTAGGCTAACACCACCCACCTGATCCGGGAACATTTTGACCACCCCCATGCCGATGAGCCTGCCCCAGGCGGCCCCTATGGCCAGGGAGGGGATGAAGACCCCGCTGGACACGCTCAGCCCGTAGGTCCACACCCCCAGCAGGAAGAACACCACGATGAACGACACCAGGGCCAGCACCCCGTACGACTCTGACACCACGCGACACCAAACAACACGATGTTTCAAGGTTTCAATGTTTTTTTATTTCCTAAAAAGCCCCTTGGGGGTACATGGGGAAAAAATATAAACAATGAAAAAAGAAAAAGTAAAAAAGAACAAACAATAAACGGACAAACAAACCTTTGTAAGGAGGCCAGCCTGTCCTTTCCGACTATGACTGCCAGATAGCAGAGGGTGCAGCTGCTATTCTGGCGAGCTGGGCTCAAATTTGTTAATAGTGGAGATGCCTCGCTCATGTAGGGATTTGAGGACAGCTGGTGCTGGGGAATGTCTCCCAAGGTCAACAATAAACCTTGGAGCCAGTGCAAACGGCCCCTAGTTTGAGAGTCATAACACTAAGCTGTGCCATGACATGGTTTCATGATTTGCCTGTTGAAAATCATTTATGACATAGCTTTCGGGCCAAATTGCAACACAATACAATGTAGATCTGATTCAGTAACAATTATGGTCTAGATTAACAAACTAGATTTCCATTATTTATTCTATGATTCCGGTATTTTCTTTGGAAAGAAATCTAGGCCTACTTCATCGACAAACACGGTGGTTCAATATTGTTGTGCATAAAATCCACTTCTTTGATGCAAAGAAATAGAAAAATGTCTTTCAAGAATAAAAACAACTGTTTCATGACCCTTTTTCTCTCTTAATTTTTTTTTTACGTTTTGAAAAACATTCGCTTTGATAAAAAATAACCATACGATTGTGTATCCACAATCAATCATATGCATGGCATATTCTTGATGCCTTAAAAAGATTCGGTACAGTTCATCTGGTTTCGAAACCACTTTTTATCTTCACAACAGTTAGAAAACATGCCAATGGTCAACAAAGATGTCCACCTTGGCATGAGGCTGTGTCAGACCAGTTGACATAGGCTAGAACACCAAGGCTACATCAAAATGTTGCTATGTTCTGCATGGTTGTGTGGGGATTGTCTTAAGCCATGACAAGCTCCTAGCATAACATCATCAGTCTAAAATCCGCCGAATTCGGAGTGTGGCTGCCCACGTGGCGGGGTAATCAAAAACGGTCACACACGTAATGTTCCAATCCATAGCTGGTGTATTTGTACCAAAGTGCTTTGGCTGTTGGGATGATTCCTGGAGTTGTTAAGCCAGAGAACAACAACAACAAAGATGTTTTCAGAAGGGAGGTGAGGTGAGGTGGTGGTACATGTCCTTTAGTCATTTTTCGTTATTCGATTGAATTAACATTGACTTTTTATTGGTAGTAGTGCAAACACGGTGGTTCGATATGGTGGCAGAGTGGTTAAGACGTTTGACTGCCGATTTCAATGTGTGACTGCAGCGTGAGTGACCCGAGTTCGAATCCCGGCCTCGCCCTTTCTTTCTAGTTTGACAGGAAAATCGAACCGAACGTCGAGTCCTTCGGATGGGGACTTAAAGCTAGTCTGACCCGTGCGCTTTACGCACGTAAAATCCCACAGCAGTTAAAAGTCGGTAAGAAGGGAGAAATCCCGCTGCCTGATATGTCCAAACTGATAGCTAGGTTTTCTAAGTCTGCCCCCACCCCCTCCTCACCCTGTCAAAAAAGAAAGAAATGGGTAGGCGCTGCGCAGACGAAGAAGAAGAAGAAGATAGCTGTAGCGACGCTCTCCCCGGGGGGAGAGCAGTCCGAATTTCACAGAGATAAGTCTCTGTGACTAGAATATACCAAATACCAATTTTTTTTCTCCTAAATTCCTTCAATTTTGAATCTTAAGCGGTGTATCTACAAATACCTAAATTATTCCTGACTATCTTGAGCTCATCTTCTCCCCATAATGTCTGATCATTTTCACTTTCTACTCTATGTTTGCTGTTATTTTCTTTCTTTTATTGTACTACCCCCTAAACGTGCAGCAGAATCTTCAACGTGATGAAGTTGGCTGCCAAGGAGAAGAAGAAGAAGAAGAAGAAGAAGAAATACCAAGTGTAAGTGAAGACGGGGTAAAAAGCCCATGGGTGGGTAAGAAGCCCATGCCAATTATTACATAAAATGAAGCAAATGTTTAGTCAATTTTTACCCATGAGACGAGTGTTAATGTTTAGCGTTCGTCTCATGGGCAAAATTTGACTGAAAGTTTCTTCATTTAATGAGATAATTAGCATGGGCTTCTTACCCGCCCGTGAGCTTTTCACCCCGTCTTCCCCTAATGTGGACGCGTGTCCTAGTGGCTCACCGAGCGGGTCGTGGAGCAGAGACTTGAGGCAGCCCTCAGGGGTGGTCAGGAACATGGTGGACATGGAGTTGAACCCTTCCTCACAGAACATCTGCACAAAGGCCGACAACAGCGTACAACGCATCAACAATGTCAGGGTTTCTGAAAACGTAGATATGGTGCGTATTTACGCATTAGGGTCTCAGGTCACCTCTTTGAATGTAAACCATGCGTGAGACGTACCCTTTAAACTCTTAATTATTTAGGGGTGAGACTACACACATAAGCGGATATTCCATGCGGAAACCCTTGCGCAATCCATAAATAAGTGAAACAAAGAAGAGAAAAGATCTGCGCATGTGTCCGAATTTCCCCTATATTTTTTATGCGTAAACTTTCATCCTTCTTTCTTCCACTTATTTAGGGTTTTCCGTACGGAGCTTACGCGTCTAATGTGAACCCGGCCTTAAACATTTTACTTGTGTTTTGGAACAGTCATATTTTTCGGAAGCATTACTTATAATTTGGCCCTACCAGTTGATAATGTAGAATGTCTGTTGTTGAGAGCTCATTGCATATTGGCAGAAAACTCATCGTCCGATTAAACAGTTTCAGGCATACAGGTAGGGGAAGACGGGGTAAAAGGCCCATTGACGGGTAAGAAGCCCATGCCAATTAACTCATGAAATAAAGAAAAACTTTCACACATTTGCCCATGAGACGAATAGTAAACATTAACACTCGTCTCATTGGCAAAATGTGACTGAAAACTGCTTTGTTTCATGAGATAATTGGCATGGGCTTCTTACCCGCCCATGGGCTTGTTACCCCGTCATACCCTACTATTTCTTTGTTCATTACGGTGTCCCAAGCATGGTTAGTGTCTGATTCTCTAAAGAAAATCAAAGACGGTGAAAAAGTAAGAAGAAAAAGAAACGAATTGGTCCGCTCTTCTAGCACGCATGAGTTGGTGTAGCCTGTCGCAGCCAAAAAAGTCGCTCAGTCAAATAAATCGCCCGGCTACTATGAGAGTGTGTATTTGCGACATTTTGCGACATTGAGCATGAACCACAAATTTCACTTTTTTCTAGGGTTAGGGATAGGGTTAGGGGTTAGGGTTAGGTAAATGGTTCAAGTACAGAAAAAGTGAAATTTCTGGTTGTCGCAAATACACACTCTCATAGTAGCGGGCGATTTATTTGACTGAGCGACTTTTTTGGCTGCGACAAAGTTTTTCTGCCTTCATTTTCTTCTTCTTCTTCTTCTTCGATCGCTCAGACAGTTTCTTGTCAATTATGAGCGCAGATGCGTCATGCTGCCATTGTGCGCCTAAGTAAGAAATAATTAGGCCCAGCATGTCCTACTTCGGCTGGAGGAAATCGTTTTGAAAGCGTTTCTTGAAAAAAAGGCAGCAGAATGGACTGGTAAGGCAGAAAGATAGTAGACGACAGCAAGCAAAGGGAAAAGGCAGAGTCGTAGAGTGACAGATTAGAGGAAGTCACAAGCACAGAACTTCCAGAAGGTGGGGGAACTATTTATACAAAAGACCCCCCGGCATCCCCGGGGGGGGGGGGGGGGGGGCTTAATTTCATTTCTTTTCTTGTTTCTTTTTTTCTTGAAAATAGTTAGATAACCACTAGGACCAGTCGTATTTGGTCCTTTTATTGAGGCTCAACATACAGACGTTTCGGGGTAAAAAAAAGCCCATGGGCGGGTAAGAAGCCCATGCCAATTATCTCATAAAATAAAGAAAATTTCAGTCACATTTTGCCCATGAGACGAGTGTTAATGTTTAGCATTCGTCTCATGGGCAAATTTGACTGAAATTTTCTTTATTTCATGAGATAATTGGCATGGGCTTCTTACCCGCCCATGGGCTTTTTACGCCGTATACCCCTACATATGTTATCAATCAATTTTTCTCTCTTTTTCTCTCTGTTCTTTATCTTGCAGTAGGCCCACGTACATTGGAGGTGATGGCGTGCGAGCTCCTGGGGCTGGAGGTGGTGCACTCCCCCACGCCGAACATGAGCAGGAAGCCAGCCACGGCACTGACCACCGACACCAGCCCGGCCTCCGCCACCTTGATCCAGTTGTAACGGTGCAGGTACCTTTTTTATAATAAACATTTGTATTCGTTTTTCTTATATGCACATGTCAACCAAAGAAAACCAAAAAACCAAAAACAAACATGAAACCAACACACAGTTATAAACATACATACATACATACATACATACATACATACATACATACATGCATACATACATACATACATACATACATACATACATACATACATACATACATACATACATACATACATACATACATACATACATACATACATAACATCGTGAACAACAAAATATAACATCAAATGAGGAAACATGTTATCCGACATTAAAAGGCACTTTTGACACTGTTATAAATATTAATGGGTACAGGTATCATAACTATTGATAATGTGAGCACATGTTAAGTGTTATCATGGAGGAATAAAGATTCATATAAATTCCATTCCAAAAAGATTTTTGACAGACGGTGCAGGTGCCTGGGTTACACACGGAGTACAAGAGACATCAGTGACAGCACACGCGTGGGGGTAGGCACATAGGTACACTCGCATACACGCAACCAAGGTATGCGTGCTTGCGTGTGCAACTTCATAAAGCCTACTCACAAATATGTGCGCATGAGTGCAATTTCCCATGAACAGACGCA
>CM065695.1:22402426-22404926 GCA_017654935.2 Phymorhynchus buccinoides | reverse complement strand
GATGATGTTGAAAGAAGAATAAGGTGGAGAAAAAAACTATGACGACGATGCTAAGGAAGAGGGGGAGGAGCAGAAATAAACAAGGGGAGGAGGGAGAAGAGGTCTATAGATTACCAAATGCTTAAAAGTGACCCAGAATCTTCAGCCCGATGAAGTTGGCTGCCTGAAGCGAAGAAGAAGAAGGAGGAGGAGGAAGATAAAAAAAAAGAAAAACTGCAATGATAAGATTGAACTTATGAAGAGGGATCACATTTTCCCTACCATGTAGGTCTATTAATTACCAAATGCTTAAAACTGTATTCAAGCAGGGTTTTTTGTGGATAATATGAAGTCGGTAATACATATAGACATAAAGAGGTAGCCAATAAGCGACGGAGGGATGGAGAGAGAGAGAGAGAGAGAGAGAGAGAGAGAGGAGAGAGAGAGAGAGAGAGAGAGAGAGAGAGAGAGAGAGAGAGAGAGAGAGAGAGAGAGAGAGAGAGGGAGGAGAGAGAGAGAGAGAGAGAGAGAGAGAGAGAGAGAGAGAGAGAGAGACAGAGAGAGAGAGAGACAGAGACAGAGACAGAGTAACTTTTACGTTGAAAGATTCGGTGAGTCCAGGTCAAGGTCAATACCCCGCTTAATTATATTTGTTCAGGAAATACTTAGACACCATTACACCAAGTACGCCTACTCACTTTCAGATCCTGGGAAAACCAGGGTATCCTCCCTTTGGCCAGCCCAGCTCCTATGATGCCGCCAGAGTGCGCCATGGGGCCTTCCTGAAACAGGAACAATGGACATTCTTTAAACAAACGGATTATTGAAAGGAAACAAAGAAGGAATAAAAATAATGAAAGGTGTTTGCCGTGCATTTGCGTATATCTGCCATACCTAATAAACGTACAAGACAGGCCTACAGGTAGATAGATATAGGCCTGTCCCTCCCGACAAACCATCCACAGCCTATCCTTAACGACCAAGTATAGGGGAAGACGGGGTAAAAAGCCCATGGGCGGGTAAGAAGCCCATGCCAATTATCTCATGAAATAAAGCAAATCTCAGTCACATTGTGCCCATGAGACGAGTGTTAATGTTTAGCGTTCGTCTCATGGACAAATTTCACTGAAATTTTCTTTAGTTCATGAGATAAGTGGCATGGGCTTCTTACCCGCCCATGGGCTTTTTACCCCATCTTACTAAATAGGCGCCACGTTTTCGGACTGTGGCCAACCCGGCTGTTGGACCAGCGAGTACTTCCTTGGCGAAGGTTTATACTGGAAGCTCCAAATGTGACAAAAGTTTGCACTCAACTAAAAATTTGTCCCCGCAAAATATGGGCGGGTTTTTTTCTTTGTTTTTTATCCTGAAGGTGATGTCATATTGGGCGAGGCCTTGGCCTCACTCTTGCGCAAGGACGAGCCCTCATCCAAGGTGATTAGCCCTTAACATAACACGACGTTCAATACTGCTGCCGAAAGTCCGCCAAATAGGAAAAAGTCGTCCAAATATGGAAAATGACTTCGGTCACGTGACCCAATGTGGGTTTTCAGTGAATGTTTACAATGTTGTATCTTTCAACCTCTCAAACTGACACTAAACGGGCGCTAACTCTATCCCTAACCCTAAACCGTAAAATATATACACACAAAAATAAAACTTTACTGAATTTACTTTTTTTTTAAAATCTGATTGGACGACTTCTGGTAGCAGTATGGAATGGCGTGTCTTGACATAATATGGGATGTTGACGACATGCCGTCACACCGCCTATTATTGCATCCCTCCACGCCTCTTCAACATCACTAACTAAGAACAACGATTTCAAAGGACAATAACTCTGCAGAAACTCCAAGGGAAACGCAAAGAACAATAACTCTGGGTATCGCGCGTCCGCTCCCTCACCTTCCCGCAGGCCAGCCCCCCCAGGATGGAGAGGACCACGCCCACCAGCTTGGCGACGAAGCAGCGCAGGGACACCAGGCCCGGGATCCGAACCCCGTTCAGGTAGGACTTGATCAGAGGGATTCGCTGCTGCCTGCCGCCTTGGGCTGTGTGGGACAGGGGGGGGGGGGGGCATCAATAATTTTGAAACAGTTCGCGGGGGGGGGGGGGGCAAAGGGGGGGGAGGGGAGGAGGGGGGGGAGAGAGAGAGAGATGACAAGGACGAGAGAGGAGAGAGAACAGAGAGAGAGAGAAGAGACAGAGAGAGATAGAGAGAGAGAGAGACAGAGAGAGGAGAGAGAGAGAGAAGAAGAGAGAGAGAGAGAGAGAATGACAATGACACGTGAAATGAAGCAGAGAGAGAGAGAGAGAGATAGAGTTATGAGAGAGAAAGAGAGAGAGAGCAGAGAGTGAGACAATGACCAATGCACGGTGATATCACTGAAGAGAGAGAGAGAGAGAGAGAAAAGGAGAGAGAATGACAGAAGAGACAAGTGTAGAGGAGACATAATACACAGAGAGAGAGAGAGAGAGAGAGAGAGAGATAGAGAGAGGAAGAGAGAGAGAGAGGAAATGA
>CM065695.1:22377426-22379926 GCA_017654935.2 Phymorhynchus buccinoides | reverse complement strand
TGTTCAGCAACAAAGAGTGAAGCCATCTTCTGGACAGAAGAATTTAAAACTTAAGACATCATATCAACACGACAACTATTATGCAAAAATGGCAACAACAACAACAACAACAACAACAACAATAACAAAAGTAAAACAAAACAAAACAAAAGAAACTAAGCCACACAGAGAGATATAAAATTCCAAATAAAAAAACATAATTAAGAGAAACATTCAAAATGAATGGACCCAGAGACAGCAATTAACTTATTTGATCAATAATGCCATTTTTAAAAGATGGATAGTAAGCAAAAGAACTGGCAGATTGGATTTCCATCAGAGAAGCAATGCTTGTTAGCAGTAGGCTGTCAAAAGAACTGGCAGATTGTATTTCCATCAGAGAAGCAATGCTTGTTAGCAGTAGGCTGTCAAAAGAACTGGCAGATTGGATTTCCATCAGAGAAACAATGCTTGTTAGCAGTAGGCTGTCAAAATGGTATAACATAAAATAATGGAAGGTATGAAAAATGATGCGGTGCAAGGGTAACACAAAATAGAAAGATGGATCCTCCAAGTCAGATCTTCACAGGTCATTTTCCAGGGGATATGTTTACTGTTCACAAAGGTTCATTAAAACCCACTCGCAGTATTCAGGTAATCCTTCAAATAACAAAACGGTGATGGCTTAAATAAAAAGATTTTGAAAAGTGAACATAGACGAATGTGTGATAACTCTCCGTTAAGGGATCCAGCCAGCCCCCCCCCCCCCCCCCCCCCCCCCCCCCCCCCCCCCCCCCCCCCCCCCCCCCCCCCCCCCCCCCCCCCCCCCCCCCCCAAACCCCCCCCCCCACCCCCCCCCCCCCCCCCCCCCCCCCCCCACCCCCCCCCCCCCCAACCACATTTACCCAACCCCCCCCCCCCCACACACCCCAACCCCCCCCACCCCCCCCAACCCCCCATAGCACAGCAACCCCGCTTACACCTGTTAGTTAAAACGCACAAAAGAACAAACCCAGAAACTGCTTTAAATCTAGATTTTGAAAATGTTCGTTTCTGATTCTTTTCCTGTTTGCTTTTGGGTTTTCTGTGGGATAATCCAAACTTACTTCAAACTTAAAGGGGGCTGTTCAATGGATGATGCCATTGCCTTCTGCAACATTTCCATCATAATCTGTTCATAACATGTTGACAAAAGGAAAAACGGACAAACAGTTCCTCACCGTGTGGGTCCGTGGTCCGTTGTCGGGGGCACCATCACTCACGGAAGTGTGGGGGGATCTCTTGTCCTCCCCATTCCTCTCCTCAAAAACCGAGTCAGACATTCTCCCTTCCGCTACAGTCCACTCACTGCTTGTCTTCAGAACCAGGTTTGGTAGTTTTCTTATTTGATCGTTTTAATGTGTATATTAATCTCGATTGTCTTTTGCTTGGAAATTAAAAGAAAAATTGTTCACTTGTACGACGGGTGCGTTGTTGGGTCAAATTTGTATTTAACCATTTTTTGAAACTTTCAAAGTCAACAGCTTTTTGTGTCTTGAAAAAGGTGGGGGTTAATTTTGTGTGTGTGGTCTGTCCGTGTTTTTCTGTTATTGTTTCGTTCTATTTTCAATTGGACGCAATCTTTAGACAGAAGGACGCATAATTGATCAAACGTGTTATCCTCAATAGCAATCAAGGGAGATATAGTCGGGCCTGTGGTAGCGTCCAGTGTCCACCACAGCACAAGCGATGTTGCTAGCGACTCTGATCCGATGTAAATGACAACAGATTTCCTTCAAGTCAGGTAGATAGATAGATAGATAGATAGGTAGGTAGGAATACAGGAGCCTTCAAAATTGAAGTGCAAGACGTCATGACATCTTTAAAAGAAGACGCTGTCCTGACACAGCTCCTTAGCTCCTCCCCCACCAACCAGCAATCACACTCAGACACACACCCCCCCTCTCTCTCTCTCTCTCTCTCTCTCTCTCTCTCTCTCTCTCTCTCTCTCTCTCTCTCTCTCTCTCTCTCCTCTCTCTCTCTCTCTCTCTCCTCCTTCTCCCCCCCCTCTCTCTCTGCTCCCTGCCTCAACTCAAGAGGTACGATTCGGGTAGATGTACCCCACCAACCTACCCGGTCCCCAGGAATGAGGCGACCAGTGACAGAACGGCTCCTGTCATTGCAGACATGTAGTGAGGGAATTCCTTAACAGCGTAGGGATCGTCAGCCATTCCGCCAGCTCGCCTGGTATGGACCCTGGTTTGGATTGAAAGTCTGAAGGTAAATCATCACGCAAAAAAACAAATTTCCCCAACGTCGTCAAACCCTTCAATTTACCCCCTCTTCATTGTGATATAAACTGTTCGATTGAATCTAGCAACAAATCACCCATCTTCATTCTGAAAAATCTGAAAACTATTCCATGGTGACAACCCTCCCATCAATTATCTCAGTATCAATGTATTTCATGAGTTGTGTATAGTGTGTCATTGTGCATAGTGTATCATTTAAAGTGGATACGATGTTGTGAGCCACGTGTGTG
>CM065695.1:22357426-22374926 GCA_017654935.2 Phymorhynchus buccinoides | reverse complement strand
ATAATAATAATAATAATAATAATAATAGTACATTTATATAGCAATGACACAAGAACTTCTATACCAGTTACAATTTCAAGCCAACCGACCACACACACTCAAGCCTTCTCATAAATATGAATGAAAATACTATTCCTCCCGTAAATGAATGGGGATCTCATTTTGATCATTTAATTCGAAAGGCCGAAAGATAACAGACAGATAGGCAGACAGACCTCTACAAAAACATAACCTCCTTTGTAGAGGTTAGAAGAAAGAAAGCCAAAATGAAAAGAAAAGTCTTAGCAAGAGGCAGGTCCTACAGGGGAGTAAATTTCAATTTGTGCGAGTGCCTGATCTTTTTAGAAGAAAATTGATATAACAAAACATGAAGCACTTCGATCTACGGATTTTGCTATCATTTCCAAAAGTGTCCAACCCGGATCTTGGCTGTCCAGCGATTAAACTATTATCATACCACATCAATTTAGAGGATTGACCATTCTAGGTCTAACCTATGCGCGTGCGTATTTTGCTCACATTCCATCACAGATCAGATTAGCCGAGATAGTTATAAAGTGGTCAACAACAAATCGAAAATTTCTCAACAATTTAACTGACACAAATTCTTAGGATACTAAAACAAAGCCGCGTGGGTCAGGCTGATCTGCTAATGCCACTTGATCAGACCCCCACTTACCACACTGGCCAACAAGAAAATGTCAAGAGACTGTCAACTCTAAGCGATGTTACGTGGAACCAGAGAACTAGTCCAAGTAGGCCAGTGTGTTGACAATACACTGATATTTGAAGACTTGGGAACAAAAACATGATAAAACATGTTCCACCTATTTCATTGATAACTAAATAATTAATTGTCGCCACCATGTGTTTTTTTAACCTGTTTTCTTTGCATTGCAGTTACGTATTGTGGGTAAGCAAGAACAGAACTTTTTTTTTTTTAAATGGAGAGAACATGATCACTAAGGAATATGTTTCCTACTTTTGTTTTCTCTCGTATTTAACTCGTTAAGAAAGCCAATTATAAATCAATTATTTTCACGCTGTGCGATCCATTTATCATGGGATATACTATCCATTTGACGTCCATCCTTGCTTGTACATATGGCACATCCATCTCTGCCTAGCACCCTTAAGTGGTTTTCAAACTGATTTTGTATTTGGTTCATTGCGTCATATAACGGGTTTACAAATATGTTAGGTCAGGTCAGATCTTCAGGGCAGCCAGGCCTCGCGGCCTCTTGATGTGCCCTATCTTTTGATTGAATGATGTTCTATAGAATAATATTGTTTTTTGTTTTTTCGTGTTCGCTAGTTAAACACATAGGCCTAATTTACATAACACAAAATATGTCTGTTGAAGACAGCAAAAGTGGACTACATGTTTCCATTTCCATTACAAAAGGTTTGCGTCACTTTTTCCTTCTCTAGGTAGCGGTGCCCATCCAGATATTTGGGGTATTTTTCTCTTATTTTGTTTTGTTTTGTTTTTATTGACTAAGTAGCTTTATTATTTGTCTTTCATCAGCCGAGTGAAAATATATTTTTTGTTTCAGGCAAATAAAGTCATTGTCCATTTAAACTTGACTATGCCGTTTCTCTGTCTAAGAATAGGCCTACATTGAAGCTGTTAAGCTGGCCATCATGACGAAATGCATGTTTTACGAACACGTTGACGGAGTTTTCCTTTGAGGGGGAGGGGAGGAGGGTGGTCATCTCTTAAAGGTGGACCCTGACGTTTCTCTGTCTAAGAATAGGCCTACATTGAAGCTGCTAAGCTGGCCATCATCACGAAATGCATATTTTACGAACACGTTGACGGAGTTTTCCTTTGAGGGGGAGTGGAGGAGGGTGGTCATCTCTTAAAGGTGGACCCTGACGTTTCTCTGTCTAAGAATAGGCCTACATTGAAGCTGCTAAGCTGGCCATCATCACGAAATGCATATTTTACGAACACGTTGACGGAGTTTTCCTTTGAGGGGGAGGGGAGGAGGGTGGTCATCTCTTAAAGGTGGACCCTGACGGATGAGCTTTTGTAAGAAACACGTCGAGATCACCAGGAAAACACCCTTTACAGAGATTGCAACACTCACTTTGCTCTGGTTTCCTAGAAATCAAACCGCCAAATCGGCGAGTCCTCCTTGGCGGAGGTGCTGGAAGTCAAATTCTTTCACCCAAAGAGAAGGCGTTTGCTGTCTCTTTTCTAATGGCCGACAAATCGTTTGCACGAAATATTGTTCTTTTTCTTTTTTAATTTTATACGGAAGATTATCTAAAGGAGTTTTGCTCACAACAAAGGAAATAGTTCCTTTTTTTAAATTTTATTTTTTTACTGTACTAAAAAAAAAAGAAAATGATTCAACCACAATGAGTGACCTCCACACACCCCATCCAAAATGGCTACTCTCTCCGGCATCTCCGCCAAGGAGGAATCACCGTTTTGACGGTTTAATTTCTTTGAAACCAGAGCAAAGCGAGTGTTCCGATCCTTGAAAAGACTGTCTTTCTGGTGATCTGGACGTGTTTCTTGCAAAAACTCATCCGTCAGGGTGCCCCTTTAAGACCCTCTGTTGCCTGGCTCTGTTTGCGTTAAAGAATGTCTACTTCATGCCTGCGTGCTGTCATCTTCAGTGCTCATTGAACGATTCAATGGAAATGCTTACTTGTTCAGTGTTGTGTTATTACCCGGCCAGAGGCCGATGTATTGCGATCGGTTTGTGTGTGTGTGTGTGTGTGTGTGTCTGTGTGTGTGTCTGTCTGTGTATCGATTATCTTAAAAACTACTGTTTGGATTTTGATTAAAATTGGCAAAGGGGTAGACAGCTTGAAAAGGAAGCTTCCTTTCGTTAATCAACACCGTGCTGACCTTGACCTTGAAAACCGAAATTTCCTTCTTTGGGCTATGTAATTTCCCCCCAGCTTTATTTCGTGAACTAGTGAACAGAATCGCTTCAAAGTTTGTGTGGTGGTGTACCATGGTGCAAGGAAGTTTGTATAAAAGTTCAGTTGTATCTCGTGAACTACTGAACAGAATCGCTTCAAATGTTGGGCTATGTATTTTATGCGTTCTGTAAGGGTGGAAAGTGGTGTGTTTACTGGGGGGGGGGGGGGGGGGGGGACAGGGACATAACTCTTGCCGGGTTTGCATTGTCACAATGCGTTGCTGCCGCTCGGCGATGCCCTTGTTGGTATGTGTGACTACTTCTGCTATGCTATCAATCGGAAGACACAACCTGTTGTTCTCAAAACGTTTATCAAAGTATGCAAATCCTTTGTGTGTGTGTGTGTGTGTGTGTGTGTGTGTGTGTGTGTGTGTGTGTGTGTGTGTGTGTGTGTGTGTGTGTGTGTGTGTGTGTGTTTGTCTCTTAGTGGTAATCCTCTAGTTGTTCTCGCCAATAGCCCAGCCCCTAAGAGCACAGAGATAGCAGACGGCCAGACCCCCAGGTGAGAACAGATAGGATCCAGATGTCACGAGTGTCGACATGCACCGGTCACTGTCTCCACTGTCTTTGGGTGGCAGGGGAGAGGGGAGAAGAAGTTATACGGGGTAGAAAGAAGAAGGAAGGCTGGGTGAAAAGTTAGCGAAAGTCTTTCCCAGTTTCTGTCTCCACTGTCTTTGGGTGGCAGGGGAGAAGAAGTTATAGGGGAAGACGGGGTAAAAAGCGCATGGGCGGGTAAGAAGCCCACCCCAATTATCTCATGAAATGAAGCAAATTTCAGTCTCATTTTGCCCATGAGACGAGCGTTAATGTCTAGCATTCGTCTCATGGGCAAATTTGACTGACATTTTCTTTATTTCATGAGATAATTGGGGTGGGCGAAAGGAAGGCTGGGTGAAAAGTTAGCGAAAGTCTTTCCCAGTTTCTCCGTGTCTCCGGTTCTAATGAACTGCTTAGGTGGAGTTACTGTCCTTATGCCTTGACACCAGGTGGCTGTTTCATTTGAAGGCAGTTCCTTACCAACGGGAAACTCGCCATCTCTTTCTGGCTGTCCCCCTGCGCGGGCTAATGTAGTTCTGCCTTCTATTTGACACGGGAAGTAAATTAAGCCAGCGGAGTAATGTTTCGTGGTGCTACCAGAAGCGCTCATTCTTCTTCTTCTTTGTGGCTTATACTGGCGTGTGTTCGTTAAGGCTCGTTGGAAGCAACGTCTCGTATCAAACGAATACTAACTGCTCTAAAGCTGGAGACAGACTATGCGACTGCCTCATATGACTCGATCAGGTCGTGACGTTGACCAAATCTTGTTTCCCGCACCAAATCTGACTCGATCAGACTGAAGTGAAATTTAGAACCCGCCCTATTCGGCCCTGACTGGGCCCGACTGAGTCAGACTGATCGAGCAGCATGGTATGCAAATGAGGTGAAACGTCTCGACCTGATCGAGTCACATGAGGCAGTCACATAGTCTGTCGCCGGTTTAAGTGGCACTCAACTATAGGCCCACGTACTATATCGGCACACTTCAAAACCTAGCGACTATCCAGGGCTAGCTTTTATTTACCACGTCCATTTGAAAACGTGGTATAACTTAATACTGGCATAGGGTCTTCCCACTGACACGTGAGTTTGACCAGCGTTGTCTATATGTGACGAATGTAACAAGGGCATCGCCGAGCGGCAGCAACGCATTGTGACAATGCAAACCCGGCCAGAGTTATGTCCTCTCCCCCCCCCCCCCCCCCCCCCCCCCACCTCCCAATAAACACACCACTTTCCACCCTTACAGAACGCATAAAATACATAGCCCAAAATTTGAAGCGATTCTGTTCACTAGTTCATGGGATACAGCTGAACTTTTATAGAAACTTCCTTGCACCATGGTACACCACCACACAAAATTTGAAGCGATTCTGTTCACTAGTTCACGAAATAAAGCTGGGGGGGGGGGGGGGGGGGGGAATTACATAGCCCAAAGAAGGAAATTTCGGTTTTCAAGGTCAAACTTCAAGGTCAAGGTCAGCACGGTGTTGATTAACGAAAGGAAGCTTCCTTTTCAAGCTGTCTACCCCTCTGCCAATTTTAATCAAAGTCCAAACAGTAGTTTTTAAGATAATCGATACACAGACACACACACACAGACACACACACACACACAAACCAATCGCAATACCTCGGCCTCTGGCCGGGTAATAAACAATAATAAAAATTGAGCCATGTCCAGTCTGTGCAGGAGAAAACGTGCGAATCTGATTTCGATTGATTAGGTCGATTGTCTGAGATTAAAATGTCTATATAACCTACCTTCCTACTCAGTTCCAGCGTGGAAGACAACATTAATGGCGTAATAGAAAAGTTTGTCCAGGCAATTATTTCTTAAAATTGTCTTCTATGGATAGTATTTTATAAACATGTTGCTGCAAATGAGGTCCATTCTAATACGTTCATTCATTCATTAAAGTCGCTTGACTGCAGTACATGTACTTTAAAAATGATAAAATGGAAACGAAAATATTTTTTTAAACGAAATTGTTGTTTTTTACACAATGAGGCAAAATGTGTGTTCGTGTGTTCTTTAATTTAACGTCTATCCACCTTACAGTGATCTTAGACCAAAATAAACACACCACTTTCCACCCTTACAGAACGCATAAAATACATAGCCCAAAATTTGAAGCGATTCTGTTCAGTAGTTCACGAGATACAGCTGAACTTTTATGTTCCTTGCACCGAGTTATGTCCTCTCATCCCCCCCCCCCCCCCCAATAAACACACCACTTTCCACCCTTACAGAACGCATAAAATACATAAATGTGTGTGTGTGTGTGTGTGTGTGTGTGTGTGTGTGTGTGCGTGTGTGTGTGCGTGCGTGTGCGTGTGCGTGCGTGTGCGTGCACTTGTTATATTCCTTGTTTTAAAACGAAAAAGCTAATTCAGGATTTATTCCCACTAACAGTAAACCTTGATGTCATTTCATTTCATACATAGGTAATTGCTATTGCCGCAATATATTTATTGACCCTTTTTTAAATCTATGTGAGCACTCTCTCTCTCACACACACACACACACACACACACACACACACACTCTCTTCGGTTCCAAGACCACTTGTATTGATGAAGACGGGGTAAAAAGCCCATGGGCGGGTAAGAAGCCCATGCCAATTATCTCATGAAATGAAGCAAATTTCAATCACATTTTGCCCATGAGACGACTGTTAATGTTTAGCATTCGTCTCAAGGGCAAATAACTGAAAGTTTCTTTATTTCATGAGATAATAGGGCGTTTGCCACGAGTGTTCGTTCACAATAGGGGAAGACGGGGTAAAAAGCGCATGGGCGGGTAAGAAGCCCACCCCAATTTTGCTCATGAGACGAGCGTCTCATGGGCAAATTTGGCTGAAATTTTCTTTATTTCATGAGATAATTGGGGTGGGCTTCTTACCCGCCCATGCGTTTTTTTTACCCCGTCTTCCCCTACTAGACTACTAATTTGCCCGAGCTCGTTCTGTCCGAGTTGCGCTGATCTTTCTAATTCAACTCAGTGAAATTCAATGTTGCCGGCGCGTGGCAAATGCTCTATTGGCATGGGCTTCTTACCCGCCCATGGGCTTTTTACCCCTTCTTACCCTACTGTACTAACTACTTGCCTCCGATTGGCTTCTCTAGTAGCCCTACCAAATAGCTGACTGAAGCCGGTCTTTTTTTTAAAAATTCCCACCCTTTCAATTACACTACAGCTGGGGATCATTATATATGAACTCAATCACTGCCGACAACAACACTAACACTTCACACCTTCCACCTTTTCACCTCGCAGGTGGGAAGTGAGAAAGTTGGCTTCACTCTTTGTAACATTTAGGCTTTTTTTGACCTACATAGGGTAAGACGGGGTAAAAAGCCCACGGGCGGGTAAGAAGCCCATGCCAATTATCTCATAAAATGAAGCAAATTTCAGTCAAATTTTGCCCATGAGACGACTGTTAATAATGCTTAGCGTTCGTCTCATGGACAAAATTTGACTGAAATTTGTTTCTTTCATGAGATAATTGGCATGGGCTTTTTACCCCGTCTTCCCCTATTAATGAACTCTACATTCATGCTTTAAACCAGCAATACTTCGCACACTCTTTTCCTTGAAGTGTTTGTTTGTCTCGGGGCTTTTTGTCAAAGGTAAAGATGATTGATTGATCACCATAGCAGTGTTTCCACGGCTCAAATGGGCCCCTCAGAGACGATCGAGCTGAAGCCTGCACCACTGAAGGCGAATCTCTCGCCCCCTCCCCCTCCCCAGGAGTGTTTCTTCCCTGACAAGTAAGCCCTAACGAGAAGAGATCGCTTGGGGTTAAAAGAAATGAGCGTGTTCGACTTTTCGGCGATTCGTTTGTTTAGGCGGGCTATTTCAGAGTTAGGAGGTTGAGGCTTTTTTCTCTTTGTTCAAATTACTGTGCAATTTTTAAAAAAATGTTAAAAAAAGAACCTGTCAAGCACATAAACGTACTCATTAGGTATGTTGCGAAAGAAGGATAAAAAAAAGATCGTATGAGCGACTTCGGAAACTATTAGATATTAGGTACTTTATAATTATAGTCACAGAGGCGTCTCTGTGAAATTCGGGTTGCTCCCACCTGGAGAGCGCGTCGCAGCCAGAGGCGCGCCACCCAATTATTTTTTTTTTTGCATGCGATTTTTGTGTGACTGATGAGGAAGGGAAGGGTGGGAGGGGGGTAAATTTTGACCAAATGACAACTTTTTTCGTTGCCACTGGGTTTTAACGTGTGCTAAGTGCATGGGCACACGGGACCTCGGTTTATCGTCTCATCCGAAAGACTCCACGTTCAGACCGTAAGGCCTAGTGCAAAGTGAGAGGAAAAAATCCCCTGTACCCAGGTTCGAACTCGGGTTTACTTGACACGAGGCGAACGCGATACCTCTGTGCCACTCTACACCAAAGAGTAAGAATATATAAGAATCTCAAAAAGAAACTTACATAGAATAGTCAGCCTGCTTTGTTTGTCTGTCAGTTTTGTGTTGCATTGTCTGTCCGTTTGCCGTCACCCCCCCCCCCCCCCCCTTTCCTTTTCTCCCCACATCTGCATGCATACAAATGTCCCATAGTGGCCGAGTGGACGTAAAATCTTATTTAAAAAACACAACATCAAAAACTAGGCCTAATCTGGTTCTCTTTGAGGTTGTTTGGGATTATTTCCATTACTGATATTCAAATATTAGGGGAAGGAAAGAATGGTGGGAGTGGGGAGTTTTTGTTGTTGTTGTTGTCGTTGTTGACATACCCTGGCTACAAGACTCGGGGAAGGAAAGAATGGTGGGAGTGGGGATCAAGGGGTTGTTGTTGTTGTCGTTGTTGACATACCCTGGCTACAAGACTCAGGGAAGGAAAGAATGGTGGGAGTGGGGATCAAGGGGTTGTTGTTGTTGTTGTCGTTGTTGACATACCCTGGCTAAAAGACTCCGGGAAGGAAAGAATGGTGAGAGTGGGGACCAAGGAGTTGTTGTTGTTGCTGTTGTTATCGTTGTTGACATACCCTGGCTAAAAGACTCATGGAAGGAAAGAATGGTGGGAGTGGGGATCAAGGAGTTGTTGTTGTTGTCGTTGTTGTTGTCGTTGTTGTCGTTGTTGACATACCCTGGCTAAAGGACTCGGGGAAGGAAAGAATGGTGGGAGTGGGGAGGGTTGTTGTTGTTGTTGACATACCCTGGCTAAAAGACTCCAGGGATCATCCCAACAGCCAAAGCACTTTGAACACTATGGTACAAATGCATTCAGCTAGGGATGAGAACATTACGTGTGTGACCGTTTTTGATTACCCCCGCCACGTGGGCAGCCACACTCCGTCTTCGGAGGATGTTGGAGACTGATGATGTTATGCTAGTAGCTTGTCATGGCTTCAGAAATCCCTGCATAACTATACGTAGCATAACAAGATTTTGATGTAGCCTTGGTGTTCTAGCATATGTCAGTTAGTCTGACATAGCCCCTAAACCAAGGCGAGGAGGGGGTTAAATCACTTGATACTGAATTGTCTGGTTAACTGAAATGATGGGCATTGTATTTGGAACATCAGAAGCCATCCTATCAAATTCCTTCACCATCAGTCCAGTGCATAGAACGGGACAGATTTAAGTTGTGTCTATTCACAGACACAGAGAACAAACAACCAGGCTCTTGTCTTGATTGCAAGGCACTCCTATTCTTAACGGACAGAGAGCTGCTAAAAAACCCAACACACACACACACAAGTTGACCTTGACCTTTAATCTGTGCATTAGTGAAGCGAGGCAAGATAAGAGCAGTGAGATATTGAAATGTTTGCTTTAAAATGACAGTGGTTGGAGTCTTATCATTTTGAAACAAAAGGGACAAGTGAAGAAGAAGAAGAAGAAGAAGAAGAAGAGACAAATGGACAAGAAAAGACAACAACACAGCACTGACACGGGTGCAAACCTCGTCCAAATGAAATAACTCATTTTCATTTTTCAGCAATGGTTTAAAAACACACACACACACACAAACCGAAACTGATTCTAGACTTTTGTTGCCAACAAAGATGAGAGACGTACAGCTCTGCTAGGCTAGTCTCCAAACAAAGCAAATTATTCGAGTTAGCGAACTTAAACGAGTTTAAAAGCAGTGTGTGCTTGTTTGTTGTTGTTTTAGTCAGATCACCGACAGACTATGCGACTGCCTCATGTGACTCGATCAGGTCGTGACGTTTCACCTCATTTGCATACCATCCTGCTCGATCAGTCTGACTCAGTCAGGTGACAGGGCCGAATAGGGCGGGTTCTAAATTTCACTGATCGAGTCAGATGGCGCTTCTGTGCGGGAAACAAAATCTGTGGTCACGACCTGATCGAGTCATATGAGGCAGTCGCATAGTCTGTCTCCAGCTTAAGCGATAACCTCGACTAACACTAAGGCCGTGTACACACATAAGCGGATATTCCATGCGGAAACCCGTACGCAATCCATAAATAAGTGAAACAAAGAAGGGAAAAGATTTGCGCACGTGTCCGAATTTCCCCTACATGTGTAAACTTGTATCCTTCTTTCTTCCACTTATTTAGGGTTTTCCGCACGGAACTTACGCGTCTAATGTGAACCCGGCCTAACAGTAGTATTAACACCTTAGCTGTGACAAACACTTGGGAAAACAAATCCCACCCCCACCCCCATTATCATTGTTAATGGTGGTTGGTTGATGGTTCGTCTCACATGTGCTGCTTGCAGCCGAGCGGACGTTTAACCCCATTTTCATTCCACCCCCACCCTCCACACACACTATGGCTCCCCCCACCTGCGTGCGCATCTCGACCCTTCCAACGGAAGTGTCGCCATCTTAGATTTGTAAACAGGCATTTTTCAAACAAAGTTACTGACTAAGATGGCGGTCTCCCATAATATGGCACGCTCCTTGTGGCCGGATATGACGACACGTGGGTACAAGCCATAGTCAGCACAAGTTTTAAAAAACCACACAAAAAAACCCACGGGTAGCTTTACATATCTTTTTTTTAATATTCACTCAGAGTTTACATAGGCTACCTTGAACAAAAAGCGTTCTTCTTTTTGTTATCCTGGGACGGTATTCATGTCGAGATAGCATGAGACTTAGCATGATGCTAACTTAGAAGCTCTTCCAAAAGTCCTATTAAATCCTATAGGACATTGGAAGAGCTTCTAAGTTAGCATCATGCTAAGTCTCATGCTATCTCGACATGAATACCGTCCCTGGCTGTCTTCTTCTTCCATGCACAGGAAGCAAGTCAAAGTACAAAGAAAAAGTAAAATGATTCAAGTAAAGACAAACTATTTAACCCTTTCACCGCCAGCCATCTTCCAGCCCCGAAATGTCCATTGAACTTACTTGGCAACAGAAAAGAGTTCATCTGCAATGTTGTGGGAGCTCTCTGTGACACATTTAGAATAGGATCAGTCCTTACTATCCAAATTTAGGAACACAATATCATTGAATAATAGACCCTGGTGTGAAGAGCTTTAACGACATGGGTGTTAAATCATTGTGGTGCAAAAATGTGACATTGGCGGTGAAAGGGTTAAGAAAAACTACAGTTATAGACGAGACTATGAATATATTGATACGCTTCAGTCAAACTCTAGAGGGAAAGAGTGGAAGGCACAAGAAATGAAGAAGAAAAAAACACGAAGAGAAATCCAACTAGTGTATAGGCTTAAACTGATATAGGGCCTAAGATTTACAGCGAATCTAGGTAGCAAAAACATGTATACAATCATAGGCCTTTTAGCTCAATAAAAAAAACCTTTCTGCCTGAATGACAGCGGGTGGATGCCTCGTGCCTCCATACGGGGAGATGGACGACCCCGCCCCCTCCACGAGTCTCTCCCCGTGGGGATACCGGGGAGTCTTTCGTAAAAATAGTCCCCCCCCCCACCTTCTGGAAGTTCTGTGCTTGTAACTTCCTCTAATCTGCCACTCTCTTTGACTCTGCCTTTTCCCTTTGCTTTCTACCATCTACTATCTTTCTGACTTATTGGCCAAAAATATGTCCAAATAATGTTTCTCCTTAGAGCTCCTCCGAAATCGGAATGTGTCGGCTGTTCGCAGCGGGGAGACCAGTGAACTTGAACTGAAAACCGGACACACACAAAAAAGTCATACATACTTTACCCATTATGGCCAGAAGAATGACAGTTCCTCGATCATACTTTAACTCCCACCCCAAAGACATACAGACAAGCATATCAGTCAAACAATAACAACAACAACAACAAGAAGTTGCAACAACAACAACGACAAGTTTCAACAACAAGTTACAACAACAAGTTACAACAACAACAAGTAACAACAACAAGTTACAACAACAAGTTACAACAACAACAAGTTACAACAACAACAGCAAGTTACAACAACAACAAGTTACAGCAACAACAAGTTACAACAACAAGTTACAACAACAAGTTACAACAACAAGTTACAACAACAACAAGTTACAACAACAAGTTACAACAACAACAACAAGTTACAAAAACAACAACAAGTTACAACAACAACAAGTTACAACAACAAGTTACAACAACAACAACAAAGTTACAACAACAACAAGTTACAACAACAACAAAAAGTTACAACAACAACAAGTTACAACAACAACAAGTTACAACAACAACAAGTTACAACAACAACAACAAGTTACAACAACAACAAGTTACAACAACAAGTTACAACAACAAGTTACAGCAACAACAAGTTACAACAACAAGTTACAACAACAACAACAAGTTACAACAACAACAACAAGTTACAACAACAACAAGTTACAACAACAACAACAACACGTTACAACAACAACAACAAGAACAACAACAAGTTACAGCAACAAGTTACAACAACAACAACAAGTTACAACAACAAGTTACAACAACAACAACAAGTTACAACAACAAGTTACAACAACAACAACAGTTACAGCAACAACAAGTTACAACAACAACAACAACAAGTTACAACAACAAGTTACAACAACAAGTTACTACAACAACAACAAGTTACAACAACAACAAGTTACAGCAACAACAAGTTACAACAACAAGTTACAACAACAACAAGTTACAGCAACAACAAGTTACAACAACAACAAGTTACAACAACAACAAGTTACAACAACAACAACAAGTTACAACAACAACAACAAGTTACAACAACAACAACAAGTTACAACAACAAGTTACAACAACAACAAGAAGTTACTACACTACCACACCCACCGCCGCCACCAACAAAACACTGTTCCGCAGAACAGAAATCAACGACATTGCAAGGGACACAATTGCTAGACACTCATGATAATAATAACATACAGAGTTCCTTCTCTTGGATTAGGCCACGTTATGCCTTCCGTTCCACTATGAAAACAGTATACATTTCGATGCCGTTGATTAACATAACGTTCTTTGTTATTCAACAAGGTTGAATAGTCGGCTCCACAAAGACGATCATGAAATATACCATCACGCTGCAGTCAACAAAAAAAAGCATAAAAAAGAAATTGGATTACATATAATCATAATACATCTACTGCTACAAAAGAAGAAGAAAAGAAATGCATAACTTCTAGACCTACTGAAAAAAATGCATCTTAATTTCAAACATTAACAGAAAATCACACAATGCGAATATCTTTGTGACATGAAACATTGTGATACGTATAGTCAAACCTCTATTGTATGACTTCGAAAAGTCATAAAAAATCGGTCTTAATTTGGAGGGGTCTTATAACGAAGGTCACATTGTAGTCAGATACATTACATCCGTTCCTCCAAAAAAACAGTCTTAAATGAGAGGATGTCTTTTAACGGAGGTCTTATAACAGAGGTTTGACTGTAGCTGAAACAATTGAGAGTTCAGGTAAAGAATAAATAATTTATGGTCTGAGTTTCCTGGTATTGCAGTATCTCCAGGATCGACCCACTGTCTTTACATATTAAATTGTCTCATAAATTATGTATCTGTAGCAGGTCGGAGGACGTAAAACACGTGTCTTTCTGTATTGATACTTAATCCGTGTGCTCAGTCTTTCAATCAATTGATATGCTTAGATGTGGAGACTGTCAAATGATGGACACTACCTTTTAGAAAATATGCGCTTCTTTCTTCGTTTTTAACAGAATAGGCCTACTTAATTAGGCCTATCAGTATGGCCAACATTTTGTTTTGTTTTTTTGGCAAATGGCAAATGATAATGGGAAAAAACACCCAACTGTCTGACAACATTAATAATGGAAAATAAAAGATTAGAACAGTAAAAACGCAGCATGAGGTTTCTTTATACAGTGGAACCTCCCTTATAAGACCTTAAAAAATCATCCAAAATGAGGTCTTATAAGGGAGGGGTCTTATAAGGGAGGGGTCTTATAAGGGAGGGGTCTTATAAGGGAGGTCATTTTAATACTTACAAAGAAGGGCAATGTCTCAGAGAAGTAGGTCTTATATGGGAGGGAGTCATAATGGGAGGTCTTATAAGGGAGGTCCCACTGTACCACCCACACGCAAAGGCTGCACATAGCTAATCAATCATTTGTAATAACACAAGAAAAGTTAACTGATTATTAAAAGAACATGCGCGCGCGTCTATCCACACATGGGCTGAACATCGGTTATTAATAATTGTAATGTAATCGTCGTATGGGAAACGTTAAGTGATTATCATAAGAACAAGACTGTTGAACGCTATTATGTAATACTCAATAATACAAAAATAATATTCAAGCAAATCAATGGAGACATTTTACTTCCCAGTCCCCCTCTCACTAACACACACAAACGTGCGCAGGCACTTTTGAAAAGCTAAATAAATGAAAAATGTAGACCTAATAGACTTTAAACAGAGACACACAGAGACAGAGAGGGGTGGGGTGGAGGGGAAATAACGCAAATTCGATATATAAAAAAACCCATAAACGTAAGCACAAGCTATGTTTTGATTGCTATAATAAGGATGAACGGGGCGTTTTACGTCGTCTGGAGTGTGTGTGTGTGTGTGTGTGTGTGTGTGTGTGTGTGTGTGTGTGTGTGTGTGTGTGTGTGCGTGCGTGCGTGTGCGTGCGCGCGTGTGTGTGTGCGTGTGGTGTGCGTGTGTGTGTGCGTGTGTGTGTGTGCGTGTGTGTGTGTGTGTGTGTGCATGCGTGCGTGTGTGTGTGTATGTATGTGTGTGTGTGTGTGTGTGTGTGTGGTGGAGGGTGGGGGCATATACGCATACGTGCATGGGTGATCAGACAAAAGGCATGGCACGCGAAAGTCATCTTCTTTTTGTGATGAATTCGAACAAACGACAGACAGCGCTGACCAGCTCCGGTGTGAGAGGCCCAGTGGCATCCAGTCCAGGATTCAGCAGCTCCGCGGGACAGACCCTGACTCTGTCAGCTGGGGCCCTCAGCTCCAGAGACACGGCCTCAGAGCCCACCCCTTCTGTCAGCAGAACCACCGTGGACTCCTTCACAGCCGCAGCACGGACACAGTTAGCAAATGTACCAGTGGCGCTTTCTTTCCCCGGCATCACAACCACGATCCGGCAGTTTTGTATGTTTCTGTGGAGACAGCGCAGTTCATATCTTCCTGAAAGGTAGTTCTCATCTCTCCTGACCACCCTCAGGCCGCAAGCCGTCTTCAGAACGTGGGCCAGTCTGACAGCTTTGCCTTCAATGTCGTCGTCGTCCTCGTCATGGAGCAACATGACGTCCTTGAGTTGGGAATCGTCGGATCCTGTATCGCTGACTGTTGCACCGCAAGAATAGGAAGAATCCTCGCTTGGTGTGTTGGAATCACCGGCCGGGTCTTCTGGTTGCACTGCTCGTCTCAAAGCGGTGGTAAAGTACCCACCTCTGTACGGACCGTTCAGCAGAGCTTCCCTTGCAGCCTCCAGGTAGATGTTGTACACAGAGTATACGCCATCTTCTTCTTGATCCAGGAGTTCCATCACTTCGTCACATAGCTCGGTGACTTTCAGACAACAGATCGTTGCTACAGCGTTTCCGTATTCCCCGCCTTTTGCAAAAGCCTGGATTTTCAGTTTGTAATAGTCAACATCTCGCGCTTCTTCAGCAATGTCATTCAAAAGAGCCAGCGACTGTCTGTAATTGTTCATCAAAGTGAAGATGTTGGCTTTCATTTTCTGTTTCTCCGTGTCAGTGCTGTCAGAGGTTTCAGCAGCTTTCAGCAGAGTACGAGGAGATTGGAATATTTCCCCAAAGATGTTTTTCACTAAAGACGTTGTGGAATAAATCTCAGAAACCAGGGACAAGGCGTCATTAAACCCGCGCTCACTTTTCTTTATCCATTTTGACTTCTCACCGGCATCTGTTGCCGTGTCTGCTTTCTGTTTGTAGATCAGCCCCATTTGTTCCAGAGATGTTATTCGCTCCAGATAACCCGATGACGTGCTCAGGTCGTTGCTTTGGCGTTGGGCAATGGACTGGAACCAGTACAGAGCCCTTTCAACGTTCTCTGTGGCCACATACATCAGGGCTAGATCGTAGGCTGCTCTGCTGTTTTCCCCAGCACTGAACTCAACTGCTTTGGTTAGATACTCAATGGCACCTTTGGCATTTGGATCCTCAGGGTCAAACTTGGTGGCATTGTTCGGTGACTTCACCGCTTTTCTAATTCGTTTGGCTGTTACGCTGGGCTGGCTTTGATTTCCTGAGCAGCTGCCGGTAGTGTTCTTGCTGGGTTCACCAGGAGATCGAGGACAGTTCTCTTGCTTCGCTTGTAGAGAGCGGAAGGCCATTGCTTTCTTCCTTCTTTGCTCTCTCTTTCCTGCTCTCCTGGTCTTCCCTTTCCCGTGTTGTACGTTAGTGGCCAACGCTTTGTAAGTCAACCCCAAGTGATGGAAAGCAGCTGAAGAAGGCTGCAGGCTCAGTGACGTTTCAAGGAGACGTTTTGCTTCAGCTGGATTGTGCTTGTTGCGGAATAACTTTCCTGATTTCCAGAGAACTGATGGATCGTTGTCATCGAGAATCAACGCTGTCTTGCAGCATGCCAAAGGGCCTATCTCTACCCTTGAACAGAGGTCATACTCTGATTTCTGGTCCCACGTTAGGCGTAAAAGAAGTCCCATCTCTGCATAAGCATTTGCCTTGAGATTCGAGTGGCTTTCCTCTTCTCCCGCAACCGGCTTACTGTTGAGTATCTCCTTGAAAAGCTTGAGAGTTTCCTCGTGAGTCGTTGAGTGCTGCCCATCTGATAGATCAGTAGCGTGCTGTAAACCAAGGGCCTTCCGATACGTGACTGCCAAACAGTACTTCCACAGCCACACCTCCGGTTCCCTGGCTTCAGTGAGGACGTCTTGGAAAGCGTCGATGGTGCGTTGGCTGAACTTGGGCCCGAATCGCATGTAGCTGGTCGCCAGCTCCGCTTTCGCTTTGACCAGGAGATAAGGATACTCCGGAGTGTCTTGCAGACCACGAAGCGCGGCTAAACTTTCTCCTGGATCTTCCAAAGATCCGGGCCTGCTTTGCAGGAAGACTTTGTTGGCCAAAGCGACGATGTTGTTCTTTTGATCCGCCATCTTTAAAACTTCTTCACTTTCTTCCAGGGCTTCCTGTTGTTTGCCTAGGTGAAACAAGACAAAGGACAGAAGGTTGCGCACCGAGGCCGTCTGCAAGGACGAAAGGTAACCCACCTTTCGCCCTAACCTGGCCTTCAGGTCATTCTGCAGACTTTCAAAGGCCTTGTGTTTGTCTTGGCCGAAGAACTGCAGCTGAAAAGAATGGGGGAATTGCTCGAGTCTTTTCGACACTGTTTCTTGTCGTTTTGTGCCTCTCTTCTGGATGCGATCCATTGTGACCAACCGTAGGCTTATTACCTGAAACAATCAATTGAAGAAGGAAACGTCAACCATCTGGTCACTTACTTAATGTCATAACTAGTTTTCAATAAAAGATACACACACAATTCCATGCACAAGTAACAATGACAACAAACAAAAAACCCAGACAAGCTAACAAACACCCTCCCCCCAAATTACAGACAAACTAACACCCACCCCCCAAAAAAACCCAC
>CM065695.1:22342426-22352426 GCA_017654935.2 Phymorhynchus buccinoides | reverse complement strand
AATTAACATAAAGAATGCACCTAGCATTAATGAATTCAAAAATCTTTTGGACGAAAACCCAAATTTGATAACAAAATTTAAATGTTTTGATGAATAAAAAAATATAAAAAAAGCCATTCTCTTAAAGATTTATCTTTTTATTAGTTTTTGATTTAAGAGACGCAAACCACTAAATAAATGTTGTCAAGTCCAATTCATTGAGAAGGGGCGTAATAAGGGCCGAGAGGCCTATGCTTAGCCCTACATCACCTACCTACAACGTTCCAGGAAAAATGGTGGATTTGTATTAATCCCTACTATCTATTTAACTAAATACTTACCAACACCTGAAACAACTGCATTAGCGTTAAGCGACCTGGAGCTATACCATAGCAAAGAGAAAAACGAAAGTAGGCATTGGCCTTGACCCCTAGCCGGATGTGGGGCGGGAGTGATCCCCCCTTACCGGTCTAGCTGTGGCTAGGCCAATGAGCGCCTACTTCCGCCATTACAATTTCCCAGCGTTTCTTTGTTGACCTGGGCTGCCTGGCTTCTATTTTTTTTGGTTTACAACACTCTTAACTGGTGGGTTCGTTCCTGTTCCTCTCTATCATCGGTTTCAGTGTAATACTGAGTCTCGATTGGCTCAATTTCTCTAGTCTAAGTTCGCTAGAACTTTCACTGTTTGAATTTTTCTGTTCGTCACTCACCGTGCACTACTAGTGCACGCGCGCGCACGCGTGGTTTGGTCTCTTCAAACTCGAGTTCCTAATTTATCAGTCAAGTTCTGTCGGACCCTACGGTTCGTTCTCCTCTTCCACGAGGTTATTCTTATTGTTCCGGTTAGGTGCTCGTGAGGAAAATTCATCCGTTCAAACTCTTTCAAAAAGTCTAAACGTTCTTTATCCGTCTGGGCCTCTATAGGCCTCTACGGTCGTACTCCTGCGGCCTCTTCGGTTCTCGTCTCGTTCATCCAGAAACTGGTCTTCACGAGTTGTTTATTTCGGCCCTCCTTCTGCTTCGGTTTCGCAGAAGGCCTCTAGGCCCATTTCGTCCGCGTGTTTTTCTGCCATGCCTCTCTTATCCAGGAGGCCTCTCTTCACGGGCCTCCACTTCTACACGGACGTCTGGACAACGCTTCGTTGGAAAAGTCGCAGCTGCGCATGTTCCGTACTCAACCATCTTTTGGCTTGGTGGCTATTGAGTATTGTCCGTTCCAATTGACCGTTTTCTTCGATTTTGACGGGCATGGATTTTCTTGTTAATACAGATCCACGCTCTTTCTGGTTACACCCAAGAGTTGTTTAACCTGATCATTCATTCAACCGGTCCTTTCAACCGGTTTTATCAACAACAACAAACTAAAATTAATAATAATTTCCGGCCTTTTTCTGCCCTACCAGACTCTAACTGGCCCGCGATCACTTAGTTGTTCAACTGAGTGATCTTTGCCTTTCTTCAGGCCTTGATTGTTTGACTTTGGCTTCTCGTTGCAAGTCAAGGCCGTTGAAACGGTTTTCTCTGATTATCGAACATAATCTTCAGTTCTCATCCGTTAGTTCACCTCTCTCCGTGTACAACCTAAGTTGTTCATTTGGGTGATCATTTCCTTTTCAACAGACCTATGTTTGTTTTTGGCGAATCGTTCCAAGTCAGTACCGTTGAAATGGATTTTACCGCAGTGTCTTGACGTCACTTGGATACAATGTTAGGTGTCTTGACGTCACTTGGATACAATGTTACGCTTCTCGCCAACTTGTTGCAATCGCAGGATGAACTTTTCAGCGTCATCTGCTAAGTTTTGACGTCAGACGATAGCTACTTTGTTGCTTTTTCTGTTCGTTTATAGGTCACGTTTCCATCTAACCAGCGAGAAGCCTTTTAGTCTGCTTCGAACGTAAATCTTCTTACGTAGTGCAGAAACACTTTCGTATTGGGACTTCTCAATTGCCTCTTTCTGAGGCAATTTTTTGAATTTGCCACGGTGTGGCCCTGTCAACTTTGTATGCAGAAGCAAAAGAAGCATGATGATTAGGACAATTGTTTGCTCCACTCTTTCCAATGCTTTGTGTGATTTGCGCTGGAAGGCTTGGTTCTTTTCTGCGCGCGCAAGAAATTTGACGCGCTGCGCCCTACCACAGTTCAGTTTGTGGAGTTCCTGTCCCACTTGCACAGGACTTAGGGCCTCTCTGCTCAGACCATTTCTGACTACAAGGCTGCTCTGATTAACACCATTTCGTTAGCCTTAGGTTTTGATCGAACCTCTAAGCTCTCTGCTCTGCAGGTGTCCCACATTTTGGACGCGGTGCGTTTGCGGGCCCCGGCAAGGACTGTCCGGGTCCCGCAATGGGACGTGTTTCTTGTTTGGAATTATCTAAGGGATCACTGTGAACCTCTCGCTTCCCTCTCTCTCAAGGTCCTCACTTTCAAGACGGTGTTCTTGATTTCTCTAGCATCGGCCAGACGGGTCAGTTGCCTCCACTCCCTTAGCGGGCTCTCCAGGGACGTCGAGTTCGCGGAGGGTTTCTCGTCCGTTTCGCTTTGCTTTTTGCCCAAGTTCAGGGCCAAGAATCAGCCCGGCGATGTCGAGTAAAATTGTCTTCTATGGATAGTATTTTATAAACATGTTGCTGCAAATGAGGTCCGTTCTAATACGTTCATTCATTAAAGTCGCTTGACTGCAGTACATGTACTTTTAAAATGATAAAATGGAAACGAAAATATTTTTTTAAACGAAATTGGGTTTTTTTACACAATGAGGCAAAATGTGTGTTCGTTTGTTCTTTAATTTAACGTCTATCCACCTTACAGTGATCTTAGACCAAAATAAACACACCACTTTCCACCCTTACAGAACGCATAAAATACATAGCCCAAAATTTGAAGCGATTCTGTTCAGTAGTTCACGAGATACAGCTGAACTTTTATACAAACTTCCTTGCACCGAGTTATGTCCTCTCATCCCCCCCCCCAATAAACACACCACTTTCCACCCTTACAGAACGCATAAAATACATAAATGTGTGTGTGCGTGCGTGTGCGTGCGTGCGTGTGTGTGCGTGCGCGCGCGCGCACTTGTTATATTCCTTGTTTTAAAACGAAAAAGCTAATTCAGGATTTATTCCCACTAACAGTAAACCTTGATGTCATTTCATTTCATACATAGGTAATTGCTATTGCCGCAATATATTTATTGACCCTTTTTTAATCTATGTGAGCACTCTCTCACACACACACGCACGCACGCACGCACACACACACTTCGGTTCCAAGACCACTTGTATAGGTGAAGACGGGGTAAAAAGCCCATGGGCGGGTAAGAAGCCCATGCCAATTATCGCATAAAATGAAGCAAATTTCAGTCAAATTTTGCCCATGAGACGACTGTTAATGCTTAGCGTTCGTCTCATAGGCAAAATTTGACTGAAATTCGTTTCTTGTCATGATATAATTGGCATGGGCTTTTTACCCCGTCTTCCCCTATTAATGAACTCTACATTCATGCTTTAAACCAGCAATACTTCGCACACTCTTTTCCTTGAAGTGTTTGTTTGTCTGGGGGCTTTTTGTCAAAGGTGGAGATGATTGATTGATCACCATAGCAGTGTTTCCACGGCTCAAATGGGCCCCTCAGAGACGATCGAGCTGAAGCCTGCACCACTGGAGGCGAATCTCTCGCCCCCTCCCCCTCCCCAGCAGTGTTTCTTCCCTGACAAGTAAGCCCTAACGAGAAGAGATCGCTTGGGGTTAAAAGAAATGAGGTGTTCGACTTTTCGGCGATTCGTTTGTTTAGGCGGGCTATTTCAGAGTTAGGAGGTTGAGGCTTTTTTCTCTTTGTTCAAATTACTGTGCAATTTTTAAAAAAATGTTAAAAAAAGAACCTGTCAAGCACATACACGTACACTCATTAGGTATGTTGCGAAAGAAGGATAAAAAAAGATCGTATGAGCGACTTCGGAAACTATTAGATATTAGGTACTTTATAGTCACAGAGGCGTCTCTGTGAAATTCGGGTTGCTCCCACCTGGAGAGCGCGTCGCAGCCAGAGGCGCGCCACCCAATTATTTTGCATGCGATTTTTGTGTGACTGATGAGGAAGGACAGGGAGGGGGGTACATTTTGCCCAAATGACAACTTTTTCGTTGCCACTGGGTTTTAACGTGTGCTAAGTACATGGGCACATGGGACCTCGGTTTATCGTCTCATGCGAAAGACTCCACGTTCAGACCGTAAGGCCTAGTGTAAAGTGAGAGGAAAAATCCCCTGTACCCAGGTTCGAACTCGGGTTTACTTGACACGAGGCGAACGCGATACCTCTGTGCCACTCTACACCAAAGAGTAAGAATATATAAGAATCTCAAAAAGAAACTTACATAGAATAGTCAGCCTGCTTTGTCTGTCTGTCAGTTTGGTGTTGCATTGTCTGTCCGTTTGCCTTCACCCCCCCCCCCCCCTTTCTTTTCCTCCCCACATCTGCATGCATACAAATGTCCCATATGTGCCCTCCCAGGCCGAGTGGACGTAAAATCTTATTTAAAAAACACAACATCAAAAACTAGGCCTAATCTGGTTCTCTTTGAGGTTGTTTGGGATTATTTCCATTATATTCAAATATTAGGGGAAGGAAAGAATGGTGGGAGTGGGGAGTTTTGCTGTTGTTGTTGTCGTTGTTGACATACCCTGGCTAAAAGACTCTGGTGGGAGTGGGGAGTTTTGTTGTTGTTGTTGTCGTTGTTGACATACCCTGGCTAAAAGACTGGGGGAAGGAAAGAATGGTGGGAGTGGGGAGTTTTGTTGTTGTTGTTGTCGTTGTTGACATACCCTGGCTAAAAGACTCGGGGAAGGAAAGAATGGTGGGAGTGGGGAGTTGTTGTTGTTGTTGTTGTCGTTGTTGACATACCCTGGCTAAAAGACTGGGGGAAGGAAAGAATGGTGGCAGTGGGGAGTTTTGTTGTTGTTGTTGTTGTTGACATACCCTGGCTAAAAGACTGGGGGAAGGAAAGAATGGTGGCAGTGGGGAGTTTTGTTGTTGTTGTTGTCGTTGTTGACATACCCTGGCTAAAAGACTCGGGGAAGGAAAGAATGGTGGGAGTGGGGAGTTTTGTTGTTGTTGTTGTCGTTGTTGACATACCCTGGCTAAAAGACTCGGGGAAGGAAAGAATGGTGGGAGTGGGGAGTTTTGTTGTTGTTGTTGTCGTTTTTGACATACCCTGGCTAAAAGACTGGGGGAAGGAAAGAATGGTGGGAGTGGGGATCAAGGAGTTGTTGTTGTTGTTTGTTGACATACCCTGGCTAAAAGACTGGGGGAAGGAAAGAATGGTGGGAGTGGGGAGTTTTGTTGTTGTTGTCGTTGTTGACATACCCTGGCTAAAAGACTCGGGGAAGGAAAGAATGGTGGGAGTGGGGAGTTTTGTTGTTGTTGTTGTTGTTTTTGACATACCCTGGCTAAAAGACTGGGGGAAGGAAAGAATGGTGGGAGTGGGGATCAAGGAGTTGTTGTTGTTGTCGTTGTTGACATACCCTGGCTAAAAGACTGGGGGAAGGAAAGAATGGTGGGAGTGGGGAGTTTTGTTGTTGTTGTTGTCGTTGTTGACATACCCTGGCTAAAAGACTGGGGGAAGGAAAGAATGGTGGGAGTGGGGAGTTTTGTTGTTGTTGTTGTCGTTGTTGACATACCCTGGCTAAAAGACTGGGGGAAGGAAAGAATGGTGGCAGTGGGGATCAAGGAGTTGTTGTTGTTGTTGTCGTTGTTGACATACCCTGGCTAAAAGACTGGGGGAAGGAAAGAATGGTGGCAGTGGGGATCAAGGAGTTGTTGTTGTTGTCGTTTTTGACATACCCTGGCTAAAAGACTGGGGGAAGGAAAGAATGGTGGGAGTGGGGAGTTTTGTTGTTGTTGTTGTCGTTGTTGACATACCCTGGCTAAAAGACTCGGGGAAGGAAAGAATGGTGGGAGTGGGGATCAAGGAGTTGTTGTTGTTGTTGTCGTTTTTGACATACCCTGGCTAAAAGACTGGGGGAAGGAAAGAATGGTGGGAGTGGGGAGTTTTGTTGTTGTTGTTGTCGTTGTTGACATACCCTGGCTAAAAGACTCGGGGAAGGAAAGAATGGTGGGAGTGGGGAGTTTTGTTGTTGTTGTTGTCGTTGTTGACATACCCTGGCTAAAAGACTGGGGGAAGGAAAGAATGGTGGGAGTGGGGAGTTGTTGTTGTTGTTGTTGTCGTTGTTGACATACCCTGGCTAAAAGACTGGGGGAAGGAAAGAATGGTGGCAGTGGGGAGTTTTGTTGTTGTTGTTGTCGTTTTTGACATACCCTGGCTAAAAGACTCGGGGGAAGGAAAGAATGGTGGGAGTGGGGAGTTGTTGTTGTTGTTGTCGTTGTTGACATACCCTGGCTAAAAGACTGGGGGAAGGAAAGAATGGTGGGAGTGGGGATCAAGGAGTTGTTGTTGTTGTTTGTCGTTGTTGACATACCCTGGCTAAAAGACTCGGGGAAGGAAAGAATGGTGGGAGTGGGGATCAAGGAGTTGTTGTTGTTGTTGTCGTTGTTGACATACCCTGGCTAAAAGACTCGGGGAAGGAAAGAATGGTGGGAGTGGGGATCAAGGAGTTGTTGTTGTTGTTGTTGTTGTTGACATACCCTGGCTAAAAGACTGGGGGGAAGGAAAGAATGGGGGGGGGGGGTTGTGTTGTTGTTGTCGTTGTTGACATACCCTGGCTAAAAGACTCCAGGGATCATCCCAACAGCCAAAGCACTTGAAGACTGTAGTGGTACAAATGCATTCAGCTAGGGATGAGAACATTACGTGTGTGACCGTTTTTGATTACCCCGCCACGTGGGCAGCCACACTCCGTCTTCGGAGGATTTTGGAGACTGATGATGTTATGCTAGTAGCTTGTCATGGCTTCAGACAATCCCTGCATAACTATGCACAGCATAACAACGATTTTGATGTAGCCTTGGTGTTCTAGCATATGTCAGTTAGTCTGACATAGCCCTTAAACCAAGGCGAGGAGGGGGTTAAATCACTTGATACTGAATTGTCTGGTTAACTGAAATGATGGGCATTGTATTTGGAATATCAGAAGCCATCCTATCAAATTCCTTCACCATCAGTCCAGTGCATAGAACGGGACAGATTTAAGTTGTGTCTATTCACAGACACACAGAACAAACAACCAGGCTCTTGTCTTGATTGCAAGACACTCCTATTCTGAACGGACAGAGAGCTGCAAAAAACCAACACACACACACACACAAGTTGACCTTGACCTTTAATCTGTGCATTAGTGAAGCGAGGCAAGATAAGAGCAGTGAGATATTGAAATGTTTGCTTTAAAATGACAGTGGTTGGAGTCTTATCATTTTGAAACAAAAGGGACAAGTGAAGAAGAAGAAGAAGAAGAAGAAGAAGAGACAAATGGACAAGAAAAGACAACAACACAGCACTGACACGGGTGCAAACCTCGTCCAAATGAAATAACTCATTTTCATTTTTCAGCAATGGTTTAAAAAAACACACACACACAAACCGAAACTGATTCTAGACTTTTGTTGCCAACAAAGATGAGAGACGTACAGCTCTGCTAGGCTAGTCTCCAAACAAAGCAAATTATTCGAGTTAGCGAACTTAAACGAGTTTAAAAGCAGTGTGTGCTTGTTTGTTGTTGTTTTAGTCAGATCACCGACAGACTATGCGACTGCCTCATGTGACTCGATCAGGTCGTGACGTTGCACCTCATTTGCATACCATGCTGCTCGATCAGTCTGACTCAGTCAGGTGACAGGGCCGAATAGGGCGGGTTCTAAATTTCACTGATCGAGTCAGATGGCGCTTCTATGCGGGAAACAAAATCTGTGGTCACGACCTGATCGAGTCATATGAGGCAGTCGCATAGTCTGTCTCCAGCTTAAGCGATAACCTCGACTAACACTAAGGCCGTGTACACACATAAGCGGATATTCCGTGCGGAAACCCGTACGCAATCCATAAATAAGTGAAACAAAGAAGGGAAAAGATTTGCGCACGTGTCCGAATTTCCCCTACATGTGTAAACTTGTATCCTTCTTTCTTCCACATATTTAGGGTTTTCCGCACGGAACTTACGCGTCTAATGTGAACCCGGCCTAACAGTAGTATTAACACCTTAACTGTAACAAATACTTGGGAAAACAAATCCCACCCCCACCCCCATTGCACCATTATTATTGTCAATGGTGGTTGGTTGATGGTTCGTCTCACATGTGCTGCTTGCAGCCGAGCGGACGTTTAACCCCATTTTCATTCCACCCCCACCCTCCACACACACTATGGCTCCCCCCACCTGCGTGCGCATCTCGACCCTTCCAACGGAAGTGTCGCCATCTTAGATTTGTAAACAGGCATTTTTCAAACAAAGTTACTGACTAAGATGGCGGTCTCCCATAATATGGCACGCTCCTTGTGGCCGGATATGACGACACGTGGGTACAAGCCATAGTCAGCACAAGTTAAAAAACACACCCAAAAAAACACCACGGGTAGCTTTACATATCTTTTTTCTAATATTCACTCAGAGTTTACATAGGCTACCTTGAACAAAATGCGTTCTTCTTTCTGTTATCCTGGGGCTGTATTCACGTTGAGATAGCATGAGACTTAGCATCATGCTAACTTAGAAGCTCTTCCAAAAGTCCTATTAAATCCCATTGGAAGAGCTTCTAAGTTAGCATCATGCTAAGTCTCATGCTATCTCAACGTGAATACGATTCCCGGCCGTCTTCTTCTTACATGCACAGGAAGCAAGTCAAAGTACAAAGAAAAAGTAAAATGATTCAAGTAAAGACAAACTATTTAACCCTTTCACCGCCAGCCATCTTCCAGCCCCGAAATGTCCATTGAACTTACTTGGCAACAGAAAAGGATTTCATCTGCAATGTTGTGGGAGCTCTCTGTGACACATTTAGAATAGGATCAGTCCTTACTATCCAAATTTAGGAACACAATATCATTGACCCTGATGTGAAGAGCTTTAACAGACATGGGTGTTAAATCATTGTGGTGCAAAAATGTGACATTGGCGGTGAAAGGGTTAAGAAAAACTACAGTTATAGACGAGACTATGAATATATTGATACGCTTCAGTCAAACTCTAGAGGGAAAGAGTGGAAGGCACAAGAAATGAAGAAGAAAAAAACACGAAGAGAAATCCAACTAGTGTATAGGCTTAAACTGATATAGGGCCTAAGATTTACAGCGAATCTAGGTAGCAAAAACATGTATACAATCATAGGCCTTTTAGCTCGATAAAAAAAACCTTTCTGCCTGAATGACAGCGGGTGGATGCCTCGTGCCTCCATACGGGGAGCTGGACGACCCCGCCCCCTCCACGAGTCTCTCCCCGTGGGGATACCGGGGAGTCTTTCGAAAAAATAGTCCCCCCCCACCTTCTGGAAGTTCTGTGCTTGTAACTTCCTCTAATCTGCCACTCTCTTTGACTCTGCCTTTTCCCTTTGCTTTCTACCATCTACTATCTTTCTGACTTATTGGCCAAAAATATGTCCAAATAATGTTTCTCCTTAGAGCTCCTCCGAAATCGGAATGTGTCGGCTGTACGCAGCGGGGAGACCAGTGAACTTGAACTGAAAACCGGACACACACAAAAAAGTCATACATACTTTACCCATTATGGCCAGAAGAATGACAGTTCCTCGATCATACTTTAACTCCCACCCCAAAGACATACAGACAAGCATATCAGTCAAACAATAACAACAACAACAAGAAGAAGTTGCAACAACAACAACGACAAGTTTCAACAACAACAAGTTACAACAACAAGTTACAACAACAACAACAAGTTACAACAACAACAACAAGTTACAACAACAAGTTACAACAACAACAAGTTACAACAACAAGTTACAACAACAACAACAACAAGTTACAACAACAACAAGTTACAACAACAACAAGTTACAACAACAACAAAAAGTTACAACAACAACAAGTTAAGTTACAACAACAACAAGTTACAACAA
>CM065695.1:22308789-22341926 GCA_017654935.2 Phymorhynchus buccinoides | reverse complement strand
GTGTGGTGTGTGTGTGTGATGTTGTGTGTGTGGTGTGTGTGTGGTGTGTGTGTGTGTGTGTGTGTGTATATGTGTGTGTGTGTGTGTGTGTGTGTGTGAGAGCGCACGCGATGTGTGTGTGTCATTTGTGTATGAGCTCACCAATGGTCCATCAATTGCTAGTCGTCTCTTTCCCAATCTGCCGACCCTGAAATCTCAAATCTCCAAGTACCGTTATGACCCCTAGATAGGATTTACAGCTCAAAAACGTATCCATGGGGTAGCCTTGGGATGGTACCGGTGCAGGGGTGGAGGTGGGGTGGGGGGTGGCGTTTTTTTTCTTCTTTGTTTCTTTTTTTTTTTTTTGTTTTTTTCTTCAAGAGGACAGAAAATGGCAATATTGTTCAAAGTTCAAGGAATACGTTAGCAACAATTAAAAACTGCAATTAATAATAATAATAATAATAATAAGAATAATAGTAATTTATATAGCATGACAAAGAACTTCTATACCAGTGACAATTCAAGCCAACGACCACACCACTCAAGCCTTTACATAAATAATGAAGAAATACTATTCCTCCCGTAAATGAGGGGATCTCATTGTGATCATAATTCGAAAGGCCGAAAGATAACAGGACAGATAGCAGACAGACCTTACAAAAACATAAACTCCTTATTTAGAGGTTAGAAGAAAGAAAGCGCAAAATGAAAGAAAAGTCTTAGCAAGAGGCAGGTCCTACAGCGGAGTAAATTTCAATTTGTGCGAGGCCTGATCTTTTAGAAGAAATTGAATATAAACAAACATGAAAGACTCGATCTACGGATTTAGCTATCATTTCCAAAAGTGTCCACCGGGATCTTGCTGTCAGCGATTAAAACTATTATCATACCACATCAATTTAGAGGATTAGACATTCTAGGTCTAACCTATGCGCGTGCGGTTATTTTGCTCACATTTCCATCACAGATCAGATTAAGCCGAGATTAGTTATAAGTGGTCAACAACAATCGAAAATTCCAACAATTTAACTGACCAAATTTTAGGATACTAAAACAAAGCCGCCGTGGGTAGGCTGATCTGCTAATGCCACTGATCAGACCCCCACGTACCACACGGCCACAAGAAATGTCAAGAGACGTCAACTCTAACGATGTTACGTGTAAACAGAGAACTAGTCCAAGTAGGCCCAGTGTGTTGACAATACACGGATATTGAAGACTTGGAACAAAAACATGATAAAAACATGTCCACCTATTTCAGAAACTAAATAATTAATTGTCGCCACCATGTGTGTTTTAACCTGTTTCTTTGCATTGCAGTTAACGTATTGTGGGTAAGCAAGAACAGAACTTTTTTTTAACTGAGAGAACATGATCACTAAGGTAATATGTCTACTTTGTTTTCTCTCGTATTTAAATCGTTAAGAAAGCCATTATAAATCAATTATTATTCACGCGTGCGATCCATTTATCATGGATATACTATCCATTGACGTCCATCCTTGCTTGTACATATGGCACCAGCCATCTCTGCATAGCACCTAAGGGTTTCAAAATGATTTTGTATTTGGTCATGCGTCATAAACGGGTTTAAAATATGTTAGGTCAGGTCAGATCTTCAGGGGCAGCCAGGCCTCGCGGCATCTTGATGTGCCTATTTTTGATTGACTGATGTTCTATAGAATAATAATTGTTTTTGTTTTTTCGTGTTCGCTAGTTAAAAAAACACATAGGCCTAATTACATAACACAAAAAATATGTCTGTTGAAGACAGCAAAAGTGGACTAATGTGGCCAATTCAGTTACAAGAGGTCTTGCGTCACTTTTTCCTTCTATAGGTAGCGGTGGCATCCAGATATTTTGGGTATTTTTCCTTATTTTGTTTGTTGTTGTGTTATTGACTAAGTAGCATTATGTCTTTCATCAGCCGAGTGAAAAATATTTTTTGTTTCGGAAAATAAAGTCATTGTCCATTTAATCTGGACTATGCCGTTGCTCTGTCTAAGAATATGCATACATGAAGCTGTTAAGCGGCCATCATGACGAAAATGCCATGTTTTACGAACACGTTGACGGAGTTTCCTTTGAGGGGAGGGGAGGAGGCGCTGGTCATCTCGTAAAGGTGGACCTGACGTTTCTCTGGCTAAGAATAGGCCTACATTGAAGCTGCCTAAGCTGGCCATCATCCACGAAAGCATATTTACGAACACGTGACGAGTTTTCCTTTGAGGGGGAGTGGAGGAGGGTGGTCATCTCTTAAAGGTGGACCCTGACGTTTCTCTGTCTAAGAATAGGCCTACATTGAAGCTGCTAAGCTGGCCATCATCACGAAATGCATATTTTACGAACACGTTGACGGAGTTTTGCCTTTGAGGGGGGGGAGGAGGGTTTTTTTAAAGGGGCACCCTGACGGATGAGCATTTTGTAAGAAACACGTCGAGATCACCAGGAAAACACCCTTTACAGAGATTGCAAACACTCACTTTGCTCTGGTTTCCTATAAATCAAACCGCCATTTTGGCGATTCCTCCTTGGCGGAGGTGGCTGGAAAGTCAAATTATCAGTTTCACCCAAAGAGAAAGTGACTGTGTGTCATCTCTTTTCTAATGGCCACCAAATCGTTTGCACGAAATATTGTTCTTTTTCTTTTTTAATTTTATAAATACGGAAGTTTATCTAAATGAGTTTCGCTCTCAACAAAAGAAATAGTTTCCTTTTTTTAAATTTTATTTTTTTACTGTACTAAAAAAAAAAGAAAATGATTCAACCACAATGAGTGACCTCCACACAAATAGACAACCCACCCCATCCAAAATGGCTTCTCCTTCCGGCATCTACGCCAAGGAGGAATAGCCGTTTTGACGGTTTAATTTCTTTGAAAACCAGAGCAAAGTGAGTGGGGGGTTCCTATCCTTGAAAAGGCTGTTTTTCTGGTTATCTTGACGTGTTTCTGGCAAAAACTCATCCGTCAAGGTCCACCTTTAAACTCCAGTTGTCGGCCCTGACCTCTGTTTGCTTTAAAAGAATGTCTACTTCATTCCTGCTTTGCTGTCCATATTTTCATGCTCATGTGCACGATTTCGATGGAAGGCTTACTTGTTCAGTGGTTGTGTTTATTACGCCCGCCAGCGGCCGATGTATTGCGATCGGTTTTGTGTGTGTGTGTGTGTTGTCTGTGTCTGTGTGTGTGTCTGTCTGTGTATCGATAATCTTAAAAACTAACTGTTTGGATTTTTTATTAAAATTGGCAGAGGGGTATACAGCTTGAAAAGGAAGCTTCCTTTTCGTTAATCAACACCGTGCTGACCTTGACCTTGAAAACCGAAATTTCCTTCTTTGGGCTATGTAATTTCCCCCCAGCTTTATTTCGTGAACTAGTGAACAGAATCGGTTCAAATTTTGTGTGGTGGTGTACCATGTTGCAAGGAAGTTTGTATAAAAGTTCATTTGTATCTCGTGAACTACTGACAGAATCGCTTCAAATGTTGGGCTATTTATTTTATGCGTTCTGTAAGGGTGGAAAGGTGTATGTTTATTGGGGGGGGGGGGGCCAGGACATAACTCTTGCCGGGTTTTCATTGTCACAATGCTTGCTGCCGCTCGGCGATGCCTTGTTGGATTTGGTGACTACTTCTGCTATGCTATCAATCGGAAGACACAACCTGTTGTTCTCAAAACGTTTATCAAAGTATGCAAATCCTTTGTGTGTGTGTGTGTGTGTGTGTGGTGTGTTGTGTGTGTTGTGGGTGTGTGTGTGTGTGTGTTTGTGTGTTTGTCTCTTAGTGGTAATACCTCTATTTGTTCTCGCCAATAGCCCAGCCCCTAAGAGCACAGAGATAGCAGACGGCCAGACCCCCAGGTGAGAACAGATAGGATCCAGATGTCACGAGTGTCGACATGCACCGGTCACTGTCTCCACTGTCTTTGGGTGAAAGCAGGGGAGAGGGGAGAAGAAGTTATACGGGGTAGAAAGAAGAAGGAAGGCTGGGTGAAAAGTTAGCGAAAGTCTTTCCCAGTTTCTGTCTCCACTGTCTTTGGGTGGCAGGGGAGAAGAAGTTATAGGGGAAGACGGGGTAAAAATCGCATGGGCGGGTAAGAAGCCCACCCCAATTATCTCATGAAATGAAGCAAATTTCAGTCTCATTTTGCCCATGAGACGAGCGTTAATTCTAATGTCTAGCATTCGTCTCATGGGCAAATTTGACTGACATTTTCTTTATTTCATTAGATAATTGGGGTGGGGGAAAGGAAACGAAAGGAAGGCTGGGTGAAAAGTTAGCGAAAGTCTTTCCCAGTTTCTCCGTGTCTCCGGTTCTAATGAACTGCTTAGGTGGAGTTACTGTCCTTATGCCTTGACACCAGGTGGCTGTTTCATTTGAAGGCAGTTCCTTACCAACGGGAAACTCGCCATCTCTTTCTGGCTGTCCCCCTGCGCGGGCAAATGTAGTTCTGCCTTCTATTTGACACGGGAAGTAAATTAAGCCAGCGGAGTAATGTTTCGTGGTGCTACCAGAAGCGCTCATTCTTCTTCTTCTTTGTGGCTTATACTGGCGTGTGTTCGTTAAGGCTCGTTGGAAGCAACGTCTCGTATCAAACGAATACTAACTGCTCTAAAGCTGGAGACAGACTATGCGACAGCCTCATATGACTCGATCAGGTCGTGACGTTGACGTTGACCCAAATTCTTGAATTTTGTAGAAATTTTGAATTCGGCCCTATTCGGCCCTGACTGGGCCCGACTGAGTCAGACTGATCGAGCAGCATGGCATGCAAATGAGGTGAAACGTCACGACCTGATCGAGTCACATGAGGCAGTCACATAGTCTGTCACCGGTTTAAGTGGCACTCAACTATAGGCCCACGTACTATATCGGCACACTTCAAAACCTAGCGACTATCCAGGGCTAGCTTTTATTTACCACGTCCATTTGAAAACGTGGTATAACTTAATACTGGCATAGGGTCTTCCCACTGACACGTGAGTTTGACCAGCGTTGTCTATATGTGACGAATGTAACAAGGGCATCGCCGAGCGGCAGCAACGCAACGCATTGTGACAATGCAAACCCGGCCAGAGTTATGTCCTCTCTCCCCCCCCCCCCCCCAACCCTTTCCCAATAAACACACCACTTTCCACCCTTACAGAACGCATAAAATACATAGCCCAAAATTTGAAGCGATTCTGTTCACTAGTTCACGGGATACAGCTGAACTTTTATAGAAACTTCCTTGCACCATGGTACACCACCACACAAAATTTGAAGCGATTCTGTTCACTAGTTCACGAAATAAAGCTGGGGGGGGGGGGGGGGAATTACATAGCCCAAAGAAGGAAATTTCGGTTTTCAAGGTCAAACTTCAAGGTCAAGGTCAGCACGGTGTTGATTAACGAAAGGAATCTTCCTTTTCAAGCTGTCTACCCCTCTGCCAATTTTAATCAAAGTCCAAACAGTAGTTTTTAAGATAATCGATACACAGACACACACACACAGACACACACACACACACAAACCAATCGCAATACCTCGGCCTCTGGCCGGGTAATAAACAATAATAAAAATTGAGCCATGCCCAGTCTGTACAGGAGAAAACGTGCGAATCTGATTTCGATTGATTAGGTCGATTGTCTGAGATTAGAATGTCTATATAACCTACCTTCCTACTCAGTTCCAGCGTGGAAGACAACATTAATGGCGTAATAGAAAAGTTTGTCCAGGCAATTATTTCTTAAAATTGTCTTCTATGGATAGTATTTTATAAACATGTTGCTGCAAATGAGGTCCGTTCTAATACGTTCATTCATTAAAGTCGCTTGACTGCAGTACATGTACTTTTAAAATGATAAAATGGAAACGAAAATATTTTTTTAAACGAAATTGTTGTTTTTTACACAATGAGGCAAAATGTGTGTTCGTTTGTTCTTTAATTTAACGTCTATCCACCTTACAGTGATCTTAGACCAAAATAAACACATCACTTTCCACCCTTACAGAACGCATAAAATACATAGCCCAAAATTTGAAGCGATTCTGTTCACGTAGTTCACGAGATACAGCTGAACTTTTATACAAACTTCCTTGCACCGAGTTATGTCCTCTCATCCCCCCCCCCCCCCCCCCCAATAAACAACACACTTTCCACCCTTACAGAACGCATAAAATACATAATGTGTGTGTGTGTGTGTGTGTGTGTGTTGTGTGCGTGCGTGGGTGCGTGTGCGTGCGTGCGTGTGTGTGCGTGCGTGCGCGTGCACTTGTTATATTCCTTGTTTTAATACGAAAAAGCTAATTCAGGATTTATTCCCACTAACAGTAAACCTTGATGTCATTTCATTTCATACATAGGTAATTGCTATTGCCGCAATATATTTATTGACCCTTTTTTTAATCTATGTGAGCACTCTCTCTCTCACCACACACACACACACACACACACACACACACACTCTCTCTCGGTTCCAAGACCACTTGTATTGATGAAGACGGGGTTAAAAAAAAAGCCCATGGGCGGGTAAGAAGCCCATGCCAATTATCTCATGAAATGAAGCAAATTTCAATCACAATTTTGCCCATGAGACGAATGTTAATGTTTAGCATTCGTCTCAAGGGCAAAAACGTATGACTGAAAGTTTCTTTATTTCATGAGATAATAGGGCCGTTTGCCACGAGTGTTCGTTCACAATAGGGGAAGACGGGGTAAAAAGCGCATGGGCGGGTAAGAAGCCCACCCCAATTTTGCTCATGAGCGAGCGTCTCATGGGCAAATTTGGCTGAAATTTTCTTTATTTCATGAGATAATTGGGGTGGGCTTCTTACCCGCCCATGCGTTTTTTTTTTACCCCGTCTTCCCCTACTAGACTACTAATTTGCCCGAGCTCGTTCTGTCCGAGTTGCGCTGATCTTTCTAATTCAACTCAGTGAAATTCAATGTTGCCGGCGCGTGGCAAATGCTCTATTTGGCATGGGCTTCTTACCCGCCCATGGGCTTTTTACCCCTTCTTACCCTACTGTACTAACTACTTGCCTCCGATTGGCTTCTCTAGTAGCCCTACCAAATAGCTGACTGAAGCCGGTCTTTTTTTTAAAAATTCCCACCCTTTCAATTACACTACAGCTGGGGATCATTATATATGAACTCAATCACTGCCGACAACAACACTAACACTTCACACCTTCCACCTTTTCACCTCGCAGGTGGGAAGTGAGAAAAGTTGGCTTCATTCTTTGCAAGGTTTGTAGGCTGCGAAGTTATCACTCTTTGTAACATTTAGGCTTTTTTTGACCTACATAGGGTAAGACGGGGTAAAAAGCCCACGGGCGGGTAAGAAGCCCATGCCAATTATCTCATAAAATGAAGCAAATTTCAGTCAAATTTTGCCCATGAGACGAGTGTTAATGTGCTTAGCGTTCGTCTCATGGACAAAATTTGACTGAACTTTGTTTTTTTTCATGAGATAATTGGCATGGGCTTTTTACCCCGTCTTCCCCTATTAATGAACTCTACATTCATGCTTTAAACCAGCAATACTTCGCACACTCTTTTCCTTGAAGTGTTTGTTTGTCTCGGGGCTTTTTGTCAAAGGTAAAGATGATTGATTGATCACCATAGCAGTGTTTCCACGGCTCAAATGGGCCCCTCAGAGACGATCGAGCTGAAGCCTGCACCACTGAAGGCGAATCTCTCGCCCCCTCCCCCTCCCCAGGAGTGTTTCTTCCCTGACAAGTAAGCCCTAACGAGAAGAGATCGCTTGGGGTTAAAAGAAATGAGCGTGTTCGACTTTTCGGCGATTCGTTTGTTTAGGCGGGCTATTTCAGAGTTAGGAGGTTGAGGCTTTTTTCTCTTTGTTCAAATTACTGTGCAATTTTTAAAAAAATGTTAAAAAAAGAACCTGTCAAGCACATACACGTACACTCATTAGGTATGTTGCGAAAGAAGGATAAAAAAAGATCGTATGAGCGACTTCGGAAACTATTAGATATTAGGTACTTTATAATTATAGTCACAGAGGCGTCTCTGTGAAATTCGGGTTGCTCCCACCTGGAGAGCGCGTCGCAGCCAGAGGCGCGCCACCCAATTATTTTTTGCATGCGATTTTTGTGTGACTGATGAGGAAGGACAGGGAGGGGGGTACATTTTGCCCAAATGACAACTTTTTCGTTGCCACTGGGTTTAACGTGTGCTAAGTGCATGGGCACACGGGACCTCGGTTTATCGTCTCATCCGAAAGACTCCACGTTCAGACCGTAAGGCCTAGTGTAAAGTGAGAGGAAAAAATCCCCTGTACCCAGGTTCGAACTCGGGTTTACTTGACACGAGGCGAACGCGATACCTCTGTGCCACTCTACACCAAAGAGTAAGAATATATAAGAATCTCAAAAAGAAACTTACATAGAATAGTCAGCCTGCTTTGTTTGTCTGTCAGTTTTGTGTTGCATTGTCTGTCCGTTTGCCGTCACCCCCCCCCCCCCCTTTCCTTTTCTCCCCACATCTGCATGCATACAAATGTCCCATAGTGGCCGAGTGGACGTAAAATCTTATTTAAAAAACACAACATCAAAAACTAGGCCTAATCTGGTTCTCTTTGAGGTTGTTTGGGATTATTTCCATTACTGATATTCAAATATTAGGGGAAGGAAAGAATGGTGGGAGTGGGGAGTTTTGGTTGTTGTTGTTGTTGTTGACATACCCTGGCTACAAGACTCGGGGAAGGAAAGAATGGTGGGAGTGGGGATCAAGGGGTTGTTGTTGTTGTTGTTGTTGACATACCCTGGCTACAAGACTCAGGGAAGGAAAGAATGGTGGGAGTGGGGATCAAGGGGTTGTTGTTGTTGCTGTTTGTTGACATACCCTGGCTAAAAGACTCCGGGAAGGAAAGAATGGTGAGAGTGGGGACCAAGGAGTTGTTGTTGTTGCTGTTGTTGTCGTTGTTGACATACCCTGGCTAAAAGACTCATGGAAGGAAAGAATGGTGGGAGTGGGGATCAAGGAGTTGTTGTTGTTGACATACCCTGGCTAAAAGACTCGGGGAAGGAAAGAATGGTGGGAGTGGGGAGGGGTTGTTGTTGTTGACATACCCTGGCTAAAAGACTCCAGGGATCATCCCAACAGCCAAAGCACTTGAAGACTGTAGTGGTACAAATGCATTCAGCTAGGGATGAGAACATTACGTGTGTGACCGTTTTTGATTACCCCCGCCACGTGGGCAGCCACACTCCGTCTTCGGAGGAATGTTGGAGACTGATGATGTTATGCTAGTAGCTTGTCATGGCTTCAGAAATCCCTGCATAACTATACGTAGCATAACAAGATTTTGATGTAGCCTTGGTGTTCTAGCATATGTCAGTTAGTCTGACATAGCCCCTAAACCAAGGCGAGGAGGGGGTTAAATCACTTGATACTGAATTGTCTGGTTAACTGAAATGATGGGCATTGTATTTGGAACATCAGAAGCCATCCTATCAAATTCCTTCACCATCAGTCCAGTGCATAGAACGGGACAGATTTAAGTTGTGTCTATTCACAGACACAGAGAACAAACAACCAGGCTCTTGTCTTGATTGCAAGGCACTCCTATTCTTAACGGACAGAGAGCTGCTAAAAAACCCAACACACACACACACAAGTTGACCTTGACCTTTAATCTGTGCATTAGTGAAGCGAGGCAAGATAAGAGCAGTGAGATATTGAAATGTTTGCTTTAAAATGACAGTGGTTGGAGTCTTATCATTTTGAAACAAAAGGGACAAGTGAAGAAGAAGAAGAAGAAGAAGAAGACGAGACAAATGGACAAGAAAAGACAACAACACAGCACTGACACGGGTGCAAACCTCGTCCAAATGAAATAACTCATTTTCATTTTTCAGCAATGGTTTAAAAACACACACACACACACAAACCGAAACTGATTCTAGACTTTTGTTGCCAACAAAGATGAGAGACGTACAGCTCTGCTAGGCTAGTCTCCAAACAAAGCAAATTATTCGAGTTAGCGAACTTAAACGAGTTTAAAAGCAGTGTGTGCTTGTTTGTTGTTGTTTTAGTCAGATCACCGACAGACTATGCGACTGCCTCATGTGACTCGATCAGGTCGTGACGTTGCACCTCATTTGCATACCATGCTGCTCGATCAGTCTGACTCAGTCAGGTGACAGGGCCGAATAGGGCGGGTTCTAAATTTCACTGATCGAGTCAGATGGCGCTTCTGTGCGGGAAACAAAATCTGTGGTCACGACCTGATCGAGTCATATGAGGCAGTCGCATAGTCTGTCTCCAGCTTAAGCGATAACCTCGACTAACACTAAGGCCGTGTACACACATAAGCGGATATTCCATGCGGAAACCCGTGCGCAATCCATAAATAAGTGAAACAAAGAAGGGAAAAGATTTGCGCACGTGTCCGAATTTCCCCTATATGTGTAAACTTGTATCCTTCTTTCTTCCACTTATTTAGGGTTTTCCGCACGGAACTTACGCGTCTAATGTGAACCCGGCCTAACAGTAGTATTAACACCTTAGCTGTGACAAACACTTGGGAAAACAAATCCCACCCCCACCCCCATTATCATTGTTAATGGTGGTTGGTTGATGGTTCGTCTCACATGTGCTGCTTGCAGCCGAGCGGACGTTTAACCCCATTTTCATTCCACCCCCACCCTCCACACACACTATGGCTCCCCCCCCCCCCCCCACGTGCGTGCGCATCTCAACCCTTCCAACGGAAGTGTCGCCATCTTAGATTTGTAAACAGGCATTTTTCAAACAAAGTTACTGACTAAGATGGCGGTCTCCCATAATATGGCACGCTCCTTGTGGCCGGATATGACGACACGTGGGTACAAGCCATAGTCAGCACAAGTTTTAAAAAACCACACAAAAAAACCCACGGGTAGCTTTACATATCTTTTTTTTAATATTCACTCAGAGTTTACATAGGCTACCTTGAACAAAAAGCGTTCTTCTTTTTGTTATCCTGGGACGGTATTCATGTCGAGATAGCATGAGACTTAGCATGATGCTAACTTAGAAGCTCTTCCAAAAGTCCTATTAAATCCTATAGGACATTTGGAAGAGCTTCTAAGTTAGCATCATGCTAAGTCTCATGCTATCTCGACATGAATACCGTCCCTGGCTGTCTTCTTCTTCCATGCACAGGAAGCAAGTCAAAGTACAAAGAAAAAGTAAAATGATTCAAGTAAAGACAAACTATTTAACCCTTTCACCGCCAGCCATCTTCCAGCCCCGAAATGTCCATTGAACTTACTTGGCAACAGAAAAGAGTTCATCTGCAATGTTGTGGGAGCTCTCTGTGACACATTTAGAATAGGATCAGTCCTTACTGCCCAAATTTAGGAACACAATATCATTGAATAATAGACCCTGATGTGAAGAGCTTTAACGACATGGGTGTTAAATCATTGTGGTGCAAAAATGCGACATTGGCGGTGAAAGGGTTAAGAAAAACTACAGTTATAGACGAGACTATGAATATATTGATACGCTTCAGTCAAACTCTAGAGGGAAAGAGTGGAAGGCACAAGAAATGAAGAAGAAAAAAACACGAAGAGAAATCCAACTAGTGTATAGGCTTAAACTGATATAGGGCCTAAGATTTACAGCGAATCTAGGTAGCAAAAACATGTATACAATCATAGGCCTTTTAGCTCAATAAAAAAAACCTTTCTGCCTGAATGACAGCGGGTGGATGCCTCGTGCCTCCATACGGGGAGATGGACGACCCCGCCCCCTCCACGAGTCTCTCCCCGTGGGGATACCGGGGGGTCTTTCGTAAAAATAGTCCCCCCCCCCACCTTCTGGAAGTTCTGTGCTTGTAACTTCCTCTAATCTGCCACTCTCTTTGACTCTGCCTTTTCCCTTTGCTTTCTACCATCTACTATCTTTCTGACTTATTGGCCAAAAATATTCCAAATAATGTTTCTCCTTAGAGCTCCTCCGAAATCGGAATGTGTCGGCTGTTCGCAGCGGGGAGACCAGTGAACTTGAACTGAAAACCGGACACACACAAAAAAGTCATACATACTTTACCCATTATGGCCAGAAGAATGACAGTTCCTCGATCATACTTTAACTCCCACCCCAAAGACATACAGACAAGCATATCAGTCAAACAATAACAACAACAACAACAAGAAGTTGCAACAACAACAACGACAAGTTTCAACAACAAGTTACAACAACAAGTTACAACAACAACAAGTAACAACAACAAGTTACAACAACAACAAAAAGTTACAACAACAACAAGTTACAACAACAACAAAAAGTTACAACAACAACAAGTTACAGCAACAACAAGTTACAACAACAACAAGTTACAACAACAAGTTACAACAACAACAAGTTACAACAACAACAAGTTACAACAACAAGTTACAACAACAACAACAAGTTACAACAACAACAACAACAAGTTACAACAACAACAAGTTACAACAACAAGTTACAACAACAACAACAAGTTACAACAACAACAAGTTACAACAACAACAAGTTACAACAACAAGTTACAACAACAACAAGTTACAACAACAACAAGTTACAACAACAACAACAAGTTACAACAACAACAAGTTACAACAACAAGTTACAACAACAAGTTACAGCAACAACAAGTTACAACAACAACAAGTTACAACAACAACAACAAGTTACAACAACAACAAGTTACAACAACAACAAGTTACAACAACAACAACAACACGTTACAACAACAACAACAAGAACAACAAGTTACAACAACAACAAGTAACAACAACAACAACAAGTTACAACAACAAGTTACAACAACAACAACAAGTTACAACAACAACAAGTTACAACAACAACAACAAGTTACAGCAACAACAAGTTACAACAACAAGTTACAACAACAAGTTACAACAACAAGTTACAACAACAAGTTACTACAACAACAACTTACAAAACAACAAGTTACAGCAACAACAAGTTACAACAACAAGTTACAACAACAACAAGTTACAACAACAAAAAGTTACAACAACAACAAGTTACAACAACAACAAGTTACAACAACAACAACAAGTTACAACAACAACAACAAGTTACAACAACAACAACAAGTTACAACAACAAGTTACAACAACAACAAGAAGTTACTACACTACCACACCCACCGCCGCCACCAACAAAAAACTGTTCCGCAGAACAGAAATCAACGACATTGCAAGGGACACAATTGCTAGACACTCATGATAATAATAACATACAGAGTTCCTTCTCTTGGATTAGGCCACGTTATGCCTTCCGTTCCACTATGAAAACAGTATACATTTCGATGCCGTTGATTAACATAACGTTCTTTGTTATTCAACAAGGTTGAATAGTCGGCTCCACAAAGACGATCATGAAATATACCATCACGCTGCAGTCAACAAAAAAAAGCATAAAAAAGAAATTGGATTACATATATATCATAATACATCTACTGCTACAAAAGAAGAAGAAAAGAAATGCATAACTTCTAGACCTACTGAAAAAAATGCATCTTAATTTCAAACATTAACAGAAAATCACACAATGCGAATATCTTTGTGACATGAAACATTGTGATACGTATAGTCAAACCTCTATTGTATGACTTCGAAAAGTCATAAAAAATCGGTCTTAATTTGGAGGGGTCTTATAACGAAGGTCACATTGTAGTCAGATACATTACATCCGTTCCTCCAAAAAAACAGTCTTAAATGAGAGGATGTCTTTTAACGGAGGGAGTCTTATAACAGAGGTTTGACTGTAGCTGAAACAATTGAGAGTTCAGGTAAAGAATAAAGAATTTATGGTCTGAGTTTCCTGGTATTGCAGTATCTCCAGGATCGACCCACTGTCTTTACATATTAAATTGTCTCATAAATTATGTATCTGTAGCAGGTCGGAGGACGTAAAACACGTGTCCTTCTGTATTGATACTTAATCCGTGTGCTCAGTCTTTCAATCAATTGATATGCTTAGATGTGGAGACTGTCAAATGATGGACACTACCTTTTAGAAAATATGCGCTTCTTTCTTCGTTTTTAACAGAATAGGCCTACTTAATTAGGCCTATCAGTATGGCCAACATTTTGTTTTGTTTTTTTGGCAAATGGCAAATGATAATGGGAAAAAACACCCAACTGTCTGACAACATTAATAATGGAAAATAAAAGATTAGAACAGTAAAAACGCAGCATGAGGTTTCTTTATACAGTGGAACCTCTCTTATAAGACCTTAAAAATCATCCAAAATGAGGTCTTATAAGGGAGGGGTCTTATAAGGGAGGGGTCTTATAAGGGAGGGGTCTTATAAGGGAGGTCATTTTAATACTTACAAAGAAGGGCAATGTCTCAGAGAAGTAGGTCTTATATGGGAGGGAGTCATAATGGGAGGTCTTATAGGGAGGGAGGTCCCACTGTACCACCCACACGCAAAGGCTGCACATAGCTAATCAATCATTTGTAATAACACAAGAAAAGTTAACTGATTATTAAAAGAACATGCGCGCGCGTCTATCCACACATGGGCTGAACATCGGTTATTAATAATTGTAATGTAATCGTCGTATGGGAAACGTTAAGTGATTATCATAAGAACAAGACTGTTGAACGCTATTATGTAATACTCAATAATACAAAAATAATATTCAAGCAAATCAATGGAGACATTTTACTTCCCAGTCCCCCTCTCACTAACACACACAAACGTGCGCAGGCACTTTTGAAAAGCTAAATAAATGAAAAATGTAGACCTAATAGACTTTAAACAGAGACACACAGAGACAGAGAGGGGTGGGGTGGAGGGGAAATAACGCAAATTCGATATAAAAAAAAACCATAAACGTAAGCACAAGCTATGTTTTGATTGCTATAATAAGGATGAACGGGGCGTTTACGTCGTCTGGAGTTGTGTGTGTGTGTGTGGTGTGTGGTGTGTGTGTCCTGTGACCTAGTGTTGTGCGTGTGTGTGTGTGTGCGTGCGTGCGTGTGCGATGCCCCGCGCGTGTGGGCGTGCGTGCGTGCGTGTGTGGGTGTGGACGTGTGTGTGGCAATGTATGTGTTTGTGTGTGTGTGTATGTCGTGCGTAGTGTGTGTATGTTGTGTGTGGTGTGTGTGTGTGTGTGTGGTGAGGGGGGTGGAGGGTGGGGGGCATATACGCATACGTGCATGGGTGATCAGACAAAAGGCATGGCACGCGAAAGTCATCTTCTTTTTGTGATGAATTCGAACAAACGACAGACAGCGCTGACCAGCTCCGGTGTGAGAGGCCCAGTGGCATCCAGTTCAGGATTCAGCAGCTCCGCGGGACAGACCCTGACTCTGTCAGCTGGGGCCCTCAGCTCCAGAGACACGGCCTCAGAGCCCACCCCTTCTGTCAGCAGAACCACCGTGGACTCCTTCACAGCCGCAGCACGGACACAGTTAGCAAATGTACCAGTGGCGCTTTCTTTCCCCGGCATCACAACCACGATCCGGCAGTTTTGTATGTTTCTGTGGAGACAGCGCAGTTCATATCTTCCTGAAAGGTAGTTCTCATCTCTCCTGACCACCCTCAGGCCGCAAGCCGTCTTCAGAACGTGGGCCAGTCTGACAGCTTTGCCTTCAATGTCGTCGTCGTCCTCGTCATGGAGCAACATGACGTCCTTGAGTTGGGAATCGTCGGATCCTGTATCGCTGACTGTTGCACCGCAAGAATAGGAAGAATCCTCGCTTGGTGTGTTGGAATCACCGGCCGGGTCTTCTGGTTGCACTGCTCGTCTCAAAGCGGTGGTAAAGTACCCACCTCTGTACGGACCGTTCAGCAGAGCTTCCCTTGCAGCCTCCAGGTAGATGTTGTACACAGAGTATACGCCATCTTCTTCTTGATCCAGGAGTTCCATCACTTCGTCACATAGCTCGGTGACTTTCAGACAACAGATCGTTGCTACAGCGTTTCCGTATTCCCCGCCTTTTGCAAAAGCCTGGATTTTCAGTTTGTAATAGTCAACATCTCGCGCTTCTTCAGCAATGTCATTCAAAAGAGCCAGCGACTGTCTGTAATTGTTCATCAAAGTGAAGATGTTGGCTTTCATTTTCTGTTTCTCCGTGTCAGTGCTGTCAGAGGTTTCAGCAGCTTTCAGCAGAGTACGAGGAGATTGGAATATTTCCCCAAAGATGTTTTTCACTAAAGACGTTGTGGAATAAATCTCAGAAACCAGGGACAAGGCGTCATTAAACCCGCGCTCACTTTTCTTTATCCATTTTGACTTCTCACCGGCATCTGTTGCCGTGTCTGCTTTCTGTTTGTAGATCAGCCCCATTTGTTCCAGAGATGTTATTCGCTCCAGATAACCCGATGACGTGCTCAGGTCGTTGCTTTGGCGTTGGGCAATGGACTGGAACCAGTACAGAGCCCTTTCAACGTTCTCTGTGGCCACATACATCAGGGCTAGATCGTAGGCTGCTCTGCTGTTTTCCCCAGCACTGAACTCAACTGCTTTGGTTAGATACTCAATGGCACCTTTGGCATTTGGATCCTCAGGGTCAAACTTGGTGGCATTGTTCGGTGACTTCACCGCTTTTCTAATTCGTTTGGCTGTTACGCTGGGCTGGCTTTGATTTCCTGAGCAGCTGCCGGTAGTGTTCTTGCTGGGTTCACCAGGAGATCGAGGACAGTTCTCTTGCTTCGCTTGTAGAGAGCGGAAGGCCATTGCTTTCTTCCTTCTTTGCTCTCTCTTTCCTGCTCTCCTGGTCTTCCCTTTCCCGTGTTGTACGTTAGTGGCCAACGCTTTGTAAGTCAACCCCAAGTGATGGAAAGCAGCTGAAGAAGGCTGCAGGCTCAGTGACGTTTCAAGGAGACGTTTTGCTTCAGCTGGATTGTGCTTGTTGCGGAATAACTTTCCTGATTTCCAGAGAACTGATGGATCGTTGTCATCGAGAATCAACGCTGTCTTGCAGCATGCCAAAGGGCCTATCTCTACCCTTGAACAGAGGTCATACTCTGATTTCTGGTCCCACGTTAGGCGTAAAAGAAGTCCCATCTCTGCATAAGCATTTGCCTTGAGATTCGAGTGGCTTTCCTCTTCTCCCGCAACCGGCTTACTGTTGAGTATCTCCTTGAAAAGCTTGAGAGTTTCCTCGTGAGTCGTTGAGTGCTGCCCATCTGATAGATCAGTAGCGTGCTGTAAACCAAGGGCCTTCCGATACGTGACTGCCAAACAGTACTTCCACAGCCACACCTCCGGTTCCCTGGCTTCAGTGAGGACGTCTTGGAAAGCGTCGATGGTGCGTTGGCTGAACTTGGGCCCGAATCGCATGTAGCTGGTCGCCAGCTCCGCTTTCGCTTTGACCAGGAGATAAGGATACTCCGGAGTGTCTTGCAGACCACGAAGCGCGGCTAAACTTTCTCCTGGATCTTCCAAAGATCCGGGCCTGCTTTGCAGGAAGACTTTGTTGGCCAAAGCGACGATGTTGTTCTTTTGATCCGCCATCTTTAAAACTTCTTCACTTTCTTCCAGGGCTTCCTGTTGTTTGCCTAGGTGAAACAAGACAAAGGACAGAAGGTTGCGCACCGAGGCCGTCTGCAAGGACGAAAGGTAACCCACCTTTCGCCCTAACCTGGCCTTCAGGTCATTCTGCAGACTTTCAAAGGCCTTGTGTTTGTCTTGGCCGAAGAACTGCAGCTGAAAAGAATGGGGGAATTGCTCGAGTCTTTTCGACACTGTTTCTTGTCGTTTTGTGCCTCTCTTCTGGATGCGATCCATTGTGACCAACCGTAGGCTTATTACCTGAAACAATCAATTGAAGAAGGAAACGTCAACCATCTGGTCACTTACTTAATGTCATAACTAGTTTTCAATAAAAGATACACACACAATTCCATGCACAAGTAACAATGACAACAAACAAAAAACCCAGACAAGCTGTCAAACACCCTTCCCCCAAATTACAGACAAACTAACAACCACCCCAACAAACAACAACCCACAACACAAACACAAAAACAACAACCTGCACTCACAAATACGACTGTATGTTTTGTTGAAAAAGAAAAAAATCCGAAAATAAAACGAGGTTTTTTTAACATTTTGTTGGTTATCCTCCACCTCTCTCTGTCTCTCTCTCTCTCTCTGTGAGCTACTCTCTTTGTTACTCAATATTTTGTTATGGAAGCTTAGGATCCACTACTGCTTTCATTCACAGAAGTGTTGTCTTCAAGTCTTCAATAATTTCTTGTCACGCCGTCTCAGACAGTAGACATTACAGTGACTTAACCTTCACTGGATGCTGCTTTTGACTTTGCAGTAAGGATCGTGTGGGTTCACCCACACCCATACATTTTATGTGTGTGTGTGTGTGTGTTGTATAGTTTGGGTGTGTTGTGTGTGTGTGTTCTGTGGGTGTGTTGTGTGTGTGTGTGTGTGAAAACACAAAAACGGGCCTTATAACTCCGCCGTTTTTTTCGACAGAAATCGCTTCAAATTTGCTGTGAGCCCTAACGGGGCGATGGCAACGGCAACCGAGGCGGCAAGTGTCATTTGCGCGGTTTCGCAAATGCGCGAAACGCGCATCCGCCGGCCTCTCGGCGCCCGTATATCCTCCGGCGGTTCTGGGCCGATTGCCTTCAAATTTGGCAGGAAGATGACCAGGGCCGGGGACTATCAGACAGTGCGCCAAACGGAAAGCGAATCGGTTCAGAAACGCGCGCGCTAGACGACTTAGCTTCACTTTTGCACGAATAACTCCGCCGTTTCTTAACCGAATCGCTTCAAATTTGCTGTCATGCTTGCTATGGCCGGGGCAAAGCATGGCAGAGAAATTTGAACAGCATCCGTTCATAAACACGCGCGATATGCACCAATTTACAGTTTCAGCTCCACTAGGCGAAACGAGATATGTCCAAACGTGCTGTTATTAAAGGGGGGGGGGACTGCTGTGGGCATGAGACCATGGTTCACACATGCTGGGGTGACGAGTAGGTCAGCCAGCTGGTTATGGGTGGGGTAGGGGGTGGGTGGGTGGGCGAGAGGGGGCCCGTGGGGGGGTGGCGGAGAGATGGCTGGGGTGGGGGGCTGGCAGTGGAGAGAGATTACAAGGGGATGACAGCTACACGTATCTGTAATAATTAAAAAATCGGGACTTTAAGTATGTTTATCACTGCCTCCGGGCATTGCCTCCAGTATTGTTCAATACTGCCATGGGGTTAAAACTGCCACGGGAATTAACTGCCACGGGGCGATTGCTAGTACATTTTAAAGATTTTTTTTCCTAAAATGTGTCTATACTTATTTTGAACAATGTGGGTTCACTGGAACCCGTTACTACTCCATGCGCAGGCGCACATGCACGCACACGCGCGCGCATACACACACCACAACACACACACACACACACACACAACAACACACAAAGACAAAGATAGAGAGCCAAAGAGAGAGTCACTTCAGAGAAACATTGTTCCGAGACAATGAGAGGAGAGAGAGAGATTAACCCAGAGAGAGAAAGAGAGATAGAGAGAGAGGAGAGAGACGAGAGAGAGAGAGAGCGGAGAGAGAGTAGAGGAGAGAGAGAGACAGAGAGAGACAGACACAGAGTGTAAGACCAGAGGACAGAGAGAGAGACAGAGAGAGAGAGAGATAGCGAGGAGAGAGAGAGAGAGAGAGAGAGAGTGAGAGAGAGGAGGAGAGAGAGACATTAGAGACAGAGAGGGAGAGAGACAGGTGAGTGGAGAGAGAGAGAGAGAGAGAGAGAGAGGTTAGACGGAGAGATGAGAGGGCCGGAGAGAGAGAAGTGAGAGAGAGAGTAAGTGTGTCAGAGACAGAGAGAGATAATATAGAGAGAGAAGACAGAGAGAGAGAGAAGGACGGAGAGAGAGGGGAGAGAGACAGACAGACAGAGAGAGAGTGAGAGAGAGAGAGAGAGACGAGACCGAGAGATGAATCGACGAGGAGATGAGAGAGTATTTTGCGAGAGAGAGATAGTGGACACACACACATACAGAGAGAGAGAGAGAGAGTTTTGAGACGAGAGAGAGAGAGAGAATGAGATAGAGAGAGAGAGAGAGAGAGAGAGAGAGAGAGAGGACAAGAGAGAGAGAGAGAGAAAGAGCACACAGAGAGACAGAGAGAAACAGAGAGAGAGAGAGAGTGAAGAGAAAGAGACAGACAGACACAGAGAGAGAGACAGAGACAGAGAGATACAGAGACACAGAGAGAGAGAGAGAGAGAGAATAGAAGAGGAGAGAAGAGAGAGAGACTGGAGAGATAGAGCTGAGGAGAGAGAGATTGAGAGAGAGGACTGTCTGACAGAGAGAGACAGAGAGAGAGAGAGAAACACCGAGAGAGAGAAGGAGAGAGAAGCCTAGAGAGAGAAGAGACGGAGAGAGAGGACGGAGGGAGGGAGACAAAGACAGAGAGAGAGACACACACACACAGAGAAGGAGAGAGGAGAGAAGACAGACTACTGAGAGAGGTTTCGACGGACAGAGAGATAATATAGACACACACGCACAGAGACAACCCAGGAGACACAGAGAGAGAGGGAGAGAGAAGCGGGGAGAGAGAAGACGAGGAACTAGAGGCCCAGAGAGACGATGAGAGAGAGAAAGAGAGATGAGAGAGAGAGATGAGAGAGATGAGAGACAGAGAGAGAGAGAGAGAGAGGAAGAGAGAGAGAGAGAGAAAGAGAGAAGAGAGAGAGAGAGAGAGGAGAGAGAAGAGAGAGAGAGAGAGAGAGAGAGAGAGAGGAGACGCACACACACAAGAGCGAGAGAGAGACTGTAATAGAGAAGTGAGGAAAATTAAAAAAAGTTAGTCCACAATGACCAAACATCCAAATATAGGTCCCAAAGTGAAGACATTTCAATGATTTCATACTCCATTGTTCCGCGACAATGTCATTAGGCCTATAGATTAACCCATGATTCACAGTAATAATGATTATGAACGCTAACTATTTCCTGTGGTTTATTAACCTTTGTAGGCCTATGTCAGCCCCCTTTGTCATAGAAGTAACGGTTTCAGTGCAAACCAATACTAGAGGGAAAACAGACTGCCCACAGATATCGATAGACAAGGCCTAGCCCTAATCAAGCAGACACTGATGCGTGTCGTAGTCAAAAAAGTCGCTCAGTCAAATAAATCGCCCGCTACTATGAGAGTGTGGATTTGCGACAACCAGAAAATTTCACTTTTTCTGTACTTGAAACCATTTACCTAACCCTAACCCTAGAAAAAAAGTGAAATTTGTGGTAGTTTTGGCACGATACCCAAACTGTCAACGATATTTCATTTTTTTTTAAATCCGTTCATAACTCTTAAACCCCACAGTAAAGTTTCTGAGTAATTTTTGCACATAAAAAACATTGACAAAAACATAGACTCCTAGGGCGGAAAAGGAAAGAACAAAATTATAATACTAGTAAATGATCTACTACTAGTCTACTTACCCCGTGCAGATGTATCCAGTCAATAAACTACTGTGTTAATCCGGTGCCCATGAACACACTGGAAATATAAATGGTGACCACAATGCTAAAATCGTGCTATTACTGTCTGTCAGAATTACCAGTGCATCAAAATTCAGCTTACACATGGCACCACAATCTCGAAAATAAGTGTAGCCTACGTTGCCTAAATATATATAGTTACGACTACTTTCGGTTTCGGTTTCCAATAAATGTTAGGCCTACAATGCAGCAAAAAAAGACAGGAACAATACGACTACTGTAGTTTTGGTTTCGATGCACACACTAATTTGCCGTTCTATTCGTGGACGCATACAAAAAACCCAGGAACAGAAAATAGCTTTAATGTACAGTCCCCAGAAATAGCGTAACTAGGCCCACTTATTCTGTGTTGACAGCGCAATTCATTGTTGGCAGTGTTCCAAATTCGTAGACACAGTTCTTGTTGCAGTGTGTGTGTGTGTGTCTGTGCGCGCCCACCCGCTGTGAGAGAGAGAGAGTGAGAGAGAGGAGACAGAGAGAGAGAGAGAGAGAGAGAGAGAGAGATGAGAGAGAGAGAGAAGGAGAGACAGAGAGAGACTGTTTATCGAGAGAGAGAGAGAGAGAGCACTGTTGATCTTGATGAGGTTCCTCGGCAGAATCCAATTTTGGATATAAACGCCAACGTGGGGAAAAACTGGGTGAGAGCACCTAAACCTATTGATCCCTAACTAAAAAACAAAAAAAAAAAAAGTGTGTGTGTGGTGTTGTGGGGGGGGGGGGGGTGGCGGGGGGATGATTTACGCAATTACTTCAAGTCATGGAAAATTGTACAAAATTGTTAGATATAGGAGAGACTATATAGACATAGTGTATCTTGATTTTAAAAAGGCGTTTGATTCCGTGCCACACGAAAGATTATTACTTAAATTGTCAGCATATGGAATTGATGGTAGACTATTACAATGGATTAGAAGCTTTTTAACAAATAGAAAACAGAAAGTAAGAGTAAGTAAATCATACTCGGAACAAGCAGAAATAATCAGTGGTATTCCCCAAGGCAGTATTTTAGGCCCAGTCCTATTCACCATATTCATAAATGACTTGCCCGATGAAGTAAATCGTGAATGTAAGATCTTTGCGGATGACACAAAGCTATATAATACATCTGATAATAAAGAAATACTACAGTCAGATTTACACTCTTTACAAGCATGGTCAGATAAATGGAATTTATATTTTAATGTCCAAAAATGCAACGTAATGTACATAGGAAGGAAAAACCCTAAACATGAGTATTATATGAAGCCGAACTGCACAACAAGTAAAATTAATATATGTGAAAACGAGAAAGACTTGGGAATAACTTTTGATCCAGCTTTGAAATTTGATACACATATACAGAAGGTAACCAGTAAAGCTAACCAAGTAATGGGATTAATCAAAAGATCATTTGACTATCTTCATAAAGATATATTTGTTAAATTATACAAGGCTATGGTTCGACCTCGCGTATATGGCATCCTAACCTAAAAAGACAATCAATAATTGAAAAAGTTCAGAGAAGAGCCACAAAATTAGTTAAAGCATGTAAAAATATGTCTTACGAGGAACGTTTAAATTTTCTGAAATTACCATCTTTGAAGGGAAGAAGACTTAGAGGGGACCTTATTCAAACCTATAAAATTGTACATAATCTTGATGATATAAATTTCAATGACTTTTTCATAAAATGTACAGTAGACAAAACAAGAAATAGTGATGGTAAATTGTTTCTTAACAGATCTTAACACTAACACCCGCAAAAACTTTTTTACTAACCGTGTTGTTCATGTGGAATGATCTACCAATTAACATAAAGAATGCACCTAGCATTAATGAATTCAAAAATCTTTTGGACGAAAACACAAATTTGATAACAAAATTTAAATGTTTTGATGAATAAAAAAAAAATATATATATATAAAAAAGCCATTCTCTTAAAGATTTATCTTTTTATTAGTTTTTGATTTAAGAGACGCAAACCACTAAATAAATGTTGTCAAGTCAAATTCATTGAGAAGGGGCGTAATAAGGGCCGAGAGGCCTATGCATAGCCCTACATCACCTACCTACCTACGTTCCACCTGATGAATTGGCTGCCTGAGGCGAAGAAGAACTACTATCCCTGGTTTGTCCTACTGCTCGTCGTATCTCTTTGCGCAGGCCTGCATGTAAATCTCTCTCTCTCTCTCTCTGGAGCTCTCTCTCTCTCTCTCTCTCTCTCTCTCTCTCTCTCTCTCTCTCTTCTCTCCTCTCTCTCTCTCCTCTCTCTCTCTCTCTCTCATAATTGTTGCTGCTGCGGGTTATCAGGGCAGGAAAATCTGGTGGATGTACCCTATTGTGGTTTATTTAACAGGGCCGGACCTGCATCAGTGGTCAGGAAAATCTGGTGGATGTACCCTATTGTGGTTTATTTAACAGGGCCGGACCTGCATCAGTGGTACGCATCAGACGTATTTTTCTGTGATCATCAATTTCAGTGTAATACTGAGTCTCGTGTGTTCATTTTCTCTAGTCTTTGTTAAGTTCGCTATCGCTTTCACAGTTTGTTTCCTGTTAATTATGAGCGCAGAAGCGTCATGCTGCCGTTATGTGCTTACGCCCAGCAAGTCCGACTTCGACTGGAGGCGGGAATCTCTTCAAAGTGTTTCTTAAACAAAAAAAAAAAAAGGCAGGAGAATGGACCGGTAAGGCAGAAAAGATGGTAGATGACAGTAAGCAAAGGGAAAGGGCAGAGTCAAGGAGGGTGACAGATTAGAGTAAGTCAAGCACAGACTCTTCCAGAAGGTAGAGGAACTATTTTTCCAAACATTATTTGGAAGATTATTTGGGGAAAAAAGGCAGAGCGGACCAACAAGATTCTAGATGACAGTAAGCACAGAAAAGGCAGAGTCAAAGAAGTGTTTATTTAGAGCCTCCTACAAGCACAGAACTTCCAGAAGGCCTCTAGGCCTATTTCGTCCGTGTGTTTTCCCCCGCCATGCCTTTCTGTTCCAGGAGGCCTCTCTTCAAAACCTCCACTTCTACACGGTCGTCTGGACAACGCTTCGTAAAAAGTCGCAGCTGCGCATGTTCCACGATTCAGCTCCATCTTTTGGCTTGGTGGCTATTGAGTATTGTCCGTTCCAATTGACCGTTTTCTTCGATTTTGACTGATTTGCTTCATTTCATGAGAATATTGGCCATGGGCTTCCTGGTTACACCCATGAGTTTTTTACCCCGTCTTCCCATTCAATTGGTGCCTGCCAGAAGAAAAATATAGAGAAATTTTTTAAAGAAAAGAAACATTACTCGAATAGACAATATAAAAACAACACTCACACAAAACAACAACAAACAACACGTGGGTTGGGCTTTCTACATCACTGGAACTAGTTCTATGCTGTGTGTGCGTGCGCGCGCGTTGAAACGGTGTTTCTTTAATTATCGAACATAATCTTCAGTGATGGCACTGAGATCACCTATCGGCATCCGTCCGCAATCTAGGTGTTACTTTGGACCAAACCCTTTCTTTCAAACAGCATGTTTCCAATGTTTGCAAATCTTGCTATCTAGAACTTCGTTTAAATGGATTTTACCGCCGTTTCTCTCTCAGTGCCCTGAAGACTCTAGTATGTGCTCTTTGTCCTGTCTCGCCTTGACTACTGTAACGCTTCTTGCTGGCTGTCCAATCAGGATGAACTTTCATCTCTAAGCTCCAACGGGTCCAGAATAATGCTGCTCGTCTCATTTCTCGCTCCCCTAGGTACGATCACATCACTCCAGCGTTCTTCGTTCCCTACATTGGCTCCCAGTTCAATCACGTATTGACTACAAAATTCTCCTCCTTGCCTTCAAGTCACTGAATGATCAAGCTCCCCTGTATCTCTCTGATCTTCTTCATCTCTATGTCCCAGCTCGCCAACTACGTTCGTCTTCTGATTCTCGTCTCCTTTCCATTCCCTCCATCCATCTCAAATCTGCTGGCCAACGTTCTTTTTCTTGTCAAGCACCATCTCTGTGGAATTCTCTGCCTTCTCCTCTCCGACAGTCCAACTCAGTCTCCTCATTCAAAACCTCTCTTAAAACCCATCTTTTTCCTGCTGCGCCCTAAATATTTGATCAGTTGTCTATCGTTGTGTGCACGTGAGGGAAGATTGATTTAAGAGGTTTGTGCTGTGTTTTGTGGTGTGTGCGTGTGCGTGTGTGTGTGTGTGTGTGAGTGTGTGTTGTGTGTGTGTGTGAGCATGAATGTGTGCTTGTGTGTATTTTGGTTTTGTGGGTTGTGTGTGCACGCATGTGTGTGTTTGTGTGTGTGTCTGTCTGCGTGCGTACGTTGTGTGTGAGGGTGTTTGTGTATGTGTGTTGGTGTATGTGGTCAGTCCATGCGGCTCAGTTGCTGTGGCTTACCGAATGGGGTATGAATGAGTTGGCGTCAATAATTGTGTGTTTATGTGTGTGTGTGTGTGTGCGTGCGTGTGTGTGTGTGTGTGTGTGCGTGTGCCTGTGTGCGTGCGTGCGTGTGTGTTAAAGAGAGAGAGAGAGAGAGTTGCTTTGCATATGCGCTGTTGGTGGTTGGTGTCACTCTTGAATCTTGTTTTTTGTTATCTGTTGATGAATAGATTGTAAAGCACTTTGGGCTCATCTGAGGTAAAGCGCTATATAAATGTACTGTTGTTATTATTATTATTACAGTGATCTTAGACCTTGCTATTGCGGCAGATATATTATTGACCCTTTTTTAAAATCTATGGGAGGCACTCTCTCACACACACACGCACGCCCGACACACACACTTCGGTTCCAAGACGCCACTTTATAGGTGAAGACGGGGTAAAAAGCCCATGGGCGGGTAAGAAGCCCATGCCAATTATCTCATGAAATGAAGCAAATTTCAGTCAAATTTTTGCCCATGAGACGAGTGTTAATGTTTAGCGTTCGTCTCGTAGGCAAAATTTGACTGAAATTCGTTTCTTGTCATGATATAATTGGCATGGGCTTTTTTTATTATCCCGTCTTACCCCTATGTTAATGAACTCTACATTCATGCTTTAAACCAGCAATACTTCGCACACTCTTTTCCCTTGAAGTGTTTTGTTTGTCTGGGGGCTTTTTGTCAAAGGTGGAGATGATTTTGATTGATCACCATAGCAGTGTTTCCACGGCTCAAATGGGCCCCTCAGAGACGATCGACCTGAAGCCTGCACCACTGGAGGCGAATCTCTCGCCCCCTCCCCCTCCCCAGCAGTGTTTCTTCCCTGACAAGTAAGCCCTAACGAGAAGAGATCGCTTGGGGTTAAAAGAAATGAGGTGTTCGACTTTTCGGCGATTCGTTTGTTTAGGCGGGCTATTTCAGAGTTAGGAGGTTGAGGCTTTTTTCTCTTTGTTCAAATTACTGTGCAATTTTTAAAAAAATGTTAAAAAAAGAACCTGTCAAGCACATACACGTACACTCATTAGGTATGTTGCGAAAGAAGGATAAAAAAAGATCGTATGAGCGACTTCGGAAACTATTAGATATTAGGTAGACTTTTATACTTATAGTCACAGAGGCGTCTCTGTGAAATTCGGGTTGCTCCCACCTTGGAGAGCGCGTCGACAGCCAGAGGCGCGTGGCCACCAATTATTTTTTTGCATGCGAATTTTTGTGTGACTGATGAGGAAGGAAAAAGGGAGGGGGGTAAATTTTGCCCAAATGACAACTTTTGCGGGGGGGCTTGGGCCCACTGGGTTTAATGCGTGTGCTAGAGAGCTACATGGGCAGCTCTGGACGCCGCATGCGGTTTATCATGGTCTAATCAGAAGACAAATGTCTCATGCGATAAGACTCACGTTCAGGGCTTCACCTGTAAGGTCCTTAGTGTACTAGTGGAGGAAAAATCCCCTGTTTACTACGAGGGGGGGGGGGGGTTTGATCGTTGCATCACGAGAAGTCGCAGGTTGGACGTGCTTTTTTACGCCTGTCTGTTCAGTTTTCGGTTTGCATTGGTCTGTCCGTTTGCCATTCAGGACCCCACCCCCCCCCCCTTTCTTTTTTCCCCACATCTGCATGAATACAAATGTCCCATATGTGCCCTCCCAGGCCGAGTGGACGTAAAATCTTATTTAAAAAACCACAACAACATAAAAAAACTAGGCCTAATCTGGTTCTCTTTGAGCTTGTTTGGGATTATTTCCATTACTGATATTCAAATATTAGGGGAAGGAAAGAATGGTGCGAGTGGGGAGTTTTTGCTGTTGTTGTTGTCGTTGTTGATAATACCCTGGCTACAAGACCTCGGGGAAGGAAAGAATGGTGGGAGTTGGGGGGGGGGGGGGCTGGGGGGTTGTTGTTGGTTGTCGTTTTGTTGAATTATACCCTGGCTTACAAGAATCGGGGAAGGAAGAACTGTGTGGGACCGTGGGGGGGGGAGGTTGTTGTTGTGTGGTCGTATATGTTGACATCAGCCCCTGGCTACAAGAAGTATCAGGGAAGGAAAGAATAGTGGGGGAGTGGGGAATCACGGGGTTGTTTGTTGTTGAGGTTTGTCGTGTCGTTGTTGACGATACCCCTGCGCTAAACAAGGACCATCTCCGGGAAGGAAAGAGAATGGTGAGAGTGGGGGGATCAAGGAGTTGTTGTTGTTTGCTGTTGTTGGGTCGTTGTTTGACATAATTGAGTACTGAGCTTATGAGTTTTTGCGTCCCCTGGCTACAGTGATGCTCATGGGGCAGGAAAGGAAGGGTGGGAAGTGGGGATGCGAAGGAGTGTGTCGTGTTTTGTGTTTCGACGATGAACCCTGTGCTATAAAGAGACCTCTGTAGGGGAAGGAAATGAAGGTGTGTGGGCCAGTTGGGGATGGGCGTGTTGTTGTCTGACTACTAAACCCTGGCTAAAGAAGAACGCCATAATGCATCTCTTTGACAAGGTTGTGGATTCTCATCGCACTCAATTTGGGGCCAGCTGCACATATCGGCGTGTCCGGTACCTAGCCCTCAGAACTTATGCCTGCTATTGTATGTGAGAGTGCTGTAAGTCATCCCTTCCCGCCCGACTTCGTTACCCGTTATTGATGTGTGTAGTTCGGGCGAATCATACCTATCCTGTGGTTTGCTGTTACCGGGGTCATTTCATTATTTTTTTTTTTTGTTTGTGTAAATAAATTAAACACTAAATTTCCTAGAACGCGTTGGTGTGTCAGCATAGGGTATCCTCTACCTCGCCGTCTTTATCGGGACATTTTGTTGTTGTTGGAAGTACATGGTACATGTTGTTACTGTACTAGAGATTGCAGTTGTGCATGGTCTTCATCCAATAGTGTACCTTAAAGTAGGAATTTCCTTCATAACCTATGCGTGATTCGTATCAATACACACTATTTTTGTTGTAGCCTTGGTGTTCTAGCATTATGTCAGGCTAGTCTGACATAGCCCTTAAACCAAGGCGAGGAGGGGGTTAAATCACTTGATACTGAATTGTCTGGTTAACTGAAATGATGGGCATTGTATTTGGAACATCAGAAGCCATCCTATCAAATTCCTTCACCATCAGTCCAGTTGCATAGGGGGGGAACGGAGGGACAGATTTAAGGAAGTATAAAGTTGTTGGGATAGTTCACTGTCGATTTTTGTTTTTTTATTTCACAAGCCCAGTAGAACAAACAACCAGCTCTCTTGTTCTTGATTGCAAGGCACTCCTTCCTATTCTTTAGACTGCGAGAGCCTTCTGCTAAAAAAAAACCCAACACAACACACCACACACAAGTTGACGTCCTTGACCTTACTCTGTGCATTAGTGAACGAGCAGAAATAAGACAGTGAGTATATTGAAATGTTTTGCTGTTTAAAATGACAGTGGTTGGAGTCTTTTTGTAAATCATTTTGAAACAAAAGGGAAGATGAAGAAAAAGAAGAAGAATAAGAAGAAGAACAAAAAAAAGAAGAAAAAAACACACCGCACTAGACAAACGGGTGCAAACCTCGTCCAAAAATGAAATAACTCATTTTCATTTTTTTTCAGAGGCAATGGTTAAAAAAAAAACAAAAAAAAACACAAAAACACACAGCGACAACAGATAAGACACCAAACCGAACTTGATTCTAGACTTTTGTTGCCAACAAAGATGAGAGACGTACAGCTCTGCTAGGCTAGTCTCCAAACAAAGCAAATTATTCGAGTTAGCGAACTTAAACGAGTTTAAAAGCAGTGTGTGCTTGTTTGTTGTTGTTTTAGTCAGATCACCGACAGACTATGCGACTGCCTCATGTGACTCGATCAGGTCGTGACGTTTCACCTCATTTGCATACGAATGCTGCTCGATCATGTCTGACTCAGTCGGGCCCAGTCAGGGTGACAGGGCCGAATAGGGCGGGTTCTAAAATTTCACTGATCGAGTCTGATGGCTTGTGACTTCTGTGCGGGAAACAAAATTTGATTTATGTCACGACCTGATCGAGTCATATGAGGCTGTCGCATAGTCTGTCTCCAGCTTAAGCGATAGAACCTCGACTAACACTAAGGCCGTGTACACACACATAACGGATTCCTCCATGCGGAAACTACCCGTACGCAATCCATAAATAAGTGAAACAAAGAAGGGAAAAGATTTGCGCGCATGTGTCCGAATTTCCCCTAGTATGCGCTAAACTTTTATCCTTCTTTCTTCCACATATTTAGGGTTTTCCGTACGGAACTTACGCGTCTAATGTGAACCCGGCCTAACAGTAGTATTTAACACCTTAACTGTAACAAATACTTGGGAAAACAAATCCCACCCCCCCCACCCCCATTTTGCACCATTATTATTGTCAATGGTGGTTGGTTGATGGTTCGTCTTATATCACATTACTTCTGCTTGCAGGCCGAGCGGGGCGGACGTTTAAAAAAAAAAAAAAAAAAAAAAAAATAATTAAAACCCCGAACCGCGTAACCAGATCCATTATCCATTCCCACCCAACATCTTTACGCTCCACTACGAGAACCACTTAGAAAAACTAACTATGGCTATATGTGGTCTATGACTATGTGGTAAAAATGTGCTTCCACTCATGGCTCCCTATTGAATATATGGCTCGCTAATGTGTATGGCTTTGTACGAACGGACCCGCGTCCACCGGAATTGTGCGCATCGATCGGTAAGCAACCTTTTGTACTGAACCCTCGAAATTTTGGGGCTCGCGATCGTGCCGAGATAACCACCTGTCGCACCATGTCGTCGTGGATTAACGGGGCTCGTACCATTTGTAGAAACCTCTGTCTGGTAACCGTTGGATAGTTGCAGCGGACCAATTATCGTGTCAATGAGGATCGTGGGTCTGATGCAAAAGCTTTTGCTATATGGTCAGGTCACGCAAGTTAGTTTTAGAACTGGCTGTTCCTCTGTACCCGTACGTCTGACATTAAAAAAACGCTAAACGTCCGTCAGCTCTTAACCACTCTGGGTCTACTGTTTGATATTGTTACTCCAGGTTAATGTAGTTCTTTTACTTTTTACATAGGCTAATAGTATACAGCTTTGAACACAAAGTCTTTAAGGCGGGTTATGGTCGTTTCTTGCTCTTTCTGTTATCGCCGCCCGCTGTCTTCTTCTTACCATGCACAGGGGCAGCAAGTCAAAAAGTACAAAAGAAAAATGTAAAATTTTCAAGTATGTAAGAGTAAAAATATTTAATTCAAAGAAACAACGTTAACTGGTTTTTCAAGTTACCGGCCAGCCATCTGCTAGCCCCGAAATGTCCATTGAACTTACTTGGCTACAGAAAAGAGTTCATCTGCAAATATTTTTGTTGGATTTCTCTGTGACACATTTAGAATAGGATCAATCCTTACTACCCAAATTTAGGAACACGATATCATTGAATAACAGACCTTGATTTCAAGGGTTGTAACGTGACATGGGTGTTAAATCATTGTGGTGCAAAAATGCGACAGTTGGCAGTGAAAGGGTTTAAAATAAACTGTACGAGTTATGGACGAGACTATGAATATCTTGATTACGCTTCAGTCAAACTCTAGAGGGAAAGAGTGGAAGGCACAAGAAATGAAGAAGAAAAAAACACGAAGAGAAATCCAACTAGTGTATAGGCTTAAACTGATATAGGGCCTACGTTTTACAGCGAATCTAGGTAGCAAAAACATGTATACAATCATAGGCCTTTTAGCTCGATAAAAAAAACCCTTTCTGCCTGAATGACAGCGGTTGGTTGCCGTCGTGCCTTCAGTACGGGGAGCTGGACGTACCCCGCCCTCCCCTCCACGATTCTCTCCCTGTGGGGATACTGGGGATTCCCTTTCGGAAAAAATAGTCTCCCCCCACCTTCTGGAAGTTCTGTGCCAGCAACTTCCCTCTAATATTTCCACTCTCTTTGACTCTTGCCTTTCCCTTTGCTTTCTACCATCTACTATCTTTATGACTTATTAGCCAAAAATATGTCCCAAATAATTTTCTCTTTTGAGGTCCTCCGAAATCGGTATGTGGCGGCTGTACACACAGCGGGGAGACCAATGAACAACTGAAAACCGGAAACGACACACAAAAAAGTCATACATACTTTACCCATTATGGCCAGAAGAATGACAGTTCCTCGATCATACTTTAACTCCCACCCCAAAGACATACAGACAAGCATATCAGTCAAACAATAACAACAACAACAAGAAGAAGTTGCAACAACAACAACGACAAGTTTCAACAACAACAAGTTACAACAACAAGTTACAACAACAACAACAAGTTACAACAACAAGTTACAACAACAAGTTACAGCAACAACAAGTTACAACAACAACAAGTTACAACAACAAGTTACAGCAACAACAAGTTACTACAACAACAAGTTACAACAACAACAAGAAGTTACAGCAACAACAAGTTACAGCAACAACAAGTTACAGCAACAACAAGTTACAGCAACAACAAGTTACAGCAACAACAAGTTACATAAACAAGTTACAGCAACAACAAGTTACAACAGCAACAACAAGTTACAGCAACAACAAGTTACAGCAACAACAAGTTACAGCAACAACAAGTTACAGCAACAACAAGTTACAGCAACAACACGTTACAGCAACAACAAGTTACAGCAACAACAAGTTACAACAACAACAAGTAACAACAAGTTACAACAACAAGTTACAACAACAAGTTACAAACAACAAGTTACAACAACAAGTTACAACAACAACAAAAAGTTACAACAACAACAAGTTACAACAACAAGTTACAGCAACAAGTTACAGTTACAAGTTACAACAACAAGTTACAACAACAACAACAACAAGAAAAGGTTACAGACAACAACAAGTTTCAACAACAAGTTACAACAACAAGTTACAGCAAGTTACAAGTTACAGCAACAACAAGTTACAGCAACAACAAGTTACAGCAACAACAAGTTACAACAACAAGTTACAAAAACAAGTTACAAAAACAAGTTACAACAACAACAAGTAACAACGACAACAAGTAACAACAACAAGTTACAACAACAACAGCAAGTTACTAACAACAACAAGTTACAACAACAAGTTAGAAGTTACAACAACAAGTTACAACAACAAGTAACAACAACAAGTTACAACAACAAGTTACTACAACAACAACAAGTTACAACAACAACAAGTTACAACAACAAGTTACAACAACACGTTACAACAACAACACCAAGTTACAGCAACAGTTACAACAACAACGACACAAGTTACAACAACACAAGTTACAGC
>CM065695.1:22290355-22295355 GCA_017654935.2 Phymorhynchus buccinoides | reverse complement strand
GTCTGAAACACAAAACGGGCCTTATAACTCCGCCGTTTTTCGACCGAATCGCTTCAAATTTGCTAAGAGCCCTAATGGGGTGATGGCAACGGCAACCGAGGTGGCCGTGTCATTTGCGCGGTTTGGCAAATGCGCGAAACGCGTATCCGCCGGCCTCTCAGTGCCTGTATCTCCGGTATTTCTGGACTGATTGCCTTCAAATTTGGTAGGTAGATGACCGGAGATGGTGACTATCGATGTGCCAAACCGAAAGTGAATCGATTTAGACACGCGCGCGATATACGCCGCTTCACCTTTTTACAAATAACTTCGCCATTTCTTAATCGAATCCCTTCATATTTGCAGCCAGGCTTGCTGTGGCGGGGGCAAAGTATGACAGCAAATTTGAAGAGAATCGGGAGAACACGTCACTCTCAGAGCAGCGCCAACCCGAAACAGGGCCTTATAACTCCGACCGTTTCTTAACCGAATCGCTTCAAATTTGCTGTCCTCAGCATTACCAGTACTTGGCGTTACCGTTACTAGGGAGAGCGCATCACTCTCAGAGCAGCGCCAATGGGAAACGGGGCCTTATAACTCCGCCTTTTCTTAACCGAATCACTTCAAATTTGCTGTACTCAGCGTTACCAGTACTTGGCGTTACCGTTACTAGGCGTTACCGTTACTAGGGAGAGAGCGTCACTCTCAGAGCAGCGCCAATGGGAAACGGGGCCTTATAACTCCACCGTTTCTTAACCGAATCGCTTCAAATATGCTGTACTCAGCGTTACCAGTACTTGGCGTTACCGTTACTAGGCGTTACTAGTACTCGGGTTGCGCTAGTTCTTATAAATAATCTCTCTCTCTCTCTCTCTCTCTCTCTCTCTCTCTCTCTCTCTCTCTCTCTCTCTCTCTCTCTCTCTCTCTCTCTCTCTCTCTCTCTCTCTCTCTCTCTCTCTCTCTCTCTCTCTCTCTCTCTCTCTCTCTCTCTCTCTCTCTCTCTCTCTCTCTCTCTCTCTCTCTCCGTCCCTCTCTCATATTCCCATGTTATCTTATAATGTGTGTTTTTGTGGGGGTTTTTCTTCTTCTTTGTTCTTCCTTAAAAGTGGTTTTATTCTGAAAATTGTCATTGTCTCAAAATTGTTTCCCTTTTTTCCTACTCAATTTAAACTACCAATTCAAGTTCACCATTGTTAAGCATTATCCATATTTGCTTTAATTCCCATTTTTGATATCTTTTTCAATTATTTCATGTGCCAATTTTTGTTCCATTTTCTTGACTTGATTGTTTTATGTCAAATGTTCTTTGCATGGTGCATGGTATGAACGTGTGAGTGAGAGGGCAAGGTGTAAAGAAGCTAGTGTAGCTTATCCTTTTTACCCTCAATAAAACATTCGTATTTCGTATTTCGTATTTCGTATTTCTCTCTCTCTCTCTCTCTCTCTCTCTCTCTCTCTCTCTCTCTCTCTCTCTCTCTCTCTCTCTCTCTCTCTCTCTCTCTCTCTCTCTCTCTCTCTCTCTCTCTCTCTCTCTCTCTCTCTCTCTCTCTCTCTCTCTCTCTCTCTCTCTCTCTCTCTCTCTCTCTCTTTCTCGACAGATTGGAAGAATAGGCGTTGCCTAAAATCTATATCCTTGGAAAATAAAGTTTAAATTTTTCAAGTGTTCAAGTTTTCAAGTGTTCTCTCTCTTTCTGTGTGTGTGTGTCTGTGTGCGTGTGTGTGTGTGTGTGTGTGTGTGTGTGTGTGTGTGTGTGGTGTGTGTGTGTGTGCGTGTGCGTGTGCGTGTGCGTGTGCGTGCGCGCGCGCGTATATGTGTGTGCATGCATGCATGTATGTGCATATGTGTGGCTGTTTGTGCGCGCGCACATGTGTGTGCGCGTATGCGCTTTGCTTTTTTCTTCTTCTTTTTTTTAGATAGATATCTGCTAACTAGCAGTTTCCCACATAGAATAATTATGGAGGTTTACGTCGACCCATCTGATATGCTGATTATTTACTTGCTCTGTAAAATGTTACATGAGAAAACTTTAAAAAAGAGCGTTGCTGCCAAGCGGCAACAAAGCATTGTGACAATGCAAACCCGGCCAGAGTAATGTCCCCCCCCCCCCCCCCCCAATGAACACACCACTTTCCACCCTTACAGAACGCATAAAATACATAGCCCAAAATTTGAAGCGATTCTGTTCAGTAGTTCACGAGATACAGCTGAACTTTTATACAAACTTCCTTGCACCGAGTTATGTCCTCTCCCTTGCCCCCCCCCACCCCCCCCCCCCCCGCCCCCCCCACAATAGTTTTGAAGCAATTTTTGTTCACCACTTTCCACCCTTACAGAACGGGCATAAAATACATAGCCCAAGATTTGAAGCGATTTTGTTCAGTGTGTTCACGAGATACAGCTGAACAAGGTTTATACGCTTCTTCCTTGCACCATGGTACCCCACCACCACACACAATTTGAAGCGATTCTGTTCACGTTAGTTCACGAAATAAAGCTCGTAGGGAAATTAACATAGCCCAAAGAAGGAAATTTTCGGTTTTCAAGGTCAAACTTCAAGGTCAAGGTCAGCACGGTGTTGATTAACGAAAGGAAATTTCCTTTTCAAGCTGTCTACCCCTCTGCCAATTTTAATCAAAATCCAAACAGTAGTTTTTAAGATAATCGATACACAGACACACACATACACACACACACACAGACACACACAGCACCACACACACACAACACAACACACACACACACACACACACACACACACACACACACACACACACACACACACACACACACACACACACACAGACACACACACACAAACCAATCGCAAAACCCCGGCCTCTGGCCTGGTACAGAGACACGGTAAAAAGCACTCTTCCCTCCATATTATTGTTCCATATCTCATGCCACCCCCACCCCACTATCCCTGCACACACCCACTCCCTTCTTCCTCCTCTTTATTTCCCTCCCCCCTTCTCCCCATCCAGCTTGCACACTCCTCTATCCCATCCCTGCCACTAGCTCTCACATGATCTGGACTTATTGTCATGTCCATGCTATGGCAGTGCACATGTCCCTCACTGCACACAAATCAGGCACACACACACACACACACACCACACACAACACACACACACACACACACACACACACACACACACACACACACACACACACACACACACACACACACACACACACACACACACACACACACACACACACACACACACACACACACACACACACACACACACACACACACACACACACACACACACACACACACACACACACACACACACACACCACACACACACACACACACTAACACACCACACAACACACACACACAGCACACACACACACACACACACACACGCTCTAGAACGTCTAACACGCACACACACACACTCACACACACACACACACACACGCATTATCTTCCCACCCCCCCTTCCCCACTCCCATCACCCAGTCATATTATGGTAGGGTGGGGTTTGTGTGGGGTAAATCATGCACAATGTCATTATCCCTAATCCAGCTGCTTCGAGGGTGCAAAAAAGGTGCATTGTTTCGCAGCTCCATCTCTCTCTCTCTCTCTCTCTCTCTCTCTCTCCTCTCTCTCTCTCTCTCTCTCTCTCCTCGCACGCACAATGTCTGAAGCAGATCATTGTTATATGGACGACAAGAAAAGCAGCAATGTTTATTCGACTCATACAATGCAAGTCACCATGACATGACCATGCTGCTCCTTCCCGGTTGTCAAATCAGGGGCATTAACTCTGCAACAATTTCCCAGGAACAAAATAATGGCAATGGACACACATACGCCCCTTTCCTCTACACCACCGCCCGTGCCCAGAAGGGCAAACCCTGTAGTAATCTAATGCGCGCTTCGGGTGGACCGACAGGAGATAACTCTACTGGCTTGTCGGGGTCAGCCCAGATTTGCCCCGTTCCGTTGTTGCCGTGTCCTATTCTTGTCTCTATGTGTCCCCGTCTCTATGTGTGTGTCCCCATCTCTATGTATGTGTCACCATCTCTATGTGTCCCCATCTCTATATGTCCCCTCCTCTATAATGTTCCCATCTCTGTGTGTCCCCATCTCTATATGCACCCTCCTCTATTATGTTCCCATCTCTGTGTGTCCCCATCTCTATATGTCCCCTCCTCTATTATGTTCCCATCTCTGTGTGTCCCCATCTCTATATGTCCCCTCCTCTATAATGTTCCCATCTCTGTGTGTCCCCATCTCTATATGTCCCCTCCTCTATATGTTCCCCATCTCTGTGTGTCCCCATCTCTATATGTCCCCTCCTCTATAATGTTCCCATCTCTGTGTGTCCCCATCTCTATATGTCCCCCTCCTCTATATGTTCCCATCTCTGTGTGTCCCCATCTCTATATGTCCCCTCCTCTATAATGTTCCCATCTCTGTGTGTCCCCATCTCTATATGTCCCCTCCTCTATATGTCCCCATCTCTGTGTGTCCCCATCTCTGTGTGTCCCCATCTCTGTGTGTCCCCATCTCTATATATGTCCCCCCCCTATATTTGTCCCCGTCTCTATATGTCCCCATCTCTGTGTGTCCCCATCTCTGTGTGTTCCCATCTCTGTGTGTTCCCATCTCTATATGTCCCCCCTCTATATGTCATCTCTATATGTCCCCCCATCTCTATGTGTGTCCCCTCCTCTATATGTTCCCATCTCTGTGTGTCCCCATCTCTATATGTCCCCATCTCTATATGTCCCCATCTCTGTGTGTGTATATGTCCCCATCTCTATAATGTCCCCATCTCTATATGTCCCCCGTCTCTATGTGTCCCCATCTCTGTGTGTCCCCATCTCTGTGTGTCCCCATCTCTGTGTGTCCCCATCTCTATATGTCCCCTCCTCTATATGTCCCCATCTCTGTGTGTCCCCATCTCTGTGTGTTCCCATCTCTGTGTGTCCCCATGTGTCCCCATCCTCTATATGTCCCCATCTCTGTGTGTCCCCATCTCTGTGTGTCCCCATCTCT
>CM065695.1:22282855-22285355 GCA_017654935.2 Phymorhynchus buccinoides | reverse complement strand
CGATTTGTATTAATTCTTTGTCGTATACGCCTACACCCAACCACGGACTGAACTATGGACTGAAAGATATAGGGATGCGGGGATAAAGGTAGAAAAGAGTGTGTTGATGGTGAGTCAACCAATGGAAATCGTAGTTTGATAGTTCAATAGAGACTTATCCCAATTGGGTTTTTTCAGTTCCCTTACAAGAACGCCCTGGGAATTTGGAGTGTTTATGAAAGCCATACGGGTCTGGTTTCATAACCATGCCTATGTGGTTGGAATGTGAGAGAATAGTGCGCTGGTTCGGCTCAAAGCGGAGAAAGAGAGACAAAGGGTACGAGTGGATGATTTTCCCTCATGGACTGATTCAGGTTTCAAAAACATAACATGTGTGCGTGAGAGACAAAAGTTAGTGTAGATATTTATTGTTGTTGTTGTTAGTGTGTGTGTGTGTGTGTGTGTGTGTGTGTGTGTGTGTGTGTGTGTGTGTGTGTGTGTGTGTGTGTGTGTGTGTGTGTGTGTGTGTGTGTGTGTGTGTGTGTGTGTGTGTGTGTGTGTGTGTGTGTGTGTGTGTGTGTATGTGTGCGCATGTGTGTGTGCGTATGTCGCTCTGTCTGTCTGTCTGTGTGTGTGTCTGTGTGCATGGGTTTGAGCGTGCGTGTGTGCGCACACACAACTCTGTGTGTGTGTGTGTGTGTGTGTGTGTGTGTGTGTGTGTGTGTGTGTGTGTGTGTGTGTGTGTGTGTGTGTGTGTGTGTGTGTGTGTGTGTGTGTGTGTGTGTGTGTGTGTGTGTGTGTGTGTGTGTGTGTGAGTGTGTGTTTGACACAGAGAGAGAGTGTGGACAGACAGAGAGACAGACAGACAGACAGACAGACAGGCACACAGACAGAGACAGAGGCAGAATAAAAACTACTTTTTGCTACTTAGACATACACTTTGTAAGAATGTTATTTCATCAACAGCCTCCCTCTATCAACCACCCAGCCACACTCCCTTAAACACTCTTCCTTTTCTTTTACTGTCCATCTTCTGTGCTTTCTAAGTTTATTTCCTTTATGGTATGCGTCCTGTGTACATATTGACTGGGGGGGGGGGGGGGGGGGGGGGGGGGGGGGGGCGAATTTACATTCAGCCTATTTCATTCATGGGACCCTTCTGTTGGAGGGAATACACCATCCTAAAAGATAATGAAGCAATTATTTGCAATATGTCACAAGAAGTAGTCAAGGGGAAAGAATGCAAAAATATACGTGAATATATTCATACTCCTGGTCGAGGACAATGAATAAAATACTACACAGAAATTGGTGGAATTTTTCCTTTCAAAGTCAGATATGGCTCAAGATTGGCGGTATTTGTTAGATCAATAGAGAGGCTGATCTGGCAATATGCATGTGTGGCGCATGCTTGTCTAAACCGATGAAGCCACATCGTGTTATGTGTGGATATTGGCAAACACCTACTCGTATGCATATAATTTATCTTTTTCGCAGGGCTCCCCCCCCCCCCCCCCCCCCCCCCCTCTTTCATAATAACCAAAAACACGAAAAAGAGCCTTGCTGACACATTCATCCCTGGTGAAATGGCTAGTGGGGGACCTATGATCATCTCTCTCTCTCTCTCCTCTCTCTCTCTCATTCTCTCTCTCTCTCTCTCTCTCTTCTCTCTCTCTCTCTGATCCTCTCTCTCTCTCTCTCTCCCTCTCTCTCTCTCTCGCCCTCTCTCTCTCTCTCACCCCTCATCTCTCTCTCCCTCTCTCTCTAGTCTCTCTCTCTCTCTCGCTCTCTCTCTCTCTCTCTCTCTCAACCCTCCCTCTCTCTCTCTCTCGCCCAGTCTCTCTCTCTCTCTCTCTCTCTCTCTCTCCTCTCTCTCTCTCTCTCTCTCCCTCTGCTCTCTCTCTCTCTCTCTCTCTCCTCTCTCTCTCTCTCTCTCTCTCTCTCTCTCTCTCTCTCCTCTCTCTCTCTCTCTCTCTCTCTCTCTCTCTCTCTCTCTCTCTCTCTCTCTCTCTCTCTCTCTCTCTCTCTCTCTCTCTCTCTCTCTCTCTCTCTCTCTCTCTCTCTCTCTCTCTCTCTCTCTCTCTCACTCTCTCTCTCTCTCTCTCTCTCTCTCTCTCTCTCTCTCACACTCTCTCTCTCTCTCTCTCTCTCTCTCTCTCTCTCTCTCTCTCTCTCTCTCTCTCTCTCTCTCTCTCCTCTCTCTCTCTCTCGCCCAGTCTCTCTCTCTCTCTCTCTCGCTCTCTCTCTCTCTCTCTCTCTCTCTCTCTCTCTCTCTCTCTCGCCCTCTATCTTTCCCCCAGTACAGCACATCATGCATTTTCACAGCCTTGTTGACCTGCAATGCTCACCCCATTATAGCCAGCATATCCCCCATCTAGCATTTGTTGCCCACCGAGGTCCTTTATGGGCACCTATCGATGCGTCATCGTCTCTATGTAACATCCTCATTGTGCCCCCGTTTCTATGTGACATCCTCACTGTGCCCCCGTCTTTCTATGTGACATCCTCACTGTGCCCCCGT
>CM065695.1:22260355-22265355 GCA_017654935.2 Phymorhynchus buccinoides | reverse complement strand
CTCTCTCTCTCTCTCTCTCTCTCTCTCTCTCACACACACACTCATTTCCTTCCACCTTTGCTTTTAATGTTTAGTTTGAGCAAGGTGTCACTTCACTCTCTCTCCTCCCCCCTCTCACCCCCTCTCCACCTCCACCCCTCACCCCCTCTCCACCCCATCCCCCGCCTTGTTCATTCCTATCTCTAACTTTAGAACTGTTACCCAAAGACTTCATCTTAAACCAAACCATACATCGCCTTATTGTGATCAGAGCCAAAGCTTCACGAGCGTACTGCCCTCGGTCGGTCGATCTTTAATGAAATCTTCCTTTTAGCAAAGGCCGACAACTGAGGATCTCATTACCATTTGTTTACGTACATCAGAGAAGACGTTTTTCTTTGTGCGATTGGACACCCACGAGAATGATGTAGGCGATGTCTGGAAGAAGGGGGGTGGGGTCTAGGGGGTAAGTGTGGTAGAATCTAGAACCGTAGAACAAAATAAACTAGAACCTGTGGGAGAGGGAAAAGTTGAGAGGGGGAGGAGGTGAAGAGAGAAGGGATCAAAATGTAGTGACAAATATATTAGCAATACTGTCTTGTCTGGAAAGTCCCATACATCCTTTGATCTTTGTCGAAACAATGGCGCCTATTTTAGGGATACTGTTTGATCTGTTTCCCAAGATCATGAAAGAACAGTAACACGTTGCTGTTAAGTTCGAATGTACGTCATGCTTAGCAGAAGTAAATGTCAGAATTGTGGGATTAAAAGAGTTCCTGAATGAATTTAAGAAAAGCTACTAAAAAGGCCTGTATAGTTAGACCCTAGTTAGTTGCATAGAACGCTGGTCCGGAAACTATACAGTCCATGAATCCATTGTTGCATTTGAAAAGGGATAACTATTTGGTATTTGGTATATTCTAGTCACAGAGACTTATCTCGTGAAATTCGGGCTGCTCTCCCCCGGAGAGAGCGTCGCCGCAAGTGCAGCGCCTACCCAATTTAAAAATAATATTTTGGGTAGCACAGGGTAAGGAGGGGGTGTGGGCGCACTTGGAAAACCTAGCTATCAATTTGGCCATATCAGGCAGAGGGATTTCTCCCTGCTCTTACCGACTTTCAACTGCCGTGGGATGCTTACGTGCGTAAAGCGCACGGGTCAGACTAGCTTTAAGTCCCCATCCGAAGGACTGGACGTTCAGTTCGATTTTCTTGTCAAACTAGAAAGAAAGGGCGAGGCCAGGATTCGAACCCGTGTTACTCACGCTGCAGTCACGCATTACATTTGGCAGGCGAACGTCTTAACCACTCTGCCACCTTTCTCCCTAGCCATAACAACCAAATCAGTACAGCTACAACGAAGAACGTTGGGGGTTTTCTTCATCAAACTAAACAAATAACTTGTGTAAGTTATCTTGACTTGCGTGTTATCAAGCCAAGAACTGGCCTATAAAGTGGGATGAGACTTTATCGGTTCAAGTGGTCGGTCTAAAAATGGTGAAATCATAACATGCAGAAAAGTTACTAAAAAAAGAGGCTTGTATAGTTAGACCCTAGTTAGTTGCATAGAACGCTAGTCCATGAATCCATTGTTGCATTTGAACAGGGATAACTACAGTTCGATTTTGGGGGCACCTCCAGGCCACCATTTTTCTCTGTAATAAAGTCACGACCAAAACGTCCATAAAAGTACCAATGGAACTGATAATGCTCTACCAACCTGGAGTGATCTTATAAATTGTCAGTCTGTCTGTCTGTTTGTCTGTCTGTCTGTCTGTCTGCCTCGCACTTGCTCCTTTTTCTACTCACAAACTGTCACTCCCTTCACTCCTTGGTGTTTGTTGTCCTAGTTCCCTTGTTGCCACTCATTCCAGCATCCTGTTAAGGGGTGGTTTAAAGCTGTTGTTGTCCGCCTGATGATTTGATGGTGCACCACGGGATATATTGGCTTAATCAAGGAAAGAAGAAAACTAAAAGAGGTTTGGGTTGTTTTTTCTTTGGCATTACCAGAGCCTTATGAATCCTTAACACTGTGTTTCCCCATAAAGTAGCACACTGTTTTGCTGGAAACTTGCGTATTCGACATTCGTGCAAAGGAGTAGTTTTCACTTGAAGTAAACTGTTATTTTGGGGGCACCTCCAGGCCACCATTTGTCTACTGTTTTCTGTTTCTTCTTCTTCCATCTTATTGGTTTTCTTTTAATGTTTTGTTTTTCTTTAAGCACACCACTCTTCTGTTTAAGAAAAGAACTATTATCAGATCGTTCAGTATGTGCCTGTGGTGTATGAATTATTAGCATTGTGAAGCTTTAAAGGTGGACCCTGACGGATGCGTTTTTGCGAGAAACACGTCGAGATCACCAAAACGACAGCCTTTTCAAGGATCAGAACACTTATTTTGCTCTGGTTTCCTAGAAATTAAACCGTCAAAACGGCGATTTCTCCTTGGCGAAGATGCCGGAGAGAGTAGTCATTTTGGATGGGGTGGGTGGAGGACACTCATTGTGGTTGAAGCGTTTTCTTTTTTTGTAGTGCAGTAAAAAAAAAAAAAAAAAAAAAAAAAAAGAGAGCTATTTCCTTTGTTGTGAGCGAAACTCCTTTAGATAAACTATAAAATTTAAATTAAATTAAATAAAAAGGCTTGTATTGCGGGCATTCCGTGCCAACGATTTGCGGCCATTAGAAAAGATTCGGCAAACGCCTTCGCTTTGGGTGAAAGAATTTGACTTTCAGCACCTCCGTCAAGGAGGAATCGCCGATTTGACGGTTTGATTTCCAGGAAACCAGAGCAAAGTTAGAGTTGCAATCTCTGTAAAGGGTGTTTTCCTGGTGATCTGGACGTGTTTCTTACAAAAAACACATCCGTCATGGTGCCCCTTTAACAACAGGGGGTGAAATGACAACACTAGCAACAGAAGAATGCATCCAACTAACTGTTTAAACGTTCCTTCTTCCACGTGGGGTCTGGTTTGTTGTTTCTTGTTGTTCACCTTGCCTCGTGCTTTCAAACTGTTCCATAACTAACGATTGTTTGTCACAACATGCTGTCATCGATCAATCAGCCTGACACAATGAACCTGTGTGCGTGCGTGTGTGCGTGACGTGTGTGTGTGTGTGTGTGTGTGTGTGTGTGTGTGTGTGTGTGTGTGTGTGTGTGTGTGTGTGTCTGTGTGTGTGTGTGTGTGTGTGTGTGTGTGTGTGCGTGCGTGTGTGTGTGTGTGTGCGTGCGTGCGTGCGTGTGCGTGTGTGCGTGTGCGCGCGCGCGCGCGCGCGCGCGCGCGTGTGTGTGTGTGTGTGTGTGTGTGTGTGTGTGTGTGCGTGTGTGTGTGTTTGTGTGTAAGTGTGTGTGATTTTTAAAAATGGAAATGTAATGTGATGTTTTTCAAACACTTCTTTATTTTTAGCTTGTGTTTCAATACATAATCAGTCATATAATGCGTAGATCACGTAGAGTGAATAGTGTTGTGAGTGTTTATTTTATTTTGTTTTACACGTTTTCTTTTCGTTTATTTACCATATTGTATAACATCCGAAAAATAAGGTCACTTTTGTCAATGTTAAGACAATCCATTGTCTTTCACAGAAAACTAATCGGTAAAAAAAACCCACGGTAAATGAAATTGGTATGTAAATAAAGATTTCTTCAGCGATGTTTTATCTCACATTTTCATTCAGAGGCAATAAAGCGTAGGCTATCTCATTTATAATATAATCCATACATACATTTGCATATTTTTACATAATAATTTTTGTTTATTTACCAAGTGAATGAAACGGGCAATATTAGATGGACGAGTCAATGATACATCGTTAAAGTCAGAGTATTGAGGTTCTTTAGGATCGTTTTCTTATGCGGCGACCGTTATCCAGAGAAACTCAACCCTGAACTCCGCTGTGATACCTTTTTATTTTGGCTTTCAGAGGCAGCAGCGTGTGTCAGGGAGACAGACAGACAGATGATCGATGGCATCCTCCATTGAAAAGGCATTGGGACTTCCTCTCTTTCCACTGTCACCGTCAACCTGCTGTTCTCAGCCAGCGCTGCATGACTTACGCATACGAGAAAATGTTTGGGGCTTGTAGTGTGTAAGAAACGATTTTGTCAAGCGAAGTCCTGTGGCCTTATTTACTTCCTCACTTCCGAGAGACAAATTAAAATGGCCACCCACATTGGGGCTCGGGTCAGTTCGCTTTCGTCCAAACAATATGATTATTATTAGTGTGACTAACATTGGAATCACGCTGTATCTTTCTACCTAACTCGATGACATAGAAGGAATCCAAGCAAAGAGCGTCTATAAGCATTTCCCAATATAATAATAAATTTTTAAAAACACGAGTACTCCTCAAGCTCAAATTAGTAATTAGTAATCTGTGCCTCCTTTTTTACCCTCGTTCTCACACAATGTGTTCGCAGCATGCAATGTTCCGAAGTATGTTTATTGGCTTAAACAAATGTATTCATCAACAACCATGTTACAAAGCAGCATCAACACGAAGATCACAGAGCTCAACAAGCTTACAGTTTATATTAAGTATGTTTAATAAATGATGTTTTGTTTGTCTCACTTTGGTTCTGACCCACGCACTGCTAGGTGATTGGTATCGTAATCAACTTTGGTGGAGGGGAGTTAATTAGAAAGAGAGTATTCACCCTGTGTTCAATTTCGTTATCTCCTCTCTTGGCCTCACTATTTCATTCTATGTTTATTAAAGTTGCAAACTTTTTGTAGCGATAATAAAACTTGCCCAGACTTTCCCCCTGAATGTTTTCAAACGCTTGCTAACGTTTTGTTCTGAGCAATGTGCTCCAGGTAAAACTATTGGCACGTGCCCTCAGTTACAGAGGGGAAACTCTTCTTTGTATTTTATTGTCTATTTTTGTCTGCTGAGTGAGCTTCTATGAAAAGGGTAGTGAAAAGATACAAGATCAATAAATTAAAAAAACTGGTGCGCGTCTCAGCCTTGCCCCTGCAACCCAAAGGCAAAATTTTGATTAGAGAGTTTTATGTGATTATAAT
>CM065695.1:22250355-22252855 GCA_017654935.2 Phymorhynchus buccinoides | reverse complement strand
GTTCAAAGGCCAACATTCCTGAATTCGCTCACAAAGGAAGAAACCCCTTTCTTGAATCTTTCTTGTCTGGTGGAATAATGCTCTCGTAAACTAAAGTCATTCCCGTTCTTCCATCAAATTTCCGAAACATAAAAACGAAAACAATGAGAGGAGGAAAAGGAGGATTCGAAGACAAAATGTGTGGACAGAGGGGTATGATGAATTTTACATTAAAGGCCCACCAAAATCATTCAAAAGCAGTCAAAATCATGGTTGTCACGTGTTTTCCCTCTTTTAGCTGGTAAGAAATCTTACGAAATCTCTTCCGAGTATAAGAGGGAATGTGACACGTGGCGTGGGGGGGGGGGGGGGGGGGGGGGGGGGTGTCTTTAAGAGTGTCTATTTGTATTGCGAGGTGAAAGATACCAAAGATTTAATGCTTTTTTTAAAAATTACCTTCGTTTCTCGCTGAGATTAGTTGAACATTACTGACCACTGGCACGATACCAAGAAGTATCGATCAACAACAATCTGAGAGAGAGAGAGAGAGAGAGAGAGAGAGAGAGAGAGAGAGAGAGAGAGAGAGAGAGAGAGAGAGAGAGAGAGAGAGAGAGAGAGAGAGAGAGAGAGAGAGAGGAGAGAGAGAGAGACAGAGAGAGAGAGAGAGAGAGAGAGAGAGAGACAGAGAGAGACAGAGAGACAGAGAGAGACAGAGACAGAGACAGAGACAGAGAGAGACAGAGACACAGAGAGAGAGAGAGAGACACACACAGACACAGACAGAGAGAGACAGAGAGAGACACAGAGAGAGAGAGAGAGAGAGAGAGACACAGACAGAGACAGAGAGTGAGAGAGACAGAGACAGAGACAGACAGATGAGAAGAGAGAGAGAGAGAGAGAGAGAGAGAGAGAGAGAGAGAGAGAGAGAGAGAGAGAGAGAGAGAGAGAGAGAGAGAGAGAGAGAGAGAGAGAGAGAGAGAGAGAGAGAGAGAGAGAGAGAGAGGGAACGCAAACAACAGAGAGATGTGGGGAAATTAAGAAGACAGATAGACACATAAGGGAAGAGAGAGAAAGAGATTGGGAGACAGACCGAAAGACTAACGGGCAGACAGACAGGTAGACATGCATAGACATGCACACAAACAGAACAGAACAGAGAGAGAGAGAGAGAGAGAGAGAGAGAGAGAGAGAGAGAGAGAGAGAGAGAGAGAGACAGAGAGACAGAGAGAGAGAGAGAGAGAGAGAGAGAGAGAGAGAGAGAGACAGAGAGAGAGACAGAGAGAGAGAGAGAGAGAGAGACAGAGACACAGAGAGAGAGAGAGAGAGAGACAGACACACAGACAGAGAGACAGACAGACAGACAGAGACAGAGAGACAGAGACAATGATTGAGTGCAAGAGCTCGCAACTGTAGCGTGAGGTTAGTTTTGGTGAGTGGAAAATGGGGACAAGAAGACGGCAAGAGAAATAGAGGGCTAAAGTGTTTTAAATCTTAAAGAGAAGAGGGTCTGACATCACCGTAATTGAAAGAGAATGAGCGAAGAAGATTGAGAAGATGGAGAAGAAGAAGAAAAAAGGGAGGAAAAACAGGGTGGAATGATAAATCATTGAATTAAAACAAACTCCGTTCTCCCAGAATGTTAAAGTAAAGGGTTGCACTACATCAACCTTTGAAACAACAAGAAAACGTTATGGAGGGGGCGGGGGGGGGGGGGGGGGGGGGGGAGAGATGGGAAATGGCTAGGTCTCGTGGGGACCAAAAAGAGAGAAAAGGGGTTGGATGGGAAATGGCTGGGAAATCAAAAAAAGTAGGTCTCGTGGGGACCAAAACGAGACAAGTAGAGAATAAAGAGGGTTGGAGAGAGAGAGAGAGGAGGAGAGAGAGACTTCAGATACTTTATTTTACAGGATAAGAATTTAGGCTGGGCCTAGTGAGAGAGCGTGAGAGAGAGAGGGTTAGGGTTATAGAGAGAGGCGGAGGTAGGGTTAGGATTAGCAACCTAGCCTTTACCCTAGCTAACACACTAACACGCACGCACACACACACGCACACGCACGCACGCACACACACACGCACACGCACGCACACGCACACACACGCGCACACACACACGCACGCACACACACACACACACACACACACACACACACACACACACAGCCAACCAAACCAGATGTTTACATCAAAGAGGCCAGGCTATGGCATTGCGGTAGGGAGCAGAAAACCAATTTCAATTTGAAACAAGGCCGCACCCGAGAGGGTGCAAAGTTCCCCCGCGTGCTTTTTAAGGCGAAGATCGTGTGTGGACGGATGCACACGCGCACGGACGGACCAAACTAAAACAATAGTTCTTGAAGCTTTGCTCTGGAACTAAAAAGGTTACAGGCGCGGACAGTCAGTGAAATCGTGTCGTACGTCGATGACTGAAATGTTCCCTAACTTTTAGGAGCCCTAAAGGGTCAGCCACACGTCAGCTAAAATCGCACGACTGTACGATACGATTCGAGCGCGTGATCTCGAA
>CM065695.1:22237855-22247855 GCA_017654935.2 Phymorhynchus buccinoides | reverse complement strand
CTCTCTCTCTCTCTCTCTCTCTCTCTCTATCTATCTATCTATCTCTCTCTCTCTCTCTCTCTCTCTCTCTCTCTCTCTCTCTCTCTCTCTCACACACACACACACACACACATACACACACACACACACACACACACACACACACACACACACACACACACACACGCATGCATGCATGCATGCACACACACACAACATACGCATCCTCATCCTCTCTCTCTCTCTCTCTCTCTCTCTCTCTCTCTCTCTCTCTCTCTCTCTCTCTCTCTCTCTCTCTCTCTCTCTCTCTCACACACACACACACACACACACACACACACACACACACACACACACACACACACACACACACACACACACACACACACACACACACACACACACACACATATGCTGTGAACTTGAGCATCAAGCATTTACGATGATGTTGAACAATTTCCTGTGGCACTGATGAGAGATGGAATAGTCTTCAGACGTCTCAGGCACCAGAACCATAAAACGACCAGACCTGTGACTGATTATCTGATTCCGCATGATTCAGCCCCGAGTCTGGCACTTGAGTGGAACTATGTCATTCAGTTTGGTGTCTGCACAATACAATTAAATAATAATTTGCCGCAATCATTGTCTAAGATTTTTAAATGGTGTGTAGAGACTACAGTAGACATAAAGTTAGTAATTTTTGCTCAACACGTAAGGTATTAATTGTATTGATTGTGTTACTCTGGCCTGCAGAGATGTAGACGCATAATGCATTTGCCTAGAAGGTTAGTATTCCATGAGCCAGAAAAATAAATCATGAACACATCGGAATGTCGGGGAACTATTTGTACGGAAGACACCCCCCCCCCCCCGGTATCCCCACGGGGGACGCAACAGCAAGATACACAAGCAACATTAACAACAATGAGCAACAACAACAATGACAGCAGCAATGACAAGAATAAACAGTTCAAGGAGACATCAGGAATGTTCAACATGCTGTACAACAAGAAACAACCAGAAGCAATAGCAACAACAACAATGACAGCAGCAATGACAAGAATAAACAGTTCAAGGAGACATCAGGAATGTTCAACATGCTGTACAACAAGAAACAACCAGAAGCAATAGCAACAACAACAATGACAGCAGCAATGACAAGAATAAACAGTTCAAGGAGACATCAGGAATGTTCAACATGCTGTACAACAAGAACAACAAGAAGAAACAACAACAAGAAATAACAACAAGAAACAACAAGAAGCAATAGCAACAACAGCAAGAAATATCGTTCATAACAAAATGTTCACAGTTTATAGTTTGCTCTTTTCTGGGAGTGCTGAGGGGGGAGGGGGGGGCATAAAAATGTATCATAATACTAAATCCGCATTTTTTTCTCGCATACAAAACAAAATGGCTGAACTTTGACCCAATATCAGCGCTTTGTATTACTCGTGTTATTTCCTGTTTGTTCGTGTTAGTCCATTTTGCAGGGCTTTGTTTTGTTTTGTTTTGTTTTGTTTTGTTTTGTACCGTTTAAGATATTTTTACTACCGTCATGTGTGTTGTTTTGTACCGTTTAAGATATTTTACTACCGTCATGTGTGTTGTTTTGTACCGTTTAAGATATCAGATATTTTACTACCGTCATGTGTGTTGTTTTGTACCGTTTAAGATATTTTACTACCGTCATGTGTGTTGTTTTGTACCGTTTAAGATATTTTACTACCGTCATGTGTGTTTTGTTTTGTACCGTTTAAGATATTTTACTACCGTTATGTGTGTTGTTTTGTACCGTTTAAGATATTTTACTACCGTCATGTGTGTTGTTTTGTACCGTTTAAGATATTTTACTACCGTCATGTGTGTGTTGTTTTGTACCGTTTAAGATATTTTACTACCGTGATGTGTGTTGTTTTGTACCGTTTAAGATATTTTACTACCGTGATGTGTGTTGTTTTGTACCGTTTAAGATATTTTACTACCGTCATGTGTGACGAGGTAATGGGTTAAAAGGCTAAATCCCTAGGGAAGACTTTAGAAAATTTGCCTTTAGCCCACTTCTCTAGGGTATGGGAGATGAGCAACTTTCCCGGCCCCTTTTCATCTAATAAATTTATATTTGTGCCCGGGTTCTGGCTCGTATGGTTGTAAGAAATACAAGTGGTTGAATTGCTCTAAATGGCAGACAGAGAGAAGTAGGGTTTTACATGAAATTACAAGACTCCCACTCTCATCAGTCTGACCAAAGGGTTCAGGATTATTTGACACTTGTATTTTATTTACTCCCAACATCTGCATGAGATTATGCAACAATAATAATAAAGCAGCTCAAGGGCGCCAAAACAAAATATGGATAAAAAAAACAATGAAATCCGAAAGGATTCACAAGACTTTTGTCTTTCTATAAGGTTCGCCCCATGCCGGAAGGGTTACTAATTATCTTCAGTGTCCGTAGGAAAGTTCAAATGATTGGCGCAGTCCGGTGGACTTAGCTGTTTCAAGTTCCTCCGTGGTGATCGGCGAGTGCTGGGTTGGCTGGGCTTGCTCGTCAGATGAGAGTAGCTCCCAGTCGTTCCGGTTACGGCTTCGCGGGATGGCACGGTTCAAGCGTGGTCTCCTCGCGGATTCTGGGTGCGGGTCGTCTTGGCGACGGACCCGTCTTGGTGCTTGGTGGAGTCCGGGATGATCTTCCGGCCCACGATGCCCTGCTGATAATCACAGGAGAAGGTGGATGTAGGTCTCTATGGCTTAGAGACAAGGGGCTTCAGTCGGCAGGGCATTAGTGAATCCCAACCGGCTAGAAGGCTTCCCTTGTACAATAGCTCTAGTTAATAAATAAACTGAATTTCAGTTAACAAACTGAGATCAGTAAAACATAAAAGGTGATCAATCCAACATCACTCTCCATCCAACACCTGGAAAGGAATGGTATCATAAAGTGCAAGATTGCGGCCCATAGGTATCCTACTAAAAATAGACAAAAGGGTTAGTAGGCATAAAATCCGGTTCTGGTACCAAAAGTGTTCAAGTCAAAAACACACACACACACAAATAATCAGTGCACATAAATAGAACAGAATGTTTACCACTTCTTTTCTATAACATATCTATCTACTCCTTATTCATCATTGAACATAGGATCTATATCAAAACTAGGGTCAAACACACAACCAGTCTCAATCACCAGTCATCAATAAGACTTACTAGGTGGGCTATTCTGGCTGGGAGAGGTGTTGCTCTAGTCAGTTTCAGCGTCTTGTGTGAAAAACTTTTTCTCACTACGCCAATTATAGCCTTCACTTTCAAATAATGAAAGCCTGTCATTGGTTTATGGCAGTCGACACGTCACAAGATGATGTTCAAAATGTACAGAACAATCACGCGCCTATTACATCCTTATCACGTGCCTGACATTCAAATCCTTCTCGTGCTCGGAAAGGCAAAACCGTCTTCAAAGGGAATTGACCGTGGTTGTCACTTTCTCATGATTGGAAAGGACGAGGTGTCTTACAAAGGGAGCCGACTGTTGATATCACTATCTCGTGATGAGACGGTAGATAAGAGGGGGGGGGGGTGAAGGGAGATAACCTCGGTAGGGGTTACATGCCGACCGGGGAGACAAATCAACCTTCAAAGGGACCAATCCCTTAATCGGCATTCTTTAGATGGTGGGTGGCAATTAACGTGGCGGCCGGACAGAGAAATGAAAAAGGAGAGGGGGGGGGGGGGTGTAGATAAAGAAAGAGGGGTCGCGCGGGACACTTACGTCACATCATGTGTGTTGTTTTGTACCGTTTAAGATATTTTACTACCGTCATATGTGTTTTGTTTTGTACCGTTTAAGATATTTTACTACCGTCATGTGTGTTGTTTTGTACCGTTTAAGATATTTTACTACCGTCATGTGTGTTGTTTTGTACCGTTTAAGATATTTGACTACCGTCATGTGTGTGTTGTTTTTCATTCATACAAGGACCGGTGATTTGTTTCGCCCAATACAACTATCATGTCCATTCATATAAAAGAAAATATGCTTGTGTGGGCATTATAACTTGTTATTGAGGTTGTTGTGGCAATTTATTTTACCTTTTTTATCATCTGTTAATATTTGTACTGGATTGATTTTTCAACGTATCTGCTCAACCCATATGGAATCAGTCAATTATAATATCGTGATATTTGTTTACCCTTGTTAGACGCAGAGTATTGGCCACTGCAACGACCACCTTTTGCAAGAGTGAATGCCCTTGGTAGATTCAGTACTGACCAAACAAGGGCGTAACTTTCGCCAATAACTGTATTTGAGGCCACTAACAGTAAGAGTGAAAGCCCTTTTGGATACTGACCAACAAGAGCTTGACTCTGACTGTCAAGGGCGTTTAAAACCCTAGTTGCAGTGGCCAATACGAGCAGACCTGAACATTCTTCTATGAGTAAGTCTATTGGCTTGTTCCTCTGAGCTTTTTACTTGCTTGGGGGCTATGCGAGTTGGTGCCTCACACAGGCCTACCTGGAGTTATGCACCGTTATGGCAGATCGTTCGTTCCCTTCTTGCCTGGCAATAACGTACGCGACTTTGATTTTCGTGTAATTTGTTTTATGGTTGATGCTGATGCTGGAATCAAAACCTATACCGGGTAAGACTAAAAGTTCACGTGATTACAGAAAAAATGGGATTTGATGAAGTGGAAATAAATGAAACGTGATTGGATTAAACATGATCCACTGTCGCGGATATCCATTCTACCTTTCTATAAATAAATAAAAGTTATAAGAAAACTTTAAAGGTAATGAAGTGCATCTGCCTAAATATTTGCAGAACTGAACAGTTTGGTGTAAATAACTAGGGTTTGGTTTTCGTTTGGTTTGGTTTCTGTTTTGTTTGGCTTCGTTTCGTTCGGTTTCGTTTCGTTTTGTTTTTGTTTTTGTTTCGTCTCTCTTCTTCTCGGCTGTTTGTTTGTTTGTTTGTTTGTTTGTTTGTTGCTCATTCTCTTTCAATTACCGTAATGTCAGGACCTCTTGGTTTTAAGATTGGAACGCCTTCCTCAATTTCTCCCAACGCCCTCATTAATGCCACCTCCCACCCCCCTCTCTCTCTCTCTCTCCCTCTCTCTCTCTCTCTCTCTCTCTCTCTCTCTCTCTCTCACACTCTCTCTCTCTCTCCCGTAAATCTGTTAGTGGGTGAGTGCACGGTATGTGTTAGACCCACTTTCCAATCTTCCTACCCACTCTCACACGCATTATCACATTCTTTTTTATTTTTTAGGGGAAGACGGGGTAAAAAGCCCATGGGCGGGTAAGAAGCCCATGCCAATCATATCATGAAATGAAGAAAATGTCAGTCTCATTTTGCCCATGAGACGAGTGTTAATGTTTAGCGTTCGTCTCATGGGGAAATTTGACTGAAATTTGCTTTATTTCATGAGATAATTGGCATGGGCTTCTTACCCGCCCATGGGCTTTTTACCCCGTCTTCACCTAGTATTATTCTTCTGTCGTAAGATCTAAGGATGATAACGGATGTCTACATGTCGTCAAAGTAACTGTGTATTGATAAATTGATGCGTGTTCGTAGTTGAAGCAACAAACAAAATTCAACGTCGATGTTTTGATGGTATGTAAGACAAGTTCATTCTTTAGTGCGATGGTAATAACATAAAAGATAATGATGTTGATTCCGTAATATACATACTAGTAAAGTTTGATTGTTTTAAGTGTGTGTGTGTGTGTGTGTGTGTGTGTGTGTGTGTGTGTGTGTGTGTGTGTGTGTGTGTGTGTGTGCGTGCGTGCGTGCGTGCGTGCGTGCGTGTGCGTGTGCGTGTGCGTGCGTGCGTGCGTGCGTGCGTGCGTGCGTGTGTGCGTGCGCGTGCGCGTGCGCGTGCGCGTGCGCGTGCGCGTGCGCGTGCGCGTGCGCGTGCGTGCGTGTATGTATGTGTGTGTGTGTGTGTGTGTGTGTGTGTGTGTGTGTGTGTGTGTGTGTGTGTGTGTGTGTGTGTGTGTGTGTGTGTGTGTGTGTGTGTGTGTGTGTGTGTGTGTGTGTGTGTGTGTGTGTTTGTGTTTCCGCAAACGTTTTGCATAAACGTTTCTCAGACTCCCCCCTTTTTGGTCAAACGCTCTGCACGCGCAGAACGACCTCTCATGAAACTCCCCCCTGCTCATGGGGCCAGTGCGACTCTGGGTCCCATCAGCAGCTCCGGGTATTTCTCTTTCATTTTCATTTCTCACCTTACAGGCTGAACGCTTAGTGGGAGGTCTTGGGTTCCACCCCTACCTCCCCAACCCCCCAACACCCCACCCCCTCCACTCCATCACCGCCTGCCCCTTAATTACTCCTTACCCCTTCTCTCTCAATAAGAGACAATTATTTGATTGATGCGGATTTGTTTTTCCTCTTAGCGTCGACCCTCTCATCCCTGAAGTGTAAAGGCCATTGCACTTACTTGGTTGAAACCGCAGCTTTAAAGACGCACTGACGCACCACGATTAAGTCCCTTGTTTTATTTGTGGGTAGCTGTGACCCACATACAAATGTCCCCAACTTCAAAGTGAGGCTGCTCTTTAAAATGATGTTTCCTTTTCAATTTGGGGACATTTTGCATGGGAGTCAAACCTGGTCAAAACAAGATTTCTTACCAGCTATAAGAGGGAAAATCACGTGAAACCCGTGCTTTTGACACGTGACCTGGTGGGTCTTTAAAGACACACTGACGCACCACGATTAGGTCCCTTGGGTTTTTTCTGGGTAGCTGTGACCCACATACACATGCACCCAATTTCAAATTGAGGCTGCTCTTTAAAATGATGTTTCGCTTTGAATTTGGGGACATTTTTATGGGAGCCAAGCTTGGTCAAAACAAGATTTCTTACCAGCTATAAGAGGGAAAACACGTGAAACCCGTGATTTTGACACGTGATCTGGTGGATCTTTAAAAGAAAACCAGTCACATTTCATCCACTTCTTAATTAAAGAATACGTGTCTCCTTTGGGGGGGGGGGGGGGGGACCCTCGGATCTGATTCCTGCAAGCCATGCACCAGATGTTTTTATGGAGGGGGGAGGGGGGGGGGGGGGGCGGCTAAGTTATTAACTTTGATGCTCAGACGAGAATCGTTAAAATAATGTTTTTAATCTACCTTCAGGGCCTGCTACACTACATACGATTCGCTGTCAATACGAGCCGATTGTGACGATGGGAGTCATGATTCACGTGAAATCCATGTATTGGGTCTACTTGAGTAGGGGAAGACGGGGTAAAAAGCCCATGGGCGGGTAAGAAGCCCATGCCAATTATCTCATGAAATAAAGAAACTTTCAGTCAAATTTGCCCATGAGACGAATGCTAAACATTAACACTCGTCTCATGGGCAAAATGTGACTGACATTTGCTTCATTTCATGAGATAATTGGCATGGGTTTCTTACCCGCCCATGGGCATTTTGCCCCGTCTTCACCTATATAGAGCGAAAGTAGTTTGAATTGTTTTTAGACGCAAGTATTTCACGTGAATCCATGACTCGCAGGGTCACAATCGCATCGCATCGACAGCGAATCGTATGTAGTGTAGCAGACCCTTTATTTGAGACAGACAAAAATAAATTGCGACAAACTCAGACTCATTTGCTCCATTTAATATCGGGGCAAAGGACAAAAAGTTCCCTCCTCAAACACCGACCAGTTCAGAAACTCTTTCTTTGTTAGAACACCAACGGAGTGGAACCATCGGTGGGTGGCAGCACCGTCTAAGCCTTGGTTTAACCCTTTCGCCGCCAGCCATATTTCAGCCAAACATTTCCATTAAATTTACCTGGGTAGAGAACAAAATCCATCTGCAGTATCGGGGATTCTTCTGTGACATATATAAAATAAGGTCTACCCTTACTTCCCAAAACTAAGACAATAGGGTCTTTGGATAATAGACCCCAATTTGATGCCTTTTAACACATGGGTGTTAAATCACTGTGGTACTAAAGTGTGACTTTGGCGGTGAAAGGGTTAAACGAATGTATTCCAAAGGACACAACAAAGCAGCAACAACGTTTCAATCAGACTGCAACAAGCAACAACGTTTCAATCAGACTACAACAAGCAACAACGTTTCAATCAGACTGCAACAAGCAACAACGTTTCAATCAGACAACAAGCAACAACGTTTCAATCAGACTGCAACAAGCAACAACGTTTCAATCAGACTACAACAAGCAACAACGTTTCAATCAGACTACAACAAGCAACAACGTTTTCAGATGCAACAGCAACAACGTTTCAATCAGACTGCAACAAGCAACAACGTTTCAATCAGACTACAACAAGCAACAACGTTTCAATCAGACTACAACAAGCAACAACGTTTCAATCAGACTACAACAAGCAACAACGTTTCAATCAGACTACAACAAGCAACAACGTTTCAATCAGACTACAACAAGCAACAACGTTTCAATCAGACTACAACAAGCAACAACGTTTCAATCAGACTGCAACAAGCAACAACGTTTCAATCAGACTGCAACAAGCAACAACGTTTCAATCAGACTGCAACAAGCAACAACGTTTCAATCAGACTACAACAAGCAACAACGTTTCAATCAGACTGCAACAAGCAACAACGTTTCAATCAGACTACAACAAGCAACAACGTTTCAATCAGACTACAACAAGCAACAACGTTTCAATCAGACTGCAACAACGTTTCAATCAGACTACAACAAGCAACAACGTTTCAATCAGACTACAACAAGCAACAACGTTTCAATCAGACTGCAACAAGCAACAACGTTTCAATCAGACTACAACAAGCAACAACGTTTCAATCAGACTACAACAAGCAACAACGTTTCAATCAGACTACAACAAGCAACAACGTTTCAATCAGACTGCAACAAGCAACAACGTTTCAATCAGACTACAACAAGCAACAACGTTTCAATCAGACTACAACAAGCAACAACGTTTCAATCAGACTGCAACAAGCAACAACGTTTCAATCAGACTACAACAAGCAACAACGTTTCAATCAGACTACAACAAGCAACAACGTTTCAATCAGACTGCAACAAGCAACAACGTTTCAATCAGACTGCAACAAGCAACAACGTTTCAATCAGACTGCAACAAGCAACAACGTTTCAATCAGACTACAACAAGCAACAACGTTTCAATCAGACTGCAACAAGCAACAACGTTTCAATCAGACTGCAACAAGCAACAACGTTTCAATCAGACTGCAACAAGCAACAACGTTTCAATCAGACTACAACAAGCAACAACGTTTCAATCAGACTACAACAAGCAACAACGTTTCAATCAGACTGCAACAAGCAACAACGTTTCAATCAGACTACAACAAGCAACAACGTTTCAATCAGACTACAACAAGCAACAACGTTTCAATCAGACTACAACAAGCAACAATACTCAAATGCATGGTGCTCACTTTCACTTTCATTTTTCACGTTACAGGCTGAAATCTTTGGGGGAAGTCTTGGGTTCCACCCCTATGCCCCCCACCCACCCACCCCTCCCCTCCATCACCGCCTGCCCCTTAATTACTCCTGTCTCCTCCCCTCAAGAAGAGACATTTAATTGCAGCGTGTTGTTTTCCTTCTGGCGTCGACCCTCTCATCCTTAACCCTTTCACCGCCAAAGTCGCATTTTAGCACCACAGTGATTTGACACCTATGTCGCTAAAAGGCATCAAATTGGGGTCTATTATCCAAAGACCCTATTGTCTCAGTTTTGGGAAGTAAGGGTAGACCTTATTTTATATATGTCACAGAAGAATCCCCAATACTGCAGGTGGATTTTGTTCTCTACCCAGGTAAATTCAATGGACATTTTTGGCTGACATATGGCTGGCGGTGAAAGGGTTAAAGTTAAAAGGCCCTTGCACTCAACTGGTTGAAACCGCAGTCAAATGTCATCCTCATTGTGAACATTCTCAAAGGATACGTGTCTCCTTTGGAGGGGGGGGGGGGGATCCTCATATATCTTCTTCTTCTTCTGCGTTTCCGGGCCA
>CM065695.1:22220732-22225732 GCA_017654935.2 Phymorhynchus buccinoides | reverse complement strand
TCAATCCATTATTATCGTGCCTTTTGAGGCCCTGCTCCCCTTCCTTGTGAGGATAGGGGGGTGGTGGTGGGGGGGGGGTCTTTCGTACAAATAGTTCCCCCACCTTCTGGAAGTTCTGTGCTTGTAGCTTCCTCTAATCTGTCTCTCTCTTTGACTCTGCCTTTTCCCTTTGCTTACTGTCTTCTGCTATATTTCTGTCTTACTGGTCCATCCATTCTCCTGCCTTTTTTTTCTCTATAAATCCTTACAAAGATTTCTTCAATTCAGCCGAAGTCGGACATGCTGGGCCTAACAATTTCTTAGTTAGGTGCATAACGGCAGCATGATGCAACTACGCTCTTATGACAGGAAACTGTCTGAGCAAACGAAGAAGAAGAAGAAGAAGGCCCTGCTATACAAAGATAACGAAGGGTGCAAAAACTCTTATGTATCCAAACCATGGCTCCGATCAGTTTAAGGCTGCGTGCACGTAATACGCGGAACTTCCGTACGGAAACACATCCGCAATCTACATATAAATAAGTAAAAGAAGGCAACAAATAAGCGGATGGGACATGCGGGTGGGCTTTCCCGTGTATGAGTCTTTCGGATGAGACGATAAACAGAGGTCCCGTGTGCCCATGCACTTGGCACACGTTAAACTTAGTGGCAACAAAAAAGTTGTCATTTAGTCAAAATTTACACACACACACAACCTTTCCTTCCTCATTAGTCACACAAAATCGCATGCAAAAACAACAACTTGGGTGGCGCGCCACTGGCTGCGACGCGCTCTCCAGGTGGGGAGCAACCCGGATTTCACAGAGACGCCTCTGTGACTATAAAGTACCTACTAATACCTAATACCTAATGTTCATACTCCTTCATGTTTCTTGCTTGCATAGTTTTGTTTTGCGGATTGCGGATGTGTTTCTGCACGGGAATTGCGCGTATATATGCACACAGTCTAAATAAATGGTATGTTGTTGTTGTTGTTGTTCCCTGGCTTAAAGACTCCAGGGGTCACCCCAACAGCTGAAGCACTTGAACACTATGGTACAAATGAACCAGCGAGGGATGAGAACATTACGTGTGTGACTGTGTGTAAATGGTATTTAACAGGTCTAACCAACCACAAAATATCATAAAAAAACATGTTCTTAACATTCATATCTATTCAGCTAATTAACAAAGAAGTGGTAAAAAAATGTTACAGAACAATTCATAAAATCAGAAAACCAATGTAGATTAACGACGACGACGACGACGACGACAAGAAGAAGAAGAAGAAGAAGAAGAAGAAGAAGAAGAAGAAGAAGAAGAAGAAGAAGAAGAAGAAGAAGAAGAAGAAGAAGAGAAGAAGAAGAAGAAGAAGAAGAAGAAGAAGAAGAATAAGAAGAAGAAGAAAGAAGCAGAAGAAGAAGAAAGGAAGAAGAAGAAGAAGAAGAAGAAGAAGAAGAAGAAGAAGAAGAAGAAGAGAAGAAGAAGAAAAAGACGACGCGACGACGACGACGACGACCGACGACGACGACGACGAGAAGACGAAGAAGAAGAAGAAGGAAGAAGAAAAGAAGAAGAAGAAGAAGAAGAAGAAGAAGAAGAAGTAGAAGTAGAAGAAGAAGAAGAAGAAGAAGAAGAAGAAGAAGAAGAAGAAAGAAGAAGAAGAAGGAGAAGAAGACGAAGAAGAAGAAGAAGAAGCAGAAGAAGAAGAAGAAGAAGAAGAAGAAGAAAGAAGAAGAAGAAGAAGAAAGAGAAGAAGAAGAAAAAAGAAGAAGAAGAAGGAGAAGAAGAAGAAGGAGTAGAAAAAGAAGCAAGAACAAGAAGAACAAGAAGAACAAGAAAAACAAGATGAAGAAGAACAAGATCAATAACAACTCTTTCGACGCAAAAAAACAACAACACATGGACACACTAAAACAGGCACAGCCATGGTATATACAATATAACATATGTACAAAGTAAGAAACATTAGACACAGGCTTCTTCTCGCCCTCCGGACAATAAGGTTTAGATTTAGTAGAGAACTGAAAGGGAGATAATCATCCCATTAACCCGTTTTCTATTCTTTATGGCACGCCATGTCTTCTGGACCAGACAGATAAATAGACCCTATCTTCTCTTTCTGCGAAAGAAAAAGACCCCCCTACACCCCACCCCGTCACCTTTAAGGTATCTGTTTTTGTCTCCCCCACTTCCAAAACATTGATAGATGACGCAGGGCTCCGAGATTTGAATATAAGACAGACAGCTTAAATGAAATCTTCCGTCTGTTATTATCATAAATATCGGGGCAATGAGTACGTAGTGTGTGTGTGTGTGTGTGTGTGTGTGTGGTGATGTGTGTGTGGTGTGGTGTGTGTGTGTGTGTGTGTGTGTGTGTGTGTGTGTGTGTGTGTGTGTGTGTGTGTGTGTGTGTGTGTGTGTGTGTGTGTGTGTGGTTGTGTGTGGTGTGGTGTGGTGTGGTGTGGTGTGGTGTGGTGTGGTGTGGTGTGTTGTGGTGTGTGTGTGTTGTGTGTGTGGTGTGTGTGTTGTGGTGTGTTGTGTTGTGCTGTGTTGTGATGTGTTGTGTTGTGTGTGTGTGTGTGTGTGTGTGTGTGTTGTGTGTGTGTGTGTGTGTGTTTTGGGTTGTTGTGTGTTGTGTGTTTGTGTGGGTTTTGTGTGTTTTTTATGTGTGATGTTGTGTGTGTGTGTGTGTGTGTGTGTGTGTGGTAATGTGTCATGTGTGTGTGTGTGTGTGTGTGTGTTGTTGTTGGTGTTGTTCTTTAATTTAACGTCCTTTAACTAAAAGTGATAATCAAAAAAAAATGTGTGTGTGAGTGTGTGCGCGTGGGAATGTGCATGTGTAAACACTGTGTGTGCTTAAAGTGCAATTTATAAGTAACATTCTATCAATGTTTGGGTGTCAGCAATCATAGAAACGAGCCAAATGGACTTAACATTAAAGTTTGTACAAAATTCAAAAGAGATACGGCATCTTGGAATATACATTTGGATTCATCTTTTCTGAATTCTGAAAGGGCCGATTCAAAATAAGGGCAATAATATAGAATGTGTGTTGTTGTACAATTGTTAATAGCACCGCATACACATTGAAGATTTTTTGTGAATTTAGTTTTAAAAGCATTTAGCTTAAGTCTATAAAGTAGTGAAACAAACTTTTTAAGGCGTCTTGGATGTTTGTTTACATTTCTATTAAGAAGTGTGTGTGTGTGGTGTGTGTGTGTGTGTGTGTTAGTGTGTGGTTTGTGTGTGAGTGTGTGGTGTGTGGTGTGTGTGTGTGTGTGTGTTGTGTGTGTAGGTGTGTGCTATGCTGTGTGTGTTTTGGTGTGTGTGTGGTGTGTGTGTGGTGGTGTGTGTGTGTTGGGTGTGTGTCGTGTGTGTGTTGTGTGGTGTGGGTTATTCCTGTTGTGGTGGTACCAATGTTCTGTGTCTGTGGGGTATTTAGTCTGAAGCAATAAAAGATGCTTGATTTAAGCGCCATCATTTATTCGACTCATCATCAACTCAAAGAACTCAAATACAAAGACGTTGGTATACCCCGATCTTACTTAACTTACTCAGTCATCAACATTTCACGAACAACTGTAACAACAAACAAACAACAAAAGAAAACCTACCCCCAAAATAGTCCCAAAAAGAAGTCAGACATTTTAACATTTAATCATAAAATAATAATAAGAATAATAATGAGAACAAATTTATATAGCGCAAATCCAGGTTAGCTGATCATGGCGGATTTACAAAAAAAGACATTTAAGCAAATCAACAGCCAATACACATGCCCGCACGGACACACAAGCACACACACACACTGACGAAAAATAGCATATCATTTACACGCGCATGCACACATACATACAGTAAATACATACAGTACCTACATACATACATAAATACGTACATATACACACAGACACAAACACACACACATCCAACCACACGTGCATAAGCAAATTCCAGCGCGCGCATGCACACCACACACATTTTCTGTCTCCCAACTTTTCAATGCCCATTTCTCATACGCACACGCTGTCATTCTCACCCAATTCGATCCATGGTGGACAGTAGTTGTTCAGAGAATAGATGGGTTGTAAGGTTGGTTTTGAAAAATGACAGGGTAGTTTGGAACGTCGAGAGCAGAGGGAGTTTGACAAGTAGCTGGGGCCTGAAAAGGAAAGGATCTCTCGCCATAAGTTTTCGCTTTAATTGAGGGAGGCTGTAGAATACGAGAATCAGAAGAAGAACGAAGCTGACAAGATGGAATGTAAGTATGAAGTAGATCAGACAGGTAAGTAGGAGCAGAGCCAGACATGTCAGCAAAGGTAAGAGCAGAAAGCTTGTATTTGATCCTGCTGGAGATTGGCAACCAGTGCAGAGGGTGCAGAAGGGGAGAAACATGTTCAAACTTGGAGGACTTAAGGATTAGTCGTGCAGCATTATTTTGGATTCTTTGGAGTTTGTTGAGAAGGTATTTTGGAAGGCCAGCAAGAAGAGAGTTGCAATAATCTATTCTCGAAAGGGGGGGGGCACAGACCAAGTGTTTTTGTGGCATCAGTGGAGAGATAGTGACGAAAATATAACTGAACGTACGAAGCTCAAAATAGGCAGTGATCTGCAGATATTAGACACATGCTGCTGTGTGGGAAAGACTTTGATCCAAAGTGACACCAAGACTGCGGACAGAAGAGGAGAAGGAGATAGTGGTGCTAGTTGATTGTGACAGAGCCTGGAAGGGTAGAAAGATTGAGCATTTTCTTTGGGCATGCTAATACATAATTTCAGTTTTTTCTTCATTAAGTTCCAGCTTGTTGTGGGTCATCCAGATTTTATGGTCAAGTATGCACTCCTGTGTCCGCGATACTAGCCCATCGATCTTCAGCAACGAGTGGCCGACTGATATACTTAACTGTATCGTCCGTACAAAAATCTCATGAGACAAGGCATGTTGACTGATAACATCGGACATTTGGATTCAGCTTTAGAGCACAAAAAGAAATGAGTCCCAGAACAGAACCCTGTGG
>CM065695.1:22200732-22215732 GCA_017654935.2 Phymorhynchus buccinoides | reverse complement strand
TTTTTTGCCTTTATATATAAAATTAAAATATATAGGCACTAAAATGCTATAGGCAGATAATTTAGGATATACCAAAAAATCAGGATATTTGGTTTAAATAATGATTTATTCACCAACAACACATATGCATCGAAATGAGATGAACAGAAATGACGGCAGCAACAAGCTTGAAGCATATACATGTAGTGTGCCTACTCAAATGTAGTCTCTAACTGGCACACACAGACAAAAGCATACTAACCTATTTATGAAAAAAACCAAACGTCATCAGGACATTTAGAATTCAGGTTCTGCTACGTATGCATATCCTATTAAAACATACGCTTTCTCCTTTGACACAAGTTTATTATGTTGTGGCGGTACCATAGCCGATGTGGTTACTGCTACACCTATCTGTATTGTTAAAAAATCGGGACTTTACTGGTGTTGCACTGCCTCCGGGCATTGCCTCCAGTATTGTTCCCACCATCTTTTAATCATTTGACAAAAGTCATCAGGACATTTAGAATTAATGTTCTGCTACGTATGCATATCCTATTAAAACATACGTTTTTCCCTTTCTTCTCAAACATAGATGTTTCCATTATTGCAGCCCACACGAGAAATGTTCACTTGTCATGCATGCAAACCTCACAAATTCCGAATTGTTTTTTTTCAATGTAATCAATATGACAGAAAACTCTCTGAGCGAACGAAGAAGAAGAAGAAGAAGAAGAAGAAGAAGAAGAAGAAGAAGAAGAAGAAGAAGAAGAAGAAGAATAGAAGAAGAAGAAGAAGATAGAAGAAGAAGAAGAAGAAGAAGAAGAAGAAGAAGAAAAGAAGAAGAAAAAGAAAGAGAAGAAGAAGAATGTATTCAATATGTCCATATCTCTCACATCTATGCAGTTACAGTCTCGACATTTGGTAAGCTGGTATACGGGCTTAATTAAGGTGAGAAGCGATGCTAAGTAAATGTTAACCTCTTAACTTTGACCTTGACCTTTGACCACGAATATGTCAATTATTTGTTGTCACTAATGGTCTTTATCATTTATTAGTATTATATTATTATTATTATTATTATTATTATTATTATTATTATTATTATTATTATTATATTATTATTATTATTATTATTATTATTATTATTATTATTATTATTATTATTATTATAATTAGTATATGTCTGTCTGTGTTTTCTTCCCTCTCTCTCTCACTCTCACTCTTCTTTTCCTTTTTTTTCTTATCTCAGTATATTAGGGGTATGTAAATGTTCCCAGGGACATGAATATAAACATGCTATAAGATAAAGGCATTATTTTGTATTTGGTATTTGGTACTTAATAGTCACAGAGGCGTCTCTGTTAAATTCTGGTTGCTTCCACTTGGAGAGCGCGTCGCAGATAGAGGCGTGCCACACATTTTGTTTAAAATTTGCATGCGATGTTTGTGTGACTGATGAGGAAGGAAAGGGGGGGGGGGAGGGGGAGGGGGTGTGTGTGTTAACTATTCACCAAATGACAACTTTTTCGTTGCCAATGGTTTTCACATGTGCTAAGTGCATGAGCACACGGGAACTCGGTTTATCGTCTCATCCAAAAGACTCCACATTCAGACAAAGTATAGACCATAATCCTAGTGCAGAGTGAGAGGATAAAATTACCCCCCCTGTACGGCCCCGTCCAGGTTCGTAACTCGCTCGTGTTTATCGGTGCACGAGACTGATGCTAACAAGTTACCTCTGCGCCACTCTTCACCCTAGCTATTTCGAATAAATGTTCAAGAGAATCCAAGGAGCATGCATCTTTAGAATAAAGGGACAGGAAATCCAATTATCGATTTGCAAATTGCAATGTCGTCCATGTGTCTTAATGAAACAGAATTGATTAAAATCACGTACCCAATAGCACGTGTGCTTCATTTCGGTAACAATCAAATCCCCAAGCAAAGAAAGAACCCAAATCAATCTTACGTTTCACCATTCCTAAGAATGGGGGCTAAAATATTCAAATTCAAGACACTGATTTGCCGTTTCCATTGCCTACTGCTTTTTTTTTTACAACCCTCCTCCCCTTTCCTCCCCTCTTCCTGTTTACGGGTCATATCTGTCTGTCTGTCTGTCTCTCTCGCTCTCTTTCTCTCTCTCTCTCGTCTCTCCTCTCGTCTCTCTCTCTCTCCTCTCTCTCTTTCTCTTTTCCTCTTTCTCTCACTAAAGGCTCTCACTCAAGATGTGCATGTATGCATATTAGTGCTTGCGTGTGTCCCGGCACGCAACATAGGGAGAGGGAGAGAGAGAGAGAGAGAGAGAGAGAGAGAAGAGCGAGAGAGAGAGAGAGAGAGAGAGAGAGAGAGAAAGAGAGGAAAAAGAGAGAGAGAGAGAAATAGAGAGAGAGAGAGAAAGAGAGAGAGAGAGAGAGAGATAGAGAGAGGAGACAGAGAAGAGAGAAAAGAGAGATAGAGAGAAAATAGAGAGAGAGAGGAGGGGCAAAGAAACAAACAAAAAAACAACAACATACATTCCCTTACTTAAATTCTAAAGAAGCGTTCTTTTGTTAGTTTGTGCTAACCAAGACCAAGTTCATAACCACTGGTTACCTAGTCCCAGAGATATCTCAGCTATTTACTGTGTAACGCCCTGTCCCGTCTTTCACATGTCTCTAGAGACAACTCCGGGGGGGGGGAGAAACGGCGGCGGAAACCAGGAAGAACTGACAAAATGGTCTGTTCAGTTGGAATCTTCCCCGACACGCCATGGTCTCATTCATAGAGGTTTTCTATGTACGTAACACCCCCCACCCCCACCCCCACTTTACGCTCTCTCGTTGCTTCCTACCCCAAACCCCCAGACCCACACCAACCAGTCACCGTGATCATGAGTGCATTTTAAACTGTTAACACCGGTCGTAACATGTAAATTAGACTAAACTGACGAAACGATTGGCAGTTTGCATTCTAATGGGAGACTTAGTGGGATTGTTTTCACGCCAGGTGTCGTGACACTCGAGAGGGGCTTATCACGCTATATTCTTAGTTTCACGCTATAAATTCTTAGTTGGGCGTAGTGAGAGAGAGAGAGAAGGTGGGACTAATCCATCCCTCTCTGGGACTCCTCTCTCTCTCTTCTTTATCCCCAACTAAGAATATAGAGGGGATTAGCCCCACTCGAGTGTCACGCCATCTGGCGTGAAAACAATCCCACTAAGTCTCCCATTGACATGTTACTACCCGTGTTAGCTGCTTAAGACGCACTCATGATTACGTCACCTGGTACGTCCAGGGTCATGGGAAAAAAATGAAGTAATAATAACCTTATTAATCAAGTTATCTGAGGACATAGAAACCAGATTTTACGTTTTGTTTACACTATAAGCGAATAAAGGTGTAGCCAAATACGACAAGCCCACCACAAAATAGTACTGTTACTCGATGGGGCGCACCAATTTCAGGTGATATAACACCGTTCAAATTTTGAAGTGATCCTGTGCAGTGGTTCTGAAGATATTGCTCTGAAAGAACAGAAAACGAAGACAAAAACTCACGATACCCTTCCGCTCTGAAGGGAGGTTGTGGACTAACAACAGTCAGCGAGCAAGCTGTTTTGTCAACATCCTACTTGCTAGGTTTACTGAAGGATCCGACCTCTAAAGTGCCAGCTACACGTCCACTAAATTCGTACGACTGTACGATACGATTCGATCACGTGGTCTCCAAGACCTAATGTGATTCGCGCTTCGAGATCACGTGATCGAATCGTTTCGTACGGTCGTGCGATTTTAGCTGACGTGTGGCTGGCCCTGAAGACTTAACTACCATAACGAGAGATGCGGACTCATGTTTTGTTTATCACCAGTCTTGTACGACCAAGACCCGCAGGTAGCAGAATTAATGCAGCAACTGCAATTCCGAAAACCTGGGCTAATATTTGATTATTGCAAAGGGCGTCGCCGAGCGGCAGACATGTCTGTCACCAGCAATGCCACGCACTTGCGACACCCCGTATCATATTTTTTTTGTGTGTCGGTCAAGTGTAGGCCAACGCAACTCTCGTCTCTCGTCTTCTTCTTCCTTCTCTCTCTCTCTCTTCTCATCTTCTCTCTTCTCTCTCTCTCTCTCTCTCTCTCTCTCTCTCTCTCTCTCTCTCTCTCTCTCTCTCTCTCTCTCTCTCTCCAGCTGAAGAAGAAACATATAGCGCAAAGAAGGAAATTTCAGTTTTCAAGGTCACACTTCAAGGTCAAGATCAGCATGGTGATAATTTATGCTCGGATGTGTTCTTCTCTAGGGTATACAGTACCACACACAATATGAAGCGCTTCTGTCAAGTACAAATGTGGAAAATATGGCTTAAAACCCAATTTATAGACCCCTACCACTTTCAAGGCCTACCGATCTCCCGGACACGTGACCTTGACCTTGATCGGTATGCCACCATCAGAACGGGGCATAAGCCAAAGTACCTTCATGCCAAAATTTGAAAACTCTAACACCAACGGCGTGGGAGTTATGGACCCTTAACGATTTTCGGGTTTCAAGGTCGTACGCCAACGTCAAGGTCACGACGGCAAAATTGTTTGCGCGGATGCCTTCCTCTCATTGTGACACACCACAGCACAAAATTTGAAGCGATTCTGAAGCTGCGCTTCGGGAGATATCCTGGAACGAGACAGAAAAAAGACCATACAACTAACAAACAAACAAACAAAAAAGCCAGCCCATCGCAAAGTCCGATCACCTATGGTGACGAACACTAGCCTAAGATACACCCCCACTCTCTCAGTAGTGGGTATTATTTGCAGCCAGCCATATATTCTCTGGTGAGAATGGCTCCTATTTTGAGAGTGATAGGCATTCAGAAATAAGGCATTCAGAACTATCTAAAAACTCTAGATTATGCTAGGTATACCCTGCTTTAAATAACCTCCATAAAACTCCATAATATAGTTTCTTCGCCGTCTCAAGAGATTTGACAGCAGCATCACCATCAGAACATTAAGTCTCGTGAAAACCAGGGAACTAATAATGCACCTCTTGAGAGTAGATAGGTAGGGTGTGGGGTGGGGGTGGGGTGGGGGGTGGGGGGCAAATTCCACTGATGTCTAATTTTCCAGTATTTACGCATTGATCTGTCTGCTGGTAGCTACAGACAACGCGTGGCAGCTGCAATAGTTGACGGTGTGCCAGACGAAGTCCCTGGGATTCCCTGGTTATCACGAAGACTCGATAGTTAGAGCGAATAGATACATGGGGGTAGTATTCGTATGTCGCGCTGCTCATGTTATTTAGTTTAAGCTGATTTGTTTAACGTGGGCAAAATAGTATACGACTTGTTGTGGCACTTATCTATGCCTATATAATAAAATTCTGATTGGGCGTTTGTGTGTGTGTGTGTGTGTGTGTGTGTGTGTGTGTGTGTGTGGTGTGCGTGTGCGTGTGTGTGTGTTTGTGTGTTTTGTGGTGTGTGTGTGTGGTGTGTGTGTGTCGTGCGTGCGCGTGTTGCGTGTGTGCGTGTGCGTGTGCTTGTGCGTGCGCGTGCGCGTGTGTGTGTGTGTGTTTTTTTTTGTGTGTGCGTGTGTGTGTGCGTGTCTGTGCGTGTGTGTGTGTGCGTGTGTGTTTGTGGTGTGTGTGTGTGTTTGTTTGTTTGTTTCGCCCTGTATCTCGCAAACCACTTGACAGAATCGCTTCAAATTTTTATGTGGTGGTGTAGCATTGTAACAGATTGGTCCATATAAACTAGTGACCGTGCTTGACTTTGACCATGACTTTTTACATTGAAAACCCAAAGTTTGTATAGCGGGCATATTTCCACACTATTGGACTTACAGACATCAAACATAGTATTGGTGTGCATTTACTTGTGGTAGTTCTGAATATGGGGTTGTGACCAAGGTCAAGGTCAAGGACATCGGTAGACCTTGAAAGTTGTTAGGGTCTATAAATTCGTGTTTAAAAGGCTAGGCCATATCTTCCACATTTTCTGCTTGACCGAATCGCTTTACTTGATTGTGTGTGGTGGGTGGTTTCACATTGAAGTAGAAGACACCCAAACATAAATTATTGGCGTTCTTGACTTGTGGACCTTGAAGATTGAACTTCGAAAACCAATCATTTGTTTTTTTGACGCTATATATTTCAATCTCCGAGTTGTATCTCATAAACTGTGTGTACAGAAACCCATATAACCATATATATATATATATATTATATATATAAAACGTACAAGAATTGAAGAAGAAAAAATACAAACCACCATTAAACTTTCCTCATATATATATATATAGTTTGCTTGAATAAAACTTTTGTTGTGTGTCCAATGTATGTGTTTGTGAACCTAAGAAATAAACTCAATTACTTTAATTTTAACTTAACGATTTGTTCTGTGTTCTGAAAAGAATAAAATAAAATAATGTGCTGATTAACTTTTTCTCCCAATGGAGATGGACAATGCCTATGCAAAGACAGCTGTTTCGTCTTTGAGAAAGACTCTTGAGTCTGCATGTCGGCCTACAAAGAATGTCGACAGTGAACATTCAAACTGAGCTATTGTTGTTGTTGCCGCTGCCGTCGTTCCCGTCCTCCGTCGCCGCTGTTGTTCTCTCCTCCAGCTTCCTTTGTTTCTTCTTCATCTTCACCTTGTCTCCCTTTCCTTTTTCTTCGTTCCTGGCTTTCCCTTTCCCCCCTCCTCATTCTGTCCCTCCCTCTCTCCTCTTCTTCCCCCATGCCCCTTTTTTACTTCTTTCTTTTCATTTTCCATCTTTCTTTCTTTCCTGTCCTTTTTTTCCCTCTTTTTTTTCTTTTCCTTATTCTTATTTTTCTTTCCTTCTCCTCTTTTTTTTCTGTTTTCTGTGTCTTGTTTGTAGTATTTTTTTCTTAGTCTCTTTTTTTTTCTTTCTTCTTCATCTCGTCTTTTTTCCTTTTTCTTTATTGTTTCTCTCTCGTTTTTTCTTCTTATTTTTCTCGTTTAATTTTCGTGGTTATTTTCTCGATGATTGATGATAATGATGATAATGAGTCCTGATGAAGATGATGCTGTGGTGTCCATTAAGGCTTTGAGACACCGTGACAGGGCTGTCCTCCACGCTCCCTATCAAATTGATCCTGGCGTCAACCAGGCCCGGGAGGAACAGACACCTGCAGTGTTGGTCAGGAAATCAGAGCAAAAATCTCAAATACACATAATACACATCCGTAAAGTGGATGAAGCTCGACGGTGTGGTCCCAGTCTTCCCACTGAGCCCACAGCACACTCACTCTGGGTAGGAGCCGGCCTGGACCGAAAACCCCACAAGACTCTGATGGGATTCGAACCCACGACCTCCCAGTCACTAGTCCGCAACTCTAACCACTGAGCTACGGGGGCTGGTCCATATATTTTATTATATTCTTAGTCAGCATCGCTCAACCTATTCAGATCCTGAATTTTGAACCGCCAGTGCAAACCTCTGCCAAGGAAGACTCACCACCCCCCCCCCGAAATTTCCTTCCTTGTGCTATATATTTTATGTCCGAGCTGTAATGTCCCAATTGTCTCTTATCTTGTTTCATATGTCAATGTTTGTTAATGGAGATAAGTTAATTAGCGTTTCTCTGAAATTGATTCATATGTGAAATTCCAGCAACTGTGTGTCACGTATATGTGTGTATGTGTATGGTGGTGTATCTGTGTGCATGGTGATGAGCACTGTTAAAATATCTTTTGAGCCCATGTATGTTGATGTGTACTGTTAAGAAGTCTTTTGAGCTAATGTTTGTAATGTTTGATGCCGCAAATGTGAATGGCATTTATATACATTTTCTTGTGCCCCCAGGTTTAAAAAACAAACAAACTTGACTTGACTTGTTAAAGCTTTAGATCGTCGTTGTTTATTATTCATTTAATTTTTATTTATTTATTGTTTATGCATTTTATTTTCAGATAAATATTACTTCTGGAATATTACGAATACTGTCGCATCCCAATTCGCGCCAATTCTGATGACATTCAGATAGCCGACTGACATGTGTCATCAAGCATGTAGCTGATAACTGGGACAACTGGCACCTCAGTTGTCAGTTATCAATTGATGATGATAGATGTGGATGAACGTTATGATTGTATGGTAGAAGTTGGGTTGTGAGTTGTGTAGTGGTGATATTTCACAGAGAGAGAGAGAGAGAGAGAGAGAGAGAGAGAGAGAGAGAGAGAGAGAGAGAGAGAGAGAGAGAGAGAGAGAGAGAGAGAGAGAGAGAGAGAGAGAGAGAGAGAGAGAGAGAGAGAGAGAGAGAGAGAGAGAGAGAGAGAGAGAGAGAGAGAGAGAGAGAAGAGAGAGAGAGAGAGAGAGAGAGGAGAGAGAGAGAGAAGAAAGCTCGGAGAGAGAGAGAGAGAGAGAGAGAGAGAGAGAGAGCGAGCGAACGAACGAACGAACGAAATTTTGTTTATTCAGGGTTATAAGATAAGCAAATATTGCTTTTTTACACTCAGCCCTGAGGCAAAACAAAGGTTAACAAAAAATATACAAAAAAATGTAGCGCTTGCGTAACAAATACTACTACTACAAAGCTTTCAAGAAAAGAAAATATTCAAAAATAACATAACACAATACTATATACATCATCAATGTACAAGACTAATATAGGAAGAAGAGAGAGAGAGAGAGAGAGAGAGAGAGAGAGAGAGAGAGAGAGAGAGAGAGAGAGAGAGAGAGAGAGAGAGAGAGAGAGAGAGAGAGAGAGAGAGAGAGAGAGAGAGAGAGAGAGAGAGAGAGAGAGAGAGAGACGGACACAGAATCCGACAGACATGGATAATTCCATTAGTTGTTACGCCACACGTCCTCACGACCCCCAACAGCTGAAGCGGTCACGCCAGGCGTCACCAACACAACAACCAAGGCATCGCTAACACTGGCCCTTCCCCGTTCACCTCCCTCCTCCCTCCTCCTTCCCACTTTCTCTCCAGTCTTCCCTGACTCGTCAGGGAACCACCCTCTCCTCCTTATTTCCATGCCTTGCCTGCCTCCCCTTCCGTCACCAGCGCGGCGTCCCCCCCCCCCTCCCCCTCTCATAGCCCACATCCCACACAATCGACCTATTGCATTTTCGCTGCACATGTTGACATGATGATGCTCAAGCGTGGGTCGTGCTCCAATATTATAGATTTGCCTGGGTCTGGTTGCCCAGTCCGTGGCGTACGTAGTGCTCAAGACCTGCATTCTCAAAGTGAGAAACTGTCTGTGAAACACAAGGGTCAACGTCACGTAGCGTGAGCTCAAATCGGCAAAAACGGTACTAAGAAACACATCTTTTGCCGACGTTTGCCGCAAACGTTTTGTGGCTGCTATCGAGGTAGCAAGCCACAAACTATTTGAAGGACCATGGGAAATATCAACACTTCTGGCTTTTTTTAATTTATATATCGCGTGAATGTGACTTTATCTTCCAAAATGGAAGACCAAAACAACAACCTTGTCACAGCAAATATTCTTTAGTCTATCATGAACAATTACGGGATGATATTAGCAAATTAAGCGAATGCTAGTGTTTTTGAGTGCTCTTTCTTAATTTTTCGTCATGTTAGATGGCATAATATAGTGCAAATTTAATTTTCAGCACACAAATAGACGTGGATGAAATCGAAAACTTTGTACAGACTGACAGAGGTATGATTTATCTCCCTTATGATAGCAACCCTTTTCTCTCTCCCAAAAGTGAAGAGTAAGCTTAAAGAGTTATCTGACCTTAGCAAATGTTTAGGGTGTTTCTTAGACCCATTTTGGCGTAAGAGTTATTCGCGCGGCGACCGTTATTTAAAGAAACTCGACCCTGGCCGATCTGGGCAACGGTCGTGCAAATTGCATAAACTTTTTTTCCCCTTACAAACGAGAAGATTATTGCCCTTTAAATAATATTAACAGCTATGCTAGTAACGTCCTTATTATTTAAAAAAGGCAATCATAAAAATGATTGGAAAGAATGAAAAAACAATCATACTGAAAGAAGCATAGGACAGCCTTCTCTCTTGCAGCTCTGAAACTGGGTGCCATGTTCACCGGCTGTTTGCGCTGCGGCCTTTAGGGCCAGCCACATGTCAGCTAAAATCGCACGAATGTACGATACGATTCGATCACGTGATCTCGAAGCGCGAATCACATTTTGTTCTGGGAGACCACGTGATCGAATCGTATCGTACAGTCGTACGATTTTAGTGAACGTGTGGCTGGCCCTTTAGAGTATTACATGTCTATTGGGTTCTGGGGACCGGCCCCATTGCCGAGAGTCCTCAAGCCATCGTGACTGGGCAAAGCATCTCCCCTATGAAAATGCTAGTCCAGCATTTCGCAATAGCAGTTGCCTCATCCGCTATCCTGGTGATATTGTCAGACACGACAGCCTAGCTTGTTATTTTATTCATAGTCTATAACTTTAACAACGGCAACAAGCATGTCATCCTCATATTCTTTCACAAACGAGACCAACTAGGCTATTGCTGCCATTATTCTCATGGGATTCTAACAACTTTTGAAAATTGCTATAAACTATTCCCAGAGCTGCCTGCAGAGAGAGAGAGAGAGAAAGAGAGAAAGGGGCAGAGAGAGAGAGAGAGAGAGAGAGAGAGAGAGAGAGAGAGAGAGAGAGAGAGAGAGAGAGAAAGAGAGAGAGAGTCGCAGAGGAGAGAGAGAGAGAGAGAGAGAGAGAGAGAGAGAGAGAGAGAGAGAGAGAGAGAGAGAGGGGGGGGGGGAGAGAGACAGACAGAGAGATAAAGAGACAGAGGCACAGACAGAGACACAGACAGACAGACAAACAAGGAAGGTGGCGTGTCCCCACAAAGCGCTTTCAAACGCTTGGTAACCCGAGGCAACCCCACCCTGCTCATGTCGGTGACAGACAGACAGACAGCTGATTGAGGCCAGTGGGGAATTGACAATGTCCGAGTTCCTGACAGCACGCGAATTAATTCTAGTAGAGCACGTGATTAACAAGGTTTCGGGCAGCGAGATCACTGGACATTGTTGCTGCAGGCTGGTCCCTTGAGGACCTCGCTGTGGAGTGGACAACGTGGCATGTCGTCAATGGAGGGGGAAGTCTTCTTCTTCTTCTTCTTCTTCTGCGTTCCCAGGCCATATGGCCATAATGGGTAAGGTACGTATGTGTCCGGTTTTCAGTTTCCACTGGTCTCCCCGCTGCGTACAGCCGACACATTCCGATTTCGGAGGAGCTCAAATGAGAAACATTATTTGGAAGTTTCTGTTTGAAAAAAAGGCAGGAGAATGGGCCAATAAGTCAGAAAGATAGTAGATGAAAGAAAAAAAAGGGAAAAGGCAGAGTCAAAGAGAGTGGCAGACTAGAGTAAGTTACAAGCACAAACCTTCCAGAAGGTGGGGAACTATTTTTTACGAAAGACCCCCGGTATTCCCACGGGGATGAGAGGGAATAAAAATGATCATCTTTGGTTCAGCATGTGTCTCTCGAACATGAAGAAGAAGTGGTTGTTCCGTATTGGATGCAACAGTCTGTGGTATTACATGTTATTTTAAGTTAAGTTGTTGTCTCTATTCTCGTCTTTTGGGTGCCTCTTTGGTTCTTCTAACGAAGGTTTTCTTTCTTTTTCTCCCTCTTTTAATTTCGAGAGAGAGAGAGAGAGAGAGAGAGAGAGAGAGAGAGAGAGAGAGAGAGAGAGAGAGAGAGAGAGAGAGAGAGAGAGAGAGAGAGAGAGAGAGAGAGAGAGAGAGAGAGAGAGAGAGAGAGAGAGAGAGAGAGAGAGAGAGAGAGAGAGAAAATCGAATAATAAGCACAAAATATGGCTTTTTCATCAGGTCCATAAGAGAGAGAGAGAGAGAGAGAGAGAGAGAGAGAGAGAGAGAGAGAGAGAGAGAGAGAGAGAGAGAGAGAGAGAGAGAGAGACAGACAGACAGACAGACAGAGAGAGACAGACAGACAGAGAGAGAGCAGAAGACAGCAAGCAAACAGATAGACAGACGGTCAAACAGACAGGAAGATAGATACAAACAGCGAGATAAATGTGTAACCACTTGTCTTGCAATTTCCGTCAAGCCTCACCCAGCATCAAAGCAAGCAGCTGAGGAACAGATTCGTCACACAATACTATCCTTGATGTAACCAACGATGAACACTCGAATCAAAATCTGTTTAACGTCACCCGGTCTGGAACAGACACATATTATGGGACATTAGTAGATATAAAGATGGTGGGAACGACCCTGGAGGCAATGCCCGGAGGCAGTGCAACAGTAAAGTCCCGAACTTTTAACAATACAGATAACACATAAGATGGACAGTCCAACACCCCAACCCCTTTTAACCTCATTTAACAACCGGGCAAGCTTTCATTTTTGCCAATTACCATGACCATTTCATGTCTGCCAAAGTCATTGGTTCCGTCTCCTTTTCCCTTGAAAGTTGGACAGGGGAAACAAAATGAATAGGATTCTTAGGGTTGGACCGTTGTATAGTTTAGCCTACACAGGCTGTCTCCGGGCACGGCAACGGGTCCTGTATCTTTTCCCTCATCTACAGTTCAAGGTCAAAAGTCAAGGTCAACGAAGGTTGGGGATTTGTTGCTCTATAGGTCACACCATCACCGTCCATTTGTACACAACTTGAAGTGATTCTGTACAGTGGATCATGAAATATTGCGTGAACGGGCGGAGAAAGAGAACAGGAACAATTAAACAGCCGGCTAAGACTAAGTTTAGCTACCCCCCCTCCCCCCCCCCACCCACCCACCTCTCCCTGCCCTCCTCATGTTCACGGCTTTCAGTCTCAAAGTGTCGTTCTCTCACTTTCACGAAACCACCCCCCAAACCTGATACCAACACTATCCCTATTTCCCAGGTAAGGCAGAACGACGCTTCTTAGTAAACATCTTCAATGAGACGATCGGGTGGGTGGGTCAAAGTCTGTCCTCTTCCGTCTGTCTGGGGATAGCTACACTGCAACTAAACTGTAAAGGCCTTGTCCCACGATGCTTCCTCTCGCATGGGCCTGGTGGCTCTGTCACGCTGTGATAATGGGTGAACACTCTTGCGAAAGAGCGAGTGATTGCATCGTCGGACAAGGCCTTAAAGACACACTGACGCACCACGATTAAGTCCCTTTGTTTTTTTCTGGGTAGCTGTGACCCACACACAAAATGTCCCCAACTACAAATTGAGGCTGCTCTTTAAAATGATGCTTCGTTTCCAATTTGGGGACATTTGTATGGGAGTCAAACCTGGTCAAAACAAGATTTCTTACCAGAGGGAAAACACGCGAAACCCGTGATTTTGTCACGTGATCTGGTGGGTCTTTGACTGTGCCCGCCCGACATTGCACAAGGGCAATATTGCCATGGAGTTAATGTTGCCGTGGAATTAATGTTGCCAAACACCATTTCTTTCTGTGATTGTATTTTGATTCCTGTTCTTGCCCTTCACTATTGTCTCCCCAACTCTCTCCCCCACCACCACCCACCCACCTTCGTTGCATGCACAAAAGGCCACATTGACACACATAACGATGAAATGCATGCATGCGTGATGAGCTCGTGACTGGCCAGCCACATCACCTGTTGCATTATGGAAACGCGCGCGCTGCTCGTGCTGGTGACAGACAGGGGAGACAGACAGTCGATTACAGGCCATCGCCAGTCAGTCTGTCTGTGGGGGGAAAATTGACCGTGTCCCAGTTCCAGACAGCACGCGACTTCATTGCCCAGCACGAGCAGTGAATTCATGTGTTGTAGGCCTAGGGGATATTTGCAGACAGTCAGTGCTAAGAACTGGTTGGTAGACACTGGTTTGGGTTTTTTTTGTTTGGAGGAGTTTTTATTGTTGACGTAAAGCACCTTCCTCCGTCAGTAGAAGACGAAATCTTATATATATTTTCGAAATCTGTCTGTGTGTGTGTGTCCCTTATGCACGGGTGTGTGTGTGTCTGTCTGTGTGTCCCTTAGGCACGGCCACAGTTCTGAGCTGATCGACACCAAATTTGGCATCAAGCATCCTTGGCACCCTCCGAAGGTCATGCCGTCCTTACTTTTCGGAAACCTCCGCCAAGGGGTCGTGGGGATGGTGTGTGTGTGGGGGGGACCACACGCAGCTCGGTGGAGGGGGCCACAGTTCTCAACCGATCGACACCAAATTTGGCATCAAGCATCCTTGGCACCCTCCGAAGGTCATGCTGTCCTTACTTTTCGGAAACCTCCGCCAAGGGGTCGTGGGGAGGGGGGGGGACCACACGCAGCTCCACACGCACTTGCGGTTAGTAAATCCCAGCTGTTCGGGTTTGTTTCCTTTTTTTGTTTGTTTGGTTTGTTCTTTTCTGTCTGTCCCAAGGATCTCCCGAACCGCTTGACCGAATTGCTTCAAATTTTGTGTGGTGGTGTGTCCCCATGAGAGGAAAGGCATCTGTGCAAAACGTTTTGCCGTCCTGACCTTGACGTTGGTGTATGACCTTGAAAACCGAAAATCGTTAAGGGGCCATAACTTCCACACCGCAGGTCCTAGAGTCTTGAAACTTGGCATGGATGTACTTTCGCTTATGGCCGTTCTGATGATGGCGTACCAATGAAGGTCAAGGTCAAGGTCAGGGAGATCGGTATGCCTTGAAAGTGGTAGGGGTCTAATGATTGGGTTTTACTGTCCCACGCATATCTCCCGAACTGCTTTACCGAATCGTTTCCAGTTTTGTGTGGTGGCGTGTCACCATGAGAGAAGGCATCCGCGCATAAATTATCGCCGTCATGACCTTCACCTTGGCGTATGACCTTGAAAACCGAAAATCTTTAAGGGGCTATAACGTCCACACCGTTGGTCTTAGAGACTTCAAACTTGGCATGTAGGTACTTTGGCTTATGGTTGTTCTGATGATTGCATACCGATCAAGGTCAAGGTCAAGGTCATGGAGATCGGTAGGCCTTGAAAGTGGTAGGGGTCAAAAAATTGTATTTTCAGCCACAAAAGTAAAAATATAATATTTTGCGGACCTGGCGAAACCGGTACTCAGCGATCGGTACCGGTACTTGGCGTTACCTGTACTAGGCGTTACCGGTAC
>CM065695.1:22188232-22195732 GCA_017654935.2 Phymorhynchus buccinoides | reverse complement strand
ATGGGTCCTAATACTGAGCCCTGAGGAACTCCAAACTTAATTGGTAATAATGTTGATCTTTTTTTAGCTGATTTCAACGAGCTGTTGACGGTCGCAAAGTAAAGAGGAAATAAATGTAATGGCGTGACTGGACAAATTGTAGTACTTAAGTTTTCTTGTCAAAAGGGCATGATTAATAACATTAAATGCCTTAGCAAAGTCAATAAAAAGAATTCCAGTAAACTAGTTATTATTAATATTTGAAAGACATCTGTCAGTAAGATGTGTCAGAGATGTGTGACACGAGTGGTTTTCACGAAAACCTGATTGATTTTCATGAAGTAGATCGTAATAGTTCAGATGCTTACATCAATTCAATTGAATATGTTTTTCCAGTGGCTTTGACAGGAGCGAAAGTACTGATATAGGGCGATAATTCGAGGGATTGGTACGATCACCTGATTTATAAAAGGGTATTACTGTTGCTTGCTTAAATTGGGTAGGAAATTGCCCTTTATCAATGTAAAGATTGTAAGCATAAGTAAGCGTGTCTGCAATGGCAGGTGCAGCTAGTTTTAAAATCTTACTATCTAATCCATCTAAGTCCCTTGATCCTGACTGTTTTAAATGTAATAAGTAATTCAACGTTTTAGTCACAGAAATGGGCAGTATGGTAAAGGGTGTTGAAATATGTTTTGAACGACAGTAATCACCCAGTTCTTGTAAATCATTTTCATGTGTTTTGTTATTGGTGATTAACTTATCAGCAACATTAGCGAAATGAGAGTTTAAATCATCAGGTGATAATTCTGATATTGGACAATGCGCTTTATTGTCAGAATTTATGTTAGTCAAAAGGGGGTTTATAGCTTTCCAAATTGATTTCTGATTCTGGGAGGAAGTTACCAAATCTTGAAAGTATGTTTTCATTGCCCTTCTCTTCATTGAGTTCACTTTATTCCTCTGTTTATTGAATGCCTTTCTGTCTTTTGAAGTAAGTAAGCTATCTCTTTGATGTGATGGGGTGGTAAGGGTAAGGGGTAAGGGATAAGGAGGAGTTGATGAGGAAATGGGGGTGATTATGAGCACACACCATGCAGGCCAGGAACATATAGAGGAAACCAGACAGTTGTTTGCTTTTGTTTATTTACTAGGAAACATAGTTAAGAAAAACAGTGCAGCAAATAAGATCCTGCAACAATACAAAATATACAAGCATAAGTATAAACAAGAAATAACAATGATTAAGTATGATTGTAGGCCTTGTGCCATAGCACTCAATGCTAAAATAACCTGAGGTAGTAGACAGTCACAACAGTGGAAGGAGCTCACTGTATGACTTAAATAGCATGATTAAACTGACACTGACACAAGCCTAGCTGGGGTTTGGAAACATAACATAGGTCGGTTTTACCTGACCCTATGCTTGCTTAACTCATACACAAACATTTGAGTTCATGTGAGTTAACCCAAACCAAGAGTATTGTAACACTGACATCATCAGATGCTGTGTTACTAAAAATAGACTACACTTCAAAGTTTATATCCCTCATTGTCTATATCTTTAGTTAACCAAGGGGGTTTGCTGGTGTGTTCAACTCTCTTTTTAATTAAGGGAGCATGTTGGTCATATATTTCCTGAAATGTATGTATCCAAAACTCTATCGCTAAGTCCGGGTCCCTAATTTGATAAACATAATCTAAATCCGAATTAATGAAGTCATTCAGAAATGCGTGTGTATGTGTGTGTGTGTGTGTGTGTGTGTGTGTGTGTGTGTGTGTGTGTGTGTGTGTGTGTGTGTGTGTGTGTGTGTGTGTGTGTGTGTGTGTGTGTGTGTGTGTGTGTGTATTTGCGCGCACGCGTGTGTGTGCATCTCTCTCTCTGTCTGTGATTGTGACTGCATTAAGTATATGCCCCCCCCCCCCCCCCCCCCGAAAGGGGCTGTTGGCCTTATTCAATAAACTTCCGACTTCTCTCTCTCTCGCACTCTCCCCCCCCCCCCCTCTCTCTCTCTCTCTCTCTCTCTGTGTCTGCATACCCACAGTATTATCCTAATTTTCAGACAATGTGAGCTCAGTCCTGGTCATTAACCATTCCAGGACCAGGGAAATCGCTTACAGTGAAATCTGCTGGGAAATCCGGTGCTGGCGTGCCACATGGTACCTACCCACATCTAATGTGACCCTGGAGACATTTATCCACGATAAATGACCACTCAAAGTGCCCAGGGGCTCTTTTTCTTGTATTGGAGCCAAAAATGCAATGTTCATCTGTTCTGTGCCGTCGCCTTGTTGTCTTGTCAGCAACTTTCATTATTGTTGTTGTTGTTGTTGTCGTTGTTATTCTATTTATGTCTTGGTTTATTTCCTTTTTTCTTTCTTAGTTGCAAATCGATTTTTATGTTCTTTACATGTGTCGTGTCATTGAGAGAATGTTTGTTAGGTGTATTTGTGCTTTTGAATCTCTTCTCGATCCTGCTGTAGATGTTGTGCGCTGTTTGTTGTTGTAATTGTTGTTTTTAAGCTTGCATGTATTGTTTTATAATTGGTTCCATTTTTGGCACGTTGTCTAAAATCTCTATTCGTGTGAACAGACATTAAATTAAAGATCCATTCATTTCAATCCCTCCGTCGATTTGATATTGATGATTAACTGGGTTTGTTTGTGCTTACACTATTCTTCTAGTATCGTGGGTCTAATTGCTCGTCCTCCTTTTTTCTTTCCTTCCTTCCTTCTTTTTTTCTGTTCTTCTTGGTTGCTGGTTTTTCTTATTTTATTCCTTTTTTTTGTTGTGGGTTGTCTTTAGTGCTTCCTTATTTCTGTCTCAATACTTGTTTACGTCATTTGCTTCTGTGCATCTTCATTTTCACTCTGTTTCCGTCTAATTTACTACCCTCTATCTGTCTGTCTGTCTGCCTGTCTGTCTGTCTGTCTGTCTGTCTGTCTGTCTGTCTGTCTGTCTCTCTCTCTCTCTCTCTCTCTCTCTCTCTCTCTCTCTCTCTCTCTCTCTCTCTCTCTCTCTCTCTCTCTCTCTCTCTCTCTCTCTCTCTCTCTCTCTCTCTCTCTCTCTCTCTCTCTCTCCTTCCCTCCCTCTATCTCTTGCTTTCACTCTCACTGTTTACATTGAACATAGAATTGTATATAGCAATACTGACAATGTCACTGGTAAAACCATCCTCATCCTCATCAGCAGCAGCACCGGCACCAGGAGCAGCAGCACTTGCATGTTGTATTGCTGCCTGTCGTTTCCGACCAGTACTTCCAGATAGCAGAAGTGTAGCTGCCATTCCAGCGGGCTGGGCTGAAATTAATACCCTTGCCCTCATCCCACCCTCCCACCCCTGCCCCATTTGTTTCTTTCCAGTCACACTTAATTCCTGATATGTTTTCACCCCTCCTAACCGCCCCTCCCCCCAACCCCCCCCCCTACCCATCCCCCGCTTTTGGATAACTTTCTCTCCACCCAACAACTGCTCACCCTTGCCCTCATCCCACCCCTGCCCCATTTTGTTCTTTCCAATCACACTTAATTCCTGATATGTGTTCATCCATTCCTCCCCTGAACACTACTCAGTCCGTGAAGACAGTGCTACCCAACACAGCACTGAACACTACTCAGTCAGTGAAGACAGTGCTACCCAACACACCACTGAACACTACTCAGTCAGTGAAGACAGTGCTACCCAACACACCACTGAACACTACTCAGTCAGTGAAGACAGTGCTACCCAACACACCACTGAACACTACTCAGTCAGTGAAGACAGTGCTACCCAACACACCACTGAACACTACTCAGCCAGTGAAGACAGTGCTACCCAACACACCACTGAACACTACTCAGCCAGTGAAGACAGTGCTACCCAACACACCACTGAACACTACTCAGTCAGTGAAGACAGTGCTACCCAACACACCACTGAACACTACTCAGTCAGTGAAGACAGTGCTACCCAACACACCACTGAACACTACTCAGTCAGTGAAGACAGTGCTACCCAACACACCACTGAACACTACTCAGCCAGTGAAGACAGTGCTACCCAACACACCACTGAACACTACTCAGTCAGTGAAGACAGTGCTACCCAACACACCACTGAACACTACTCAGCCAGTGAAGACAGTGCTACCCAACACACCACTGAACACTACTCAGCCAGTGAAGACAGTGCTACCCAACACACCACTGAACACTACTCAGCCAGTGAAGACAGTGCTACCCAACACACCACTGAACACTACTCAGCCAGTGAAGACAGTGCTACCCAACACACCACTGAACACTACTCAGTCAGTGAAGACAGTGCTACCCAACACACCACTGAACACTACTCAGTCAGTGAAGACAGTGCTACCCAACACACCACTGAACACTACTCAGCCAGTGAAGACAGTGCTACCCAACACACCACTGAACACTACTCAGTCAGTGAAGACAGTGCTACCCAACACACCACTGAACACTACTCAGTCAGTGAAGACAATGCTACCCAACACACCACTGCAAATTCAGTCCTGACGAAGAGCTATGCTCGACACTTGTCACCCAGCAACATTTACCTCCTAGGATTCTTCTCCCTCCCACCCACCCAGGTTAGTGAAATTAATGCGTTTATAGTGGAGATTCTGGAGATGCCTAGCTCATCCACACTCCTTCAGCCAAACGGATTTGAGGACAGCTGGCTTTGGGGAAGGTCCCCAAAGGCCAACCCATCCCTTAGGCTGGAGCACTAGGGGCCAGTGCAGATGCCCCCTGGTTTGATGGTCACAGTCTTCCGCGAAGGACTAAGCTGTACTTTGAGTTTCCAAACTTGTAGAAAATCCGTCATTTACCGTGCAGGTTTCACTGTACTATTGGTTCATACTACAGTGTGATGTCTACAAATGATAAAAGACATTTGAGTAAATGGCTTAATCAGCACTTGTATTGCAACAGCAAGAACAGCCATTAATGTTCTCTACATTTATTATCATCATCATCATATCATCATCATCATCATCATCATCATCATCATCATCATCATCATCATCATCATCATCATCATCATCTTCTTCTTTTTTTTCTTCTTCTTCATCATCATCATGATGATCATCATCATGATGATGATCATGATCATGATGATGATCATCATCGTCATCTTCTTCATCATCATCATCATCATCATCATCATCATCATCATCATCATCATCATCATCATTATCATTTTCTTCTTCTTCATCATCACCATGATCATCATCATCATCATAATCATCATCATCATCGTCATCATCATCATCGTCATCATCATCATCATCATCATCATCATCATTTTCTTCTTCATCACCATCACCATCACCATCATCATCATCATCATCATCATCATCATCTTCTTCATCATCATCATCATCATCATCATCATCACCGTCATCATCATCATCATCATCATCATCATTATCATCAAATTACAATTGATGTTTACTCTCGAAGCAACCAGATGCCCTAAGCCAAAGATGGTTTTGCATCCAACACTTAAGGAGCCACCACCAAAGAACTCTTCTTTTGGGGGGCCATGAATTTCATCGGCAAATTAAGTCATTCCGATACACGGACTTTTTAATGGGCAAAATCATTCACGAAGTTAACGATAACACAGCCAAAAAACAGTAAATTATTATCATAAGCGTTGAGCGCTAAATGGCTGGATATCAGCTATCATCATAGCCGCCATCTTGGGATAAACCTAACTGACGACCTAGTTGGATGATACGCCATCTTTATCCCTAGACGGGCGGCTGGGCCCCTCTTGAAAGAGGAAAATCATTTTTCAAAATGGCGACAACTGATGTTGAAGATTTGCGGGAGAGGAAAAACGGGTGAGGAATTGTCTGCATCAGGCGACACTGAATTGTTGTTGTTTCGAAGAGAAAAAACGAATGTCTAAGGTCCAGGATTGTACTACAAAGCACGTTTGCATGCATGTAATCTTGAAATATTTTACAACCTACATGCTCGAGAAACGTCGATAGAATTGTCATGAATATTTGACATGTGTCGTTCTGCATTGTTGTTGTTTTTCCTTCTCCACCCCCGCTGGTCTCTGCTGGGTTTTAGTGTTGCTGTACATAAGTCTGTCAACTCCATTCTCTCTGTTTCTCTGTCTATGTAATAGCCACAAAACCTGCCCAATCTGCGATCAAAATAGAAAACGAGTTGTACCTCTTGAGTGTGTAGAGTGGCACAGTGGTAGCGCGTTCGCTTCGTGTCTAGTAAACCCGAGTTCGAACCTGGGTACGGGGGATTTTTCCTCTCACTTTGCACTAGGCCTTGCAGTCTGAACGTGGAGTCTTTCGGATGAGACGCTAAACCGAGGTCCCGTGTGCTCATGCACTTAGCACACGTTAAAATTGTCATTTGGTCAAAATTTACCCCCCCCCCCCCCCCTTCCCTTCCTCACACAAAAATCGCATGCAAAAAATAAAGAAAAAAAGAAAAGAAAATTGGGTGGCGCGCCTCTGGCTGCGACGCGCTCTCCAGGTGGGAGCAACCCGAATTTCACAGAGACGCCTCTATGACTATAATAATGTACCTACCTACCTACCTACCTGATTCATTGCGTTACCTATAAAGAGCTAAGATATAAGTGTATTTTCAGACATACTCGATTTCGAAACAGTTATCTCATTGAATGAAACAAGTCTCCTAGCCAAAGAAAATGGAAGAATAACTAGAGATTTTATCATGTTTTTATCATTATGCATTTAACAAATGATACCTAGACTTTTACATATTTATATGTAACTTATTTGCTTAAGATGCTAGTAACAAGTGAAAGAATGTTAATTTCCGTTCTCTTGTTTTTTATATGTACTAGCGCAACGCCTAATACCGGAAATACCGAGTACCGGTAATACCTAGTACCGGTAATGCCAAGTACCGGTAATGCTGAGCAGCAGTGTTTTTGGGTCCACGAAGTATTATATTATAACTTTTGTGTCTCTCCTTCTTTCCATCTTCTTCTCTCATCCTGCTGTACCCCCCACCGCACCCCCCTCTCTCTCTCTCTCTCTCTCTCTCTCTCTCTCTCTCTCTCTCTCTCTCTCTCTCTCTCTCACTCTCTCTCTCTCTCACTACACTGTCTGTGTAAAAATAGGTGCAGCTCGCAGCACGCTCTGACTCGTTGTTGACGCTTGACTGGCAGCAGGTGTCATGTGTTGGTTGAAATTAGCATCCTGCAAAATGTAAATCGGGTTATAGCGCGCGGTTATGAACGGATGCTGTTGAAAGTTTGCACCAAAATAGTCACTATCTCTGGTCATTCACGATCCAAATTTTGAATGAATGTCGGTTCTGGTTACGCCGCGGTTTGTGAAAAGGTTAAGCGGCTTATATTGTGCGCGTTTCTTAATCGATTCGCTTCTGGAGATACAGGCGCCGAGAGGCCGGCGGATACGCGTTTCGCGCATTTGCCAAACCGCACAAATGACACGGCCGCCTCGGTTGCCGTTGCCATCACAGGCTCACAGCAAATTTGAAGCGA
>CM065695.1:22180732-22183232 GCA_017654935.2 Phymorhynchus buccinoides | reverse complement strand
TGCATAATCTTATGCAGAGTTTTGTGAGTAAATAAAATACAAGTGTACAAAGAATTCTGAACCCTTTGGTCAGACTGATGAGAGTGGAAGTTTTGTGATTTTCATGTAGAAACCTACTTCTCTCTGTCTGCCATTTAGAGCAAATATACCACTTGCATTTATTTCAGTCATACGAGCCAGAACCCGGGCACAAATATAAATTTATTAGATGAAAAGGGGCCGGGAAAGTTGCTCACCTCCCACACCCTAGAGAAGTGGGTTAAAGGAAAATTTTCTATTTGAAAATTTAACACACTAAAAGTCTTCCCTAGAGACTTCGCCTTTAACCCATTACCTCGTCACAACATCTTCACCACCAAAGCCACCTGTGGCACCCCCCGCCTAGTTCTGCATAGATAGAAGGTACAGAAGAGCAAACCCAGACACTTCCTTAAAAAAAAGGGGGGGGGGGGTGTCCAAGTTTGCTCATAACTATATTAAGCCCCTCACGCAGCACAGTGCACAACAACCAACACAACCTGTTATCTGTATGCCTTAAAGACACACCAGATCCATGAGTGAAATCACGGGCTTCAGGTGTTTCCCCCTCTCTCGCTGCTAAGAAATCTTACTTTGACCAGGTCTGACTCCCATACAAGTTCCCCCCTACATGAAAACGAGACATCACTTTAAAGAGCAGCCTCCATCGTGTGTGGGTGAACTTGTATGTGGGTCACACCTACCCAGAAAAAAACAAGGGAGTTAATCTTGCTGGGTCAGTGGGTCTTTAATGCAGAGTTATTCACCTTTCGTTTATTTCATTGTCTTCTCTTCAATCCACACTATTCACATCTTTAAAAAAAAGAAAAAAGAGTTAGGTTCAGTGCCTATAGGAGTTATCATACTTAAAACTCAAGTATAAAACAATTATAATTCATTAGAATGTTTGCGCCTCTAAATGTTAAATGTTTACAATATCATTACAAAATACATCTTCTATAACCTGCATGAAATTGTCACTTTGTCTGGAACGCCAAGAACGTTCCATATCCGATCTGTCACGATTCGGACCCTTAGATCAAGAGTGGATCTTAGGCAATAAATATTTCCCCACCCAGCACCACATTTTGTCATAGTTTAAAAAAACCAAACTACTTTCCTTGGTGACACCCATTGTCTTCTCTACCCTGTGGCCCTTTCCCCTCCCTCTCAACCCTCCCTGCCCCTATCCCAACAACAGAGATGTGCCCCCACTGACACTCCCACAGCCCAGGCCCTTTAATCAAATAGTTGTAATCAGTCGTTGACATTAGCCTGTAGTAGGGACTGATAGTAAAGTGAGAGCTGTGCAGTGACTGGTTTTCAACAGTAATGGACAATCATGGTGCAGCTTTGCCTTTTGCGCAAGACTGCGACTCTCAATCCAGGGGGGTTGATAGTAAAGTGAGAGCTGTGCAGTAGACTGCGACTCTCAATCCAGGGGGGTTGATAGTAAAGTGAGAGCTGTGCAGTAGACTGCGACTCTCAATCCAGGGGGGTTGATAGTAAAGTGAGAGCTGTGCAGTAGACTACGACTCTCAATCCAGGGGGGTTGATAGTAAAGTGAGAGCTGTGCAGTAGACTACGACTCTCAATCCAGGGGGGTTGATAGTAAAGTGAGAGCTGTGCAGTAGACTACGACTCTCAATCTAGGGGGGTTGATAGTAAAGTGAGAGCTGTGCAGTAGACTACGACTCTCAATCCAGGGGGGTTGATAGTAAAGTGAGAGCTGTGCAGTAGACTACGACTCTCAATCCAGGGGGGTTGATAGTAAAGTGAGAGCTGTGCAGTAGACTACGACTCTCAATCCAGGGGGGTTGATAGTAAAGTGAGAGCTGTGCAGTAGACTACGACTCTCAATCCAGGGGGGTTGATAGTAAAGTGAGAGCTGTGCAGTAGACTACGACTCTCAATCCAGGGGGGTTGATAGTAAAGTGAGAGCTGTGCAGTAGACTACGACTCTCAATCCAGGGGGGTTGATAGTAAAGTGAGAGCTGTGCAGTAGACTACGACTCTCAATCCAGGGGGGTTGATAGTAAAGTGAGAGCTGTGCAGTAGACTACGACTCTCAATCCAGGGGGGTTGATAGTAAAGTGAGAGCTGTGCAGTAGACTCAATCCGACTCTCAATCAATCCAGGGGGGTTGATAGTAAAGTGAGAGCTGTGCAGTAGACTACGACTCTCAATCCAGGGGGGTTGATAGTAAAGTGAGAGCTGTGCAGTAGACTACGACTCTCAATCCAGGGGGGTTGATAGTAAAGTGAGAGCTGTGCAGTAGACTGCGACTCTCAATCTAGGGGGCATTTGCACAGACACACTGCGTACGATTCAATCCAAATGCGATCCGATTGCGACGATGTAAAGTGAGTGCGTGATTCACGTGAAACTACGACTTCTAGGGGGGTTGATAGTAAAAAATAGTTCTACTGTTTTCGTTCACAATGTTCATATAGACCCCAATAGGCCTACACGAACCAAATAA
>CM065695.1:22165732-22170732 GCA_017654935.2 Phymorhynchus buccinoides | reverse complement strand
CTTAGGCCTAAAGCAGAAAGTTATTTGGAAGATTTTTGTGGTTTTTATTTGGGGGGGGGGGGGGGGGGGGGGGGGGGGCAAGAGAATGGGCCAATAAGTCAGAAAAATGGTAGGACGAAAAGGCAAAGGCAGAATCAAAAGCGAGTGATAGATAAGAGGAAGCTGCTAGCGCAGAACTTCCAGAAGGTGGGTGAACTACTTGTACTGAAAGACACCCCTCCCCTCCCCCCGGTATCCCCACGGGGTGTGGACACCTAATGTCGTCGATTGAAGACGATTCAGATTCTCTGCGCACACCCCAAATCCTCATTGAAACCTCTTCAGAGCTGAGATGATGATGGCGTTTGTGCTTAGCTCTGAGCAAGATGAGAACAGAACATGTTACAATAATGCAAAAAACAACAACAAAAACACACGCACACACAAAAACAAAACACCTTAAAACTCAAGTCAAACTCTGAAAATAAAAGACCCAAAAAACAAAATAATGTACGTGCATTAGCTTATGTAGCAAACATATAAGAGCTAATTGAAAGGACACTTATTTTCATTACCAAAACAAATTGGATGAATGGATAAATCTCAGAAGCGCATATTTGCTCACATCTTCGACCATATTATGCATGAGTAAATGTTATAACATAGAATAGCGCTCCATGTTGTGGCTTAATGCTTCATAACATGACCCACTGTGCTTTTGGGCGTTGCACAGATAAGAACGGATAGCAAAAAGCTGTTTTTCCCCACTCAAATCTGTTAGAACAATCGTTCCCACCTAATTGACTAATCTTCCATAACGTTTCATTAAGAATTCGTGTCTAAGTTTTTGATTGAATGAAATTTTCCCCTTGGGATACGGGGGTGGGAGGGTAGGGGGCATTCAGTACAAGTAGTTCACCCACCTTCTGGAAGTTCTGCGCTAGCAAATTCCTGTTATCTATCACTCGCGTTTGACTCTGCCTTTGCCTTTTCTTCCTATCATGTACCGTTGTTCTGACCTATTGGCCCATTCTCCTGCCTTTCCCCCCACAAATGAAATGTTCTACATACTACGTCTCTGTCTTGTTGTATTCTTTTGTTGATTGTTTTATCGCTGCAGAAAGAAGTTCCTGTAAAATGGACAATACAAATATTGATTGATTGATTGATTGATTGATTGATTTGCTCTAACAAAGGCAAATAATCAACGGACAAACGCCACAGAGAATCAGACAAACATTGCGTAGCTGATAACACATATTGTTCGGTTCTTTGCGTTGTTGGAGTAACAGCTAACAAAGGGTTAACCGTCTTACTGTTTGTTGTTACGCATTGTCAGTTGGTGGAGCTGCGCGTTGTTGGAGTAACAGCTGACAAAGGGTTAACCATTTTATTGTTGGTTGTCACGCATTGTCAGTGGGTCTTGCTGCGCGTTGTTGGAGTAACAGCTGACAAAGGGTTAACCATCTTATTGTTTGTTGTTGCAACACGTTGTCAGTGGGTCTTGCTGCGCGTTGTTGGAGTAACAGCTGACAAAGGGTTAACCATCTTATTGTTTGTTGTTGCAACACGTTGTCAGTGGGTCTTGCTGCGCGTTGTTGGAGTAACAGCTGACAAAGGGTTAACCATCTTATTGTTGGTTGTTGCAACACGTTGTCAGTGGGTCTTGCTGCGCGTTGTTGGAGTAACAGCTGACAAAGGGTTAACCATCTTATTGTTGGTTGTTGCAACACGTTGTCAGTGGGTCTTGCTGCGCGTTGTTGGAGTAACAGCTGACAAAGGGTTAACCATCTTATTGTTGGTTGTTGCAACACATTGTCAGTGGGTCTTGCTGCGCGTTGTTGGAGTAACAGCTGACAAAGGGTTAACCATCTTATTGTTTGTTGTTGCAACACATTGTCAGTGGGTCTTGCTGCGCGTTGTTGGAGTAACAGCTGACAAAGGGTTAACCATCTTATTGTTGGTTGTTGCAACACATTGTCAGTGGGTCTTGCTGCGCGTTGTTGGAGTAACAGCTGACAAAGGGTTAACCATCTTATTGTTGGTTGTTGCAACACATTGTCAGTGGGTCTTGCTGCGCGTTGTTGGAGTAACAGCTGACAAAGGGTTAACCATCTTATTGTTGGTTGTTGCAACACATTGTCAGTGGGTCTTGCTGCGCGTTGTTGGAGTAACAGCTGACAAAGGGTTAACCATCTTATTGTTGGTTGTTGCAACACATTGTCAGTGGGTCTTGCTGCGCGTTGTTGGAGTAACAGCTGACAAAGGGTTAACCATCTTATTGTTGGTTGTTGCAACACATTGTCAGTGGGTCTTGCTGCGCGTTGTTGGAGTAACAGCTGACAAAGGGTTAACCATCTTATTGTTGGTTGTTGCAACACATTGTCAGTGGGTCTTGCTGCCTGACCTTTTCGGAGTCCGGGTGGTGTGAAAGGGTCTGGTAATGACTGGACAACTGACTGGACAATTGTCTTTGTCTGTCATGACATTCCCACATTGCTTCTAAAAGAGGAAGAGTGGGTATAAGAGTGTAAGTATGATATGACAAATGGGAGGTATGGATTAGAGAGAGAGAGAGAGAGAGAGAGAGAGAGAGAGAGAGAGAGAGAGAGAGAGAGAGAGAGAGAGAGAGAGAGAGAGAGAGAGAGAGAGAGAGAGAGAGAGAGAGAGAGAGAGAGAGAGAGAGAGAGAGAGAGAGAGAGTTAGAGAGAGAGAAGAACATTTAGACAGACAGAGCCACAGAAAGAGAAAGAGAGAGAGAGAGAGAGAGAGAGAGAGAGAGAGAGAGAGAGAGAGAGAGAGAGAGAGAGAGACAGAGAGAGAGAGACAGAGAGAGAGAGATAGAGAGTGAGACAGAGACAGAGACAGAGACGTTTTAGGTTTAGTGAGTCACAGTAATTACCATGTTGGCCTTTTACCATTTCCCCTGGCTGTGTTTGTTTGCACTCAACATGCTGCACTGGACCACTCCGCTCTGAAAGTCACCTATTGGAAGCAAATAAGACACACGCGCACGCGCGCTCGCACGCACGCGCACGCACACACACACACACACACACACACACACACACACACACACTCACACACACGCGTGCGCGCACGCACACACGCACACACACACACACACACACACACATTTACATGCATACACGCGTAGACAACTGAAGAGGGACATGAACATAAACTCACTTTATTGACGAAGCGAAAGAGCACCTGCTCAATAAGCCTAATGTGCACACTAAGTTCAACGCACAACAGTAACGGTCTACGCGTTAACCCTAAAGAGCACGGAGCGAGCAAAGCCTGAGACTAGACTCGTGATGCTGACAGAGATGACCGTGAATCTCGTCTGCTTTGGTGAATTCCTCTCAGCATGATGACTGAGTTTTTGATCAACTGATTTGTATTTCTCATTCAGAGAACTGCCGATATCCCGGATCTAACGATTCCCAGAGAGAGGAGTAGAGACGTTCGGCAATGGACAGCTACGAACATAAGCACACCTTTGAGCAAGAACTGTGTTGTTTGCAATCCACGAGGGACAGAAGAAGAACAAAATGGACGCCTTTATCAGTAAGGTAATACTCTGTGGGCGATATTCACATTTATGCCCGTCAACCCGGTCAAGAACGATAATCTGTTGACTGAAAAAGCAATTGCTTTTGTTCTTTTCTGTTACAAATTATCGTTCAGACGGGCATAAATGTGAATATAGCCACTCTGTGTTCTGCTGTGAAAAAGTGGCCTGGGCCTGTATTCACGTTGAGATAGCATGAGACTTAGCATCATGCTAACTTAGAAGCTCTTCCAAAAGTCCTATTAAGTCCTATAGGACATTGGAAGAGCTTCTAAGTTAGCATCATGCTAAGTCTCATGCTATCTCAACGTGAATACAGGCCCTGGTGAATATGAATTTTTGCTTAAAAAACGGTACGACGTTGTGGAACTGGGAGATGTGAAGAAGCTGGTAAGGCCAGGAAACGAAGACCGGCCTCAGTTCTACGTCTCTCTTGGGGATCTTTTTTTTTAATGCAATTCGAGAAGCGCACATTGCAAGTGGACACGGTGGTGAAAAAAACGAACTGAAAATGAACTGTCCAAAAAGTATATGTTACGAGAGATCAGAACAAGCTCTACTTTCACCTTTGTGAGAACTGCCTGCTGAAAAAGTGCGAGATGAACGAAGATGTAGTGAAGCCCATCCTGTCACAACGTTTCTGCACAAGAGGTCAAGTTGATCTGATTGACCTTCAGAGCCAGCCGGATTGGGACTACAGGTCAGAGTAAATCCAGCCTCTCTCTCTCTGTCTGTGTGTCTGTCTGTCTCTCACTCACTCACTCACTCACTCACTCCGTCACTTGCTCACTCTTTCCATCACTATGTCCCTCGCATTACCTGTTTTCTCTCTCTCTCTCTCTTATATTTCTCTCTCTGCCTGTATGTTTGTCTGTCTGTTTGTCTGTGTGTGTGTGTGTGTCTCTCTCTCTCTCTCTCTCTCTCTCTCTCTCTCTCTCTCTCTCTCTCTCTCTCTCTCTCTCTCTCTCTCTCTCTCTCCCCCCCCCCTCTCTCTCTCCCCCCCCTCTCTCTCCCCTCCCCCTCCCCTCTCTCTCTCTTAGGTTGGTAAAGGGTCAGAAACTGCTTTCCGATTTCTCCCAAATACCTACGGAACAGGGATCCCGTTTTGTGGTCGTGCTTCACGATGTTTCGGAGTAATAAAACAACACATTGTTTGGGGGTCTTACCCACCCACCTCCCAAGACATTGGGAGAAGAAAAAAAACCCACAGGGGGTGGAAGGGGGTGGTTCACTTTTCCATGACAATGTTTTCTTAGTAAGCTAGCTACAGAGCAAGGGGTGAGGTCTGGCTCAGGTGGCCTCGCCTTTCCATCATTTCTTTCCTCTAAAATGTTCACAAAGGAATAGCACACACACACACACACACACACACACACACAACACACACACACACACACACACTCACTCACTCACTCACTCACTCACTCACTCACTCACTCACTCA
>CM065695.1:22138232-22145732 GCA_017654935.2 Phymorhynchus buccinoides | reverse complement strand
TCCTCCCCATCCCTCCAACAATACACACACATTGTGCACAGTTAGATATGTGCTGATCCTCCCCATCCCTCCAACAATACACACACATTGTGCACAGTTAGATATGTGCTGATCCTCCCCATCCCTCCAACAATACACACATTGTGCACAGTTAGATATGTGCTGATCCTCCCCATCCCTCCAACAATACACACATTGTGCACAGTTAGATATGTGCTGATCCTCCACATCCCTCCAACAATACACACATTGTGCACAGTTAGATATGTGCTGATCCTCCACATCCCTCCAACAATACACACATTGTGCACAGTTAGATATGTGCTGATCCTCCACATCCCTCCAACAATACACACATTGTGCACAGTTAGATATGTGCTGATCCTCCCCATCCCTCCAACAATACACACACATTGTGCACAGTTAGATATGTGCTGATCCTCCCCATCCATCCAACAATACACACACATTGTGCACAGTTAGATATGTGCTGATCCTCCCCATCCATCCAACAATACACACACATTGTGCACAGTTAGATATGTGCTGATCCTCCACATCCCTCCAACAATACACACATTGTGCACAGTTAGATATGTGCTGATCCTCCCCATCCCTCCAACAATACACACACATTGTGCACAGTTAGATATGTGCTGATCCTCCCCATCCCTCCAACAATACACACATTGTGCACAGTTAGATATGTGCTGATCTCCCCATCCCTCCAACAATACACACATTGTGCACAGTTAGATATGTGCTGATCCTCCCCATCCCTCCAACAATACACACACATTGTGCACAGTTAGATATGTGCTGATCCTCCCCATCCCTCCAACAATACACACACATTGTGCACAGTTAGATATGTGCTGATCCTCCCCATCCCTCCAACAATACACACATTGTGCACAGTTAGATATGTGCTGATCCTCCCCATCCCTCCAACAATACACACATTGTGCACAGTTAGATATGTGCTGATCCTCCCCATCCCTCCAACAATACACACATTGTGCACAGTTAGATATGTGCTGATCATCCCATCCCTCCAACAATACACACACATTGTGCACAGTTAGATACGTGCTGATCCTCCCCATCCATCCAACAATGCACACATTGTGCACAGTTAGATATGTGCTGATCCTCCCCATCCATCCAACAATACACACATTGTGCACAGTTAGATATGTGCTGATCCTCCCCATCCCTCCAACAATACACACACATTGTGCACAGTTAGATATGTGCTGATCCTCCCCATCCATCCAACAATACACACATTGTGCACAGTTAGATATGTGCTGATCCTCCCCATCCATCCAACAATACACACACATTGTGCACAGTTAGATATGTGCTGATCCTCCCCATCCCTCCAACAATACACACACATTGTGCACAGTTAGATATGTGCTGATCCTCCACATCCCTCCAACAATACACACACATTGTGCACAGTTAGATATGTGCTGATCCTCCCCATCCCTCCAACAATACACACACATTGTGCACAGTTAGATATGTGCTGATCCTCCCCATCCATCCAACAATACACACATTGTGCACAGTTAGATATGTGCTGATCCTCCCCATCCATCCAACAATACACACACATTGTGCACAGTTAGATATGTGCTGATCCTCCCCATCCATCCAACAATGCACACATTGTGCACAGTTAGATATGTGCTGATCCTCCCCATCCCTCCAACAATACACACATATTGTGCACAGTTAGATATGTGCTGATCCTCCCCATCCATCCAACAATACACACATTGTGCACAGTTAGATATGTGCTGATCCTCCCCATCCATCCAACAATACACACATTGTGCACAGTTAGCATATGTGCTGATCCTCCACATCCCTCCAACAATACACACATTGTGCACAGTTAGATATGTGCTGATCCTCCCCATCCCTCCAACAATACACACATTGTGCACAGTTAGATATGTGCTGATCCTCCCCATCCCTCCAACAATACACACATTGTGCACAGTTAGATATGTGCTGATCCTCCACATCCCTCCAACAATACACACATTGTGCACAGTTAGATATGTGCTGATCCTCCCCATCCCTCCAACAATACACACATATTGTGCACAGTTAGATATGTGCTGATCTCCCCATCCATCCAACAATACACACACATTGTGCACAGTTAGATATGTGCTGATCCTCCACATCCCTCCAACAATACACACATTGTGCACAGTTAGATATGTGCTGATCCTCACCATCCCTCCAACAATACACACATTGTGCACAGTTAGATATGTGCTGATCCTCCCCATCCCTCCAACAATACACACATTGTGCACAGTTAGATATGTGCTGATCCTCCCCATCCCTCCAACAATACACACACATTGTGCACAGTTAGATATGTGCTGATCCTCCCCATCCCTCCAACAATACACACATTGTGCACAGTTAGATATGTGCTGATCCTCCCCATCCCTCCAACAATACACACATTGTGCACAGTTAGATATGTGCTGATCCTCCCCATCCCTCCAACAATACACACATTGTGCACAGTTAGATATGTGCTGATCCTCCCCATCCCTCCAACAATACACACACATTGTGCACAGTTAGATATGTGCTGATCCTCCCCATCCCTCCAACAATACACACATTGTGCACAGTTAGATATGTGCTGATCCTCCCCATCCCTCCAACAATACACACACATTGTGCACAGTTAGATATGTGCTGATCCTCCCCATCCCTCCAACAATACACACACATTGTGCACAGTTAGATGTGTGTGTGTGTGTGTGCTGATCCTCCCCATCCATCCAACAATACACACACATTGTGCACAGTTACATATGTGCTGATACTCCACATCCCTCCAACAATACACACATATTGTGCACAGTTAGATATGTGCTGATCCTCCACATCCATCCAACAATACACACATTGTGCACAGTTAGATATGTGCTGATCCTCCACATCCATCCAACAATACACACACATTGTGCACAGTTAGATATGTGCTGATCCTCACCATCCCTCCAACAATACACACATTGTGCACAGTTAGATATGTGCTGATCCTCCCCATCCCTCCAACAATACACACATTGTGCACAGTTAGATATGTGCTGATCATCCCCATCCCTCCAACAATACACACATTGTGCACAGTTAGATATGTGCTGATCTCCCCATCCCTCCAACAATACACACACATTGTGCACAGTTAGATATGTGCTGATCCTCCCCATCCCTCCAACAATGCACACATTGTGCACGCACGCGCATGCTCGCAAAACATTTTGACACCGTCGTGAAAACATAAACATGTACAAAGACACATCCACAAACATCAACACATAATTATAGATTATCGCGACACGTACATGGAGATAGAGGAGGAGGAGGAGGAGGAGGAGGGGAGGAAGAAGAGGATGAGGAGGAAGAGGAGGAGGAGGAGAAGGACCTGGAGGAGCTTATGAGAGCCCTTGGAGGAGGAAGAGGAGTAGGACTGTGAGGGGGAGGAGGAGGAGGAGGAGAGTCCGGAGGAGGAGGAAGAGGAGGAGAGGAAGTTAAGGAGAGGAAGAGGAGGAGGAAATTAATTCCGAAAAATATGGACTTGTAAAATATGTTCTTCTACATTGCTCGTTTGCAGGCCTATATTATTCGGAATTTCTTTTTCTTCTTCTTCTGGTGATGATGAGGATGACGATGATGACCATGATCATGATAATGATCATGATGATGCGGATACAGTAACATGGCTTGCTACGGCATATATTGATGAGTACAAATACCTAGGCACAGTTTTAGACATGCAAAACGTTACTTTTGATAAACGCATTGAGCACATACTTATGTCCAGGATCCTTTTGTTTACAGAGGCTAAGGAATATTCCTTGTCTGTTCAGATATTCTTTAACCTACTACCGATGTTGCATTGAATCTGTTCTTACTGTGTCATTTATCTGTTGGTATGGAAGCTTGAGTGTAAAAAGTAAGCGTGTGTTGAGTGATATGGTGAATGTGTGCAGTAAGGTTGTGCGTGCAAGGCAGAGTGGTATGCAAGGGTTGTATGACAGACAATTAGTCAAGAAAGCCAGGAAAATTCTTAATGATAACAGTCATGTTCTGACAAAATACTATGAAGTGTTACCATCGGGCCGTCGATACAGAACTCTAAAACTGAAAATAAGAGCACAGAAAAACTTTCTTACCTTGGTTAAGATCAATTCATCTGTTGAACTCTTAATGCACTGCATCGAGTGATTGTTTTGCTGAGCAGCCTGTCCATCTTCTTGAAGGATTGAATTTGTGCAAGCCTATTTGTATTCCCCCTGTTCTACAATAGATTACTGCTGTATGTATGTCCTTGTTGTTCCTGTCTGTGTAGAAATGGTTTAGGTACTATTATTGCTGCATTTTTAACCGTTATTCTTGAGTCGTTTGAAAACTGTTAATGAAAGTGTTTTTCAGCGTTTTTAAATTCTTGGAGAGAACCAATTTTAAAAATGGGTTCTTACATCCCTGAAGAGTATTTGTTGGGGAATTCGTCCAGTTGGGTAATTACAAAACTGTTGTTGTCTGGGAGTTCAAAACTAGGTTTTTATTGTTTTGGTTTTTCATACAGTCCTGATTTGATCTTGATTGTTGATCCTGATCCTGAGCCTGATCCTGAGCCTGAGCTTGATCCTGAGTCCCTGATCCTGTCACATTCTCCCTGAGTTTTCCTGATCCTGTTACTCTGGAGTTCCTGAGTCCTGATACCTGATGCGCTCATTGATCCTGAGCTGATCCTGAGCCTGATCCTGAGCCTGTCATGAGCGTGATCCTGAGCCTGATCCTGAGCCTGATCCTGACCTGACCTGTTGCTGCCTGGTTGACCGCCCGGTCAACCGCTCTTTTCTCCGTTTCCGGCTGTGGGAGGCCGCCCGCCTTTCTGTCTGGCCCCGTGTTAGGCCCGATCTGTGGGCCTGTCTGTGCGTTCGGGCCAGGCTTCGACGTTCCTGTTGAGGAGTCTGGGGGCGACCTCTGCCGTCTCTCTTCTTTTGTTTCTGCTGCTGTAGCCTGCCCCAGGAGGGGGAGCAGTTTTTCTTCTGACTTTTGTTTTCCCCTTTGTCTTCTTCTTCGGACGCTCTGCTGTTTTTGTTGGACTTCTTTTCTTCGTCTGCCCTTTCGTCGTTTTTCCCTTCAATTTTGTGTTTCTGCTTACAAACTCTCTTTTAGTTATTCAGTTAAGTTGCCGGCTTTAGTTTATTCTTTGGACAAACTTTTGAATGCCATGTATATTGTGTAGATAATTTGTTGAACATAGTGTATTGAATTGTGTAAGTGTGTGTGTGTGCTTGCTTATAATAAATAGTCTTGTTTTGTATTGTACTTCTGGTGTGCGCGTGTGCCTTCTCCTGCGAGTTTGTCTGTCTGGGCGTGCGAGACTCTCCTCGGGGTTCGCGATTTCCCTCTCCCGATCTCTGATCAGGATCGAGCGGGGGATTTCGTGACTGTGTGTGTGTGTGTGGTGTGTGTGTGTGTGTGTGTGTGTGTGTGTGTGTGTGTTGTGTGTGTGTGTAAATAACGGGGTGGGGGGTGTGGGAGGAGGGGGATAACATCATAGCTACTTGATTTTATTGACGCGTTATGTTTTCACACACTTACTTACATACACGGAAATGCATAGCAAACACATGCAAAAAGAAGCCCACACAGATGCACACATAGGACCTGTAAGCATGCGCGCATGCACACATGAAAACAAGCATGATCACGCATACACGCGTAACACATCACTTACAAAATCAAGTAATACATCCATATAAACACGCACTAGATTATATGTACTGCGCGTGCACACAAAATTCACACACGTGCGCGTGCAAAGAAAGAGGTGCACGCGCTTAAACACGCCCCCACACAAGTTTATGCACATGTATATTCAAATGCTCTCGTGTGTGTGCACCCCCCCCCCCCCCCCCCAACACCCCCCCCCAACACCCCCCCCCCCTCCCCCCCCCAACAACCCCCTCCCCCTCCTGCCCCCAACAACCCCCCACCCCCACCCCTTCAGAAAGGAAGGTGGCAGAGTGGTTAAGACGTTCACCTGCCAATTTGTATGCGTGAGCGACCTGGGTTCGAATCGGAGCCTTGCCCTTTCTTTCGAGTTTGACGGGGAAATCGAACTAAACGTCGAGTCCTTCGGATTGGGACTTAAAGCTAGTCTGACCCGTGCGCTTTACGCACGTAAAAATCCCAACGGCAGTTAAAAGTCAGTAAAGAGCAGGGAGAAATCCCACTGCCTGGTATGACCAAATTGATAGCTAGGTTTTCCAAGTTCACCCCCCCCCCCCCACCTCCTCATCCCGTCCTACCCCCCAACTTTTTTTTTTAATGGGTGGCGCTGCCCTCGCGGAAATTATCTTTCCAGGTAAGAGCAACCCGAATTTTACAGAGACTGTGACTATTATAACAAATACTAAAATGCCAAATACCAAACACACACACATACACACGCGCGCGCGCACGCACGCATGCACACACACGCACATGCACACATACACACGCACATGCGCGCGCGCACGCACACACACACGCACACACACACACGCACTCACTCACTCACTCACACACCACAACCACAAAATACGTGCGCACCATTCCTTTACAATCAATGAACGCAATCTTCACAGATGATAAGGAAAGGGAGAAAAGCATTGATTTGCATGTGCTTAACGACATTTGATGGGAATGCAATGCCATTAAAAAAAATATTGAAGTGAAATAGAAACGACTCGCGCGCGCGTGTTCATGTTTGTGTGTACGTGTACTTTGTGCTTGTGTGTCAGTATGTTTGCTTGCGTAATTATGCATGTGTGTGTTCGTTCGTTCGTTCGTTAATTTAACGTTATCCACCATTACAGTGATCTTAGACAAAAGAACCCAGGTCACTCACGCATAGAGCACGTGTGTGTGCTCCCACATGCGTGAGTATATTGTACAGGTGTGTCAAGTCAAAAAAAAGAAGTCAAATTTTTTATTTTCAGATGGAACATTGAATAAGCAATAATGGTTTGCTTTTTTTACATCAAGCCATCTATAACACAACAGTTAAAGAAGGAAATAAACATGAGAACACCCCCACCACCGCCACCCCCACACATACACAGACACAAACCAAACCAAAACAAACAACAACAAAGACATTAATAAGTTCATGCACGCACCCCCCCGAATACTCGTATACACTCTCTCTCTCTCTCTCGTCTCTCTCTTCTCTCTCTCTCTCTCTCTCTCTCTCTCTCTCTCTCTCTCTCTCTCTCTCTCTCTCTCTCCTCTCTCTCTCTCTCTCTCTCTCTCTCTCGTCTCTCTCTCTCTCTCTCTCTCTCTCTCTCATAAACAAACATCTATACGCTCAAAATACATATATACATATATACATATATACAAATACATATATATATATATATATATAACAAGATAAGATACACAGGCACATTAATA
>CM065695.1:22128232-22133232 GCA_017654935.2 Phymorhynchus buccinoides | reverse complement strand
ACAACATTAGGCCTGCCCTTACCTCCCCAAATTAAGAAAATAGGGTCTTCAGATAATAGGCCCTGATCTGATGCCTTCTAGTGACATGGGTGTTAAACCATTGTGGTGCATAAATGCGACATTGGCGGTGAAAGGGTTAACAGGTCCTGATTTGATGCCTTTTAGTGACATGGGTGTTAAACCATTGTGTGGTGCATAAATGCGACATTGGCGGTGAAAGGGTTAACAGGTCCTGATTTGATGCCTTCTAGTGACATGGGTGTTAAACCATTGTGGTGCATAAATGCGACATTGGCGGTGAAAGGGTTAACAGGCCCTGATTTGATGCCTTCTAGTGACATGGGTGTTAAACCATTGTGGTGCATAAATGCGACATTGGCGGTGAAAGGGTTAACAGGCCCTGATTTGATGCCTTCTAGTGACATGGGTGTCTCATTTAAACCATTGTGGTGCATGATACCAAATGCCACATTGGCGGTGAAAGGGTTAACAGGCCCTGATTTGATGCCTTCTAGTGACATGGGTGTTAAACCATTGTGGTGCATAAATGCGACATTGGCGGTGAAAGGGTTAACAGGTCCTGATTTGATGCCTTTAGTGACATGGGTGTTCCCATGCGTCCATACCATCTTGGGTACCATAAATGCCACATTGGCGGTGAAAGGGTTAACACCTGATTTGATGCCTTCTAGTCAAAACGGACATGGGTGTTGAAACCATTGTGGTGCATTTAAATGCCACTTAATTGGCATGCGTGAAAGGGTTAAAACGGTCTCCTGATTTTATGCCTTTCAAAAGTGACATGGGTGTTAAACCATTGTGGTGCAGTAATGCGACATTGGCGGTGAAAGGATGGTGCGCAAGTGCGTCTCATTTCACCATTTATGATACCATCTTAAGTCAAAACGGTCTCCCATGCGTCTCATTTCACCATTTATGATACCATCTTAAAGTCAAAACGGTCTCCCATGCGTCTCATTTCACCATGTATGATACCATCTTAAGTCAAAACGGTCTCCCATGCGTCTCATTTCACCATTTATGATACCATCTTAAGTCAAAACGGTCTCCCATGCGTCTCATTTCACCATTTATGATACCATCTTAAGTCAAAACGGTCTCCCATGCGTCTCATTTCACCATTTATGATACCATCTTAAGTCAAAACGGTCTCCCATGCGTCTCATTTCACCATTTATGATACCATCTTAAGTCAAAACGGTCTCCCATGCGTCTCATTTCACCATTTATGATACCATCTTAAGTCAAAACGGTCTCCCATGCGTCTCATTTCACCATTTATGATACCATCTTAAGTCAAAACGGTCTCCCATCGGCGCATGTTTAGTGCTGTACATGATATTTTACATTGCATAAGAGACCGGACCTTGGGCTATAACATCACAGCATCACAAACGTTTATCAACTTAATGGTGGTGTTAATTAAGCACACAAAACGGTGTCTGGAATTTTCGCAGCAAGTGGTCCTTGACTGTTTTGTGTGTGTTGCTAACAGTATAATATGTTGTTTGTTTGTTCTTACCCTGGCTTAAAGACTCCAGGGATCATCCCAACAGCCGAAGCACTTGAACAATACGGTACAAATGCACCACTTAGGGATGAGAACATTACGTGTGTGACCGTTTCTGATTACCCCGCCACGTGGGCAGCCACACTCCGACCTCGGAGGAGTAGAATATATTAATGGTCATTTAGTTTTGGGAGAGCGGATGAGGTGGGGTAGGTGGGGGGAAAGGGATGTCTTTGATATGAAAAATAAAGCATTTGGTGGGGCGACGGAAAGACCAAGCAGTTAGGCTGTAGTAGTAGTGGTGGTGGCCACAGCGAGGGCGATATGAAGCGGACATGTGTTGCTACTGCTCTCTCTCTCTCTCTCTCTCTCTGCGCCACGTGCTACAGACATGGTTGGAATGACAGCACTCCGCGCTCCTTCCTCCACCGCAGCCAGCTGAAGCTGTTGCTGCCGTAACCTCCGCCTCTCGCTCCATCCATCCATCCATCCAGCCTACCCCCCTTCTCCACCCCGCCGCTTCCACTACGCCTCCTCTCTCCACTCTCGTGGTCCTTAGTATTGCGTAGTCGTGGTGGTACCGCCCCCCCCCCCCCCCCCCCTCCTACACTTCGCCTTCATCTCAATCATTAGGAGGAGAACGGTTCTCCTTTCGCTCTGTGGTGCTGCTGCTGTTGTAGTAGTAGTAGTTGTAGTAGTGTTGCTTGTGGCGGATGAGGGTTGGACTTGACTACTACACTAAGCGGGCGCCGAGAGGAATAGTAGAGTACTGACGGGAGTCACATGGTGGTGTGGGCTAAAGTCTGGCACGGTCAGGTTTCTGTCAACAGGCCCGAGTCGTGCTGAGTGTTGACACTGTGTGATGGGCCCCTGTTGACACAGGGCAGCCTCCCTTCAGTCACTCGGCGACACTGGTTGTTTGGATGGTGGATATAATCATAGGGGTGCTAAGTGAAAGTCGTGTTCGTATACATGTGCCACTTCCAAAGTAATCGTCAACTTTTATTTTAACCGGATTTGTGTGTGTGTTTTCCATAGACATAACAAAAACAAGTCTTTGATTTATGTTTGTTGTTCCAATTAGTGACATTTATTGTGATCGACGGAGACAACTTTTCTGAAGTTTTTGTTGCTGCAACTGTTTGGCCATCTTCTGGATTGAGCGTGGTTTGTGTGCGTTTTATGATATGCACCTCTGTGCAAGATTTGTGTGCTGAGTAATTAACTTGTTTCAAGAGGTGATTGTGACAAATTACTGTGAGTTGTTGCATTCTCTATATCCTATAAACTTTACAAGGGCCATCAAAGCGTTTGGAATCGTAAACAACTGTCATTGAAGACACTGAATCTGTAATTATTGTGTGTTATTACCATTCTCTATCCATCACTATTGTCAGAAGGTGAGTGGTAGGTCGACTTGATGGTGGGTTTTAGACCCACACCACCGTTTTACTAATCAAGTTAACCGCATCCATTTCATTCCATTTTTACGTCTCCCTTATATAATAAAAATAATACTCTTTTGCTGGATCTTTAAAGTTGTGTTTTTACCTCTCTCTCTCTCTCTCTCTCTCTCGCGCTCTCTCTCTCTCTCTCTCCCCCCCCCTCTCTCTCTCTCTCTCCCCCCCTCCTCTCTCTCTCTCTCTCTCTCTGTCCCTCCCTCTCTCTCTCTCTCTCTCTCTCTCTCTCTCTCTCTCTCTCTCTCTCTCTTTCTCCTTATCTCTCTCTCTCTCTCTCTCTCCCTCTCTCTCTCTCTCTCTCTCTCTCTCTCTCTCTCTCTCTCTCTCTCTCTCTCTCTCTCTCTCTCTCTCTCTCTCTCTCTCTCGCTCTCTCGATCGTTTTTTTGTTTTGTTTTTAAATTGTGCATTACCTTTGTTTTGTTGTTGTTGTTGTTCCCTGGCTTATCGACTCCAGGGATCATCCCAAACGCCGAAGCACTTGAACGTCTTGGTACAAATGCGCCAGCTGGGATGAGAACACTAGGCCTACGTGTGTGACCGTTTTTGAGTACCCCGCCACGTGGGCGGCCACACTCCGACGTCGGGTGATTCTAGACCATGCAGAACGTAATAACACTGCGAGTATCTTCACTTTCATTTGTTTTAGTTCCCGAGCCGAAGGTTCGGGGAGTATTGTTTCTATCTGATCCGTCCGTGCCTCCGGCGTGCCTCCGTCCGTCCGTCCGTCCGTCCGGCTATTCGTCCGTTTTTCTCAAAAACTATTCAGTCTATCATCAAATTTGGTATACTAGTTTTCCAAGATACAAGCTATCCACTGATGTATTTAGTTTTACATTAAGGTCAAGGTCGCGCCAGTTACGGGGTTCAAACCCCGAAACACATAATCGCTAATATCTCGCGAAGTTTTGCATGTATTTCAATGCAGTTTTTTTTCTCACATTTCTTGATGAATGGTCTATAACACAGTTGTCATGAATTTTTCTGTGCGCTCGTGTGCGCATGATCGCGCGCGCTCAAATCACGGGTCCGAACCCTAAGGCTATATATAAAAAAAACTATTCGGTTTTGTACTGTTTTGATGCGTTTTTATGTAGTTACGTGCTGTTTTGATGCGTTTTTATGTATGTGTACAGCCAACACATTCAGATTTCGGAGTAGCTCGGCGATGCTGCGAGGGGACTTTGCAGCCGCTCGGCGTTGCACTTGTTTATTTTTTTTGCTGATTAGGCTATACTGCTGTAGTTACTTGTTACAAGGTCAAGGACGAAAGGAGGTCATGTGGAAACAAAGCCAGTCAGTAAGATGAGACTTTTCAAAAACCGAGGTCCCGTGTGCGAACGCATGCACAAGATCTTGCGCACACGTTAAATCCCACCCCACTATTCGGTACGAGTAGGCCGTATGACACCGTAGGTGGGATGGATGACACGAATTGACATAGCACGCATCCTGTGCGCTATTAATGGTCTGCATGAAGACCAGTAAGCGCGGGGCAGGATTAACATCCCCAACTGGAAGAAGAAGAAGAAGAAGAAGAAGAAGAAGAAGAAGAAAAAGAAGAAGAAAAAGACGTAAGGATGTAAACACTCGGTGATGGAAACTTATGTCCTTAAAATAAAATGTCGCTGACATAATTTGATAGACTAGACATAGTGTAGTTAGTAACAACTTGCCCTTTAGACTGCAAAAACAAGGGGTGTTTACTCAGGAATGGAAATACTTTTAAAATAAATGTTCGCTGACATTGGTTATAAATATTCGTACTCGGTAACAACTTGCCTTTTACACTCTGTAAACACAAAGGGCGTGTAAAGAGAAAATGGACGCCCTTGGTGGGATGTGAGCCTGTCTTTGTTCAGTCATTAATTATTATCGTGACTCAGTGAGTAAGGTCACTCCCGTTAATACTAGACGTTCGAGACTGCACTTGGTCATATCCAAGCATGGAACAATCGATTTGTAGTAAAGTTTTATTTTTTGTGTATTTGACGGTTTAAGGTTTTGGTTAG
>CM065695.1:22113232-22123232 GCA_017654935.2 Phymorhynchus buccinoides | reverse complement strand
CCCACCCCCTGAACACCCCCCCCCCCCCCCCCCCCCCCCCCACACACACACACACACCCGACCATCCCACCCCTCCCCCCTCCAGCCCCCCCCCCCCCCAGCCCCCCCTCCCCCCCCCTCCAGCCCCCCCTCCCCCCCCCCCCCCTCCCTCCCCCCCTCAACCCTCCCCCTCCCACCCCCACCCCCCCACAGTTCACACGCACTTGCCGTTAGTAAATCCGAGCTGCGTGTGGTCCCCCCCCCCTCCCCACGACCCCTTGGCGGAGGTTTCCGAAAAGTAAGGCCGGCATGACCTTCGGAGGGTGCCAAGGATGCTTGATGCCAAATATGGTGTCGATCGGTTGAGAACTGTGGCCGTGCATAATGGACACACAGACAGACAGACAGACAGATTTCGAAAATATATATAAGATGCGCGCGCGTGTGTGTGTGTGAAATTACCTCTTCTAAAGGATGTTTCTAAGTTTACAGTAGAATGACGGCCATATTAGATAGACTAGAGTTTGCGTAGTCTAAATCTAGTGTATCTTTCTTTAATAAGAAGTCGGAATGTTGGATGGTAGGCCTATTATAGTCGGCATCGGATTGGGTGTGGGTGGTGGGGATGGTGGAAGGGGCGTGATTGGACAATGGGGATTGGGGATGTTGTGGGTGGGTTAGGGGGTAGGGGCAAAGATATTTTAAAAGGGTAAGATGGATTACTTAAAGAGCTCGGCGAACCGGGCTGATAGAGTTATCGTTAGTGGGGACAGTACACTTTTCACAGTGGAGGCTATCCAAAAACTCAGACTGGAATTTGAACGGAGAATTCAACTGGCCTATCGACGCGTAAAAATGTGTCCTGTTTAAAAGGGACATAACCAGTGTTTCTGTCCTCACTACTCATATAGGGAAAAGAGACCGGATGCTTATCTTCCCCTTTAGAATATCTTTGGTAGGGGTAAGACGGGGTAAAAAGCCCATGGGCGGGTAAGAAGCCCATGCCAATTATCTCATGAAATGAAGCAAATTTCAGTCACATTTTGCCCATGAGACGAGTGTTAATGTTTAGCGTTCGTCTCATGGGCAAAATTTGACTGAAATTTGCTTCATTTCATGAGATAACTGGCGTGGACTTCTTACCCGCCCATGGGCTTTCTATCCCGTTTTCCCCTATTTGTTGAGGATTTCCGCGCAAGGTGTGGGATGTTGGTCCGATTGAGGTGACGTTGAAGCCTGGAGTCGAAGGATGCAAGGGAAGATGCCGAGACAACATTTCTGGGAGGCAGTTTAAGTCAAAATGATCGTGATGACAGAGGATGCTTCAAGAAAGAAGAGAAGAAGACGTCTGTAAGAAATGTACTTCCTGTGTGGCGGTGTATTTTTACTCTATGAGATAAGTAGTCCTAACCGGAAGTAGTCCTAGCGTAGCCAATCAGAATCGTTTGTTTGTCCGCCATTGTGAATTTTACGGATTATGGATTTATGGACTTGTACATCGATTTATTGGCAAATATGTAGATTTACACCCTCCTGCTCTATTTTTTGGTTCTTTCCGTGGTTAGGGTTAGGGTTAGGGTTAGGGATAGGGTTAGGGTTAGATGGGTACAGTTCGCATGCGAGAGGTAGATATTTAATGACAGGTACTTATTTATCATAACACCTGTGTCAAGAAAACAAAAACTGGATATAGATCTACTTTATAGATATAATTATCTAGGCCTTGACAATGACAATGAATGATCACATTTTAGATCTAGTCTTAAGTCTATTTGAACAGACGTGAACACAAAATGACAAAGCTAAACAGAATAGATTGGTCGATTTCACTTGCCTTTCTCTGTCCTTTGGGAAGCAAAAAAAGGACTTTCCAAGGCAGGTTTTTTGCAACATCCGTTTGTGCAACCTAAAGCTGCACAAATCGTTCCCCTTCTTCTGCTCCACTGTCTTTCCGCCATGACTCATGAAAAGACAACTCTTTGAGGCTGTTTCACATTGAAACTTGAACACTTGAGTTGCCGTCCTTACTTACAGGTTCATACCTGGAGGGAAAGATAACCAGGGCGGTTGGCCTCACTTCTCTAATAGGGAAAAGAGTTAAGTTCCCCCTCTCTATATGGCTCCAACCCACCTGCGTGCGCATCTCGACCATTCCAACGGAAGTGTCGCCATCTTAGTCCTTATTTGTGTGTAAACAAAGTGAAAATGTTATCTAAATGTGTAAAGAAAACATACAGATGTTATAAATACAGTTTAGATTAAGTTTCGAATTGGAACAGCCAAATACGCAGCATCGATCTGGCATTTTTCAAAAAAAGGTAAGGTCTCCCATAATATGGCGCTCCTTGTGGCCGGATATGACGACACGTGGGTACCAGCAATATAAGCTCTCTGGTTTAAGTTCCATTTGGGGATCGTGCGAGAAAAAAAGGTTCCCTCAGTCCTACGTGATCTGACAGCATAATTAGCTATGCCTGGGTGTTGGTCTGGCGTCCGCTTTTCTTCTGGCAGTTTGTGTTGTTGGGGCGTGCTTCGCCTCAATTTTCAAGATAAATAGGTCATTATTGTATTTTATAATATTTGCACAGAGTGGGTGACTGGTGATTGTTGAAATACGCTCGCTTCTCGCTTCGCTACTAGATCTAGTCTGAATTAAATGCCGGTGTCATGATAAATAAGTAGCTCCCATGAAATAAGTAGGTCTACCCTTCACATGCGAACTATAACCATCCTAACTGTGACTGGTGATTGTTGAAATACGCTCGCTTCTCGCTTCGCTACTAGATCTAGTCTGAATTAAATGCCGGTGTCATGAGAAATAAGTAGCTCCCATGAAATAAGTAGGCCTACCCTTCACATGCGAACTATAACCATCCTAACCCTAACCCTATCCCTAACCCTAACCCTAACCACGGGAAGAACCAAGAAATAGATCAGGAGGGTGTAAATCTACATCTTTGCCGATAAATCGATGTACAAAGCCATGCCACTTAGCTTCGTAAAATTCACAATGGCGGACAAACAAACAATTCGAATAAGGAATGGGTACTTATTTCATGAGGTAGAATATTCTCTTCACACCGGTTTTTCAGCCTAAGAGAATGACATTGTAATCTTTCTTATTACGTCATCTATAAGGTGCCAAAGACGACACATTTTATGCGTTTCGCGTCTATGACGTCAACTGATTCAGATAGTGCGAAGAAAGATTGGATTGACTCGAAGGAGGTGGTAAAGAGATAATATAACCAACCAGGATGAGGACAAGCTGCAAGTATTTACCTCCAGTTTCTGAAGGACAGCCAGCATGTTTGGTCAGTGGATGGTAGCAGCGCTAATATTCTTAACTGGCATCATGTCTTTCCTCCCGTCTTTGGCTCCGGTTAATCTCGTCTCCGCCCTTATGTTCGGCTTCTTCGTCTTCCTTTGGCTCAATCGCCGGCCTTCTCGGTTCAACTACGACTTTTGGAGGCAGTTCCTTGCCACTGCGCAGCTGTTTCAAGTCGTTTACATGCTGCGGTTTCTCATGGTGGAACTTGTGTACCGTGAACTGGGGGATTTCATCAGCTTTCTGTACCCCAAGGTGGAGAAGTTTGCATTCGTGAAAAAATGGGAAAGCGAAGATTCGTGCATGTTGAAGGCGGTCAACCTTGCCCTTTTGGTCTATTTTATTGCCCTCAATCTGGGCGCCGTGTACGTTTTAGAACTGGTGGGCGGTTACGCGTGGGACACAATGAAAGCGCATTATTACGGAGAACTCCGATCAAGCAGCACGGATGAAGTGAGCATCGGCCGCACCCAGAGCCAGAAAACTGTCAACTGCCGGATGAGAGAACCGGACTTATCCACGCCCAGAACCAGGCATCTGCTCAGATTTTGGCCCGGAAGTTCTCGCGTCAAGAACGTGCACCCGGCAAACAACAGTGTGGCTGCATCGAGTGTGTGTGAACCGCAAGGGAAGACTAGACGCGGAGGCAGATCTCCGCCGGAAAACAATGGTAGAAAAACGACCAGGAGTGGCAGAAATGTATGACTGAGTGGCAGAACGTTCGAATAGTTCAAGTCAAAAATTACCGTCAAAAACTATTTCTGTGCTCGAAAGCAGCTGGATTTTTTTTTCTCTGGCAAGACCGCCGACTGTTTTTTATGACTAAAATGGCATTGCTGATGGTTTTTTAAAAGTGTTTTCTGTGGATGTTTTATGGAGCGAGGGAAGCTGTATTCACTAGACTCATTATTATCTTAAGACATAACTGATTTGATTATGAAGCAAATTTGAAACCCAACCGGCTGGATTATCGTTCAGAATTATTTGTGAAACTCGGTAGACTAATACCAGACTATACGTTATCAAATTACACATGGTAGAATATAATATATTAATTTTGTACGAATCAATAAACATGTTCACTTTGTTTTGATGTTCGTTTGAGACAGAGGATGGAGACGACAAATATGAACCACACACACACACACATGCACACACGCGCGCGCGCGCGCGCACGCACACACGCACGCACGCACGCGCGCACACACATACACATACGCACGCACACACACACACACACACACACACACACCAGAACACAGAACACAGGCGCGCACGCTAATCACTAGTCTTAGCTAGGTATTATAAAATAGTATGCACAATGTGGAGGTCATAGTCGGACACGGCTAATCTCTCTCTCTCTCTCTCTCTCTCTCTCTCTCTCTCTCTCTCTCTCTCTCTCTCTCTCTCTCTCTCTCTCTCTCTCTCTCTCTGCCCTTCCTGCATAGGTAACCCCCTCCCCTCTGATATGGGCAGAAGGCCTGGATCAGTAGCATTGTTGTTGTTGTCGTACCCTGGCTAAAAGACTCCTGCAGGGATCATCCCAATAGCCGAAGCACTTGAACAACATGGTACAAGTGTACCAGCTAGGGGTGAGAACATTTAGTGTGTGTGACCGTTTTTGATTACCCCGTCAAGTGGGCAGCCACACTCCGATTTCGGTGGATTTTTGAGACTGATGATGTTACGCTAGGAGCTTGTCATGGCTGAAGACAATGCCTGTATAACTACTCAGAGCATAGCAACATTTTGATGTAGCCTTGGTGTTCTATATGTCAATTGGTCTGACACTGCGAGTAACATTTGTGATTTGTGTGACCTCTCTCTCTCTCTCTCTCTCTCTCTCTCTCTCTCTCTCTCTCTCTCTCCCCACGTGCGTGCGCGCGTGTGTATCTGTGTGTGTGTCTGTGTTTGAGTTTTGCGCACGCGCGTGTGTGTGTCTGTACGCGCAACAGGCGCGTGCTAGTATGAGTGCGCGCGCACGTAGTAGCAAACACGCGAGTATGCATGCGTGTACAGTGATTATTATAGCACAGCAGCTACTAACTACTCTAAGGAAGGCTCGTGCCCCTGTGTGTCATTTCCGCCTGGTGATGGGTTTAACTGCTGGGCGAGGCGAGGTTTGAACCCAGGCGTGAGGTGGCCGCGCCAATTAGCAGCCCAAGATCTGCTTTTCACATCCCTCGCATCTTCTGTCAGGCCCGCTGGCTAATAATATTTTCAACGTGAAGAACGTGGGGTGGTTTTTTTCTCCAATGTTTAAAACCTCTAAAAAGTTCTTAAAGACACACTGACCCGCCACGATTAAGTCCCTTGGGGGGGGGGGGGGGGGGGGGGGGGGGGGGGGGGTCTGGGTAGCTGTGACCCGCATAAAAATGTCCCCAACTTAGAAATGAGGCTGCTCTTTAAAATGATGTGTGGGGGCATTTGTATGGGAGTCAAATCTGGCCAAAAGAAGATTTCCTACCAACTATAAGAGTGAAAACCCGTGATTTTGATACGTGATCTGGTGGGTCTTTAAGCCTAAAATAATGTACGTTTTTCGGGAAAGAGTTTGGAATTGGTAGGGGGAGGCTGATAGGGTAGGGTTGTGGGTGGAGGGGTTAGAGAAATGAGAAACCCGGATTAATTTAAAGGAAAATGAAAAAGTTGATGGGGGATAGGAAGGGATGGATAAAAATGATGAGCAAAACGATGGGAGGGGCGGGAAGATCACGTTTGTCTGACGTGCTATTAAATGTTATGATGTTAATATGTTCTAAATTTAGTTCATTACGTTACTTATGGTTCTAGGCTCTATAATATATTAATCGAGGTTTTACAGAGGGCCTATAGAATGACCCTCAATTTCCGATTCGAATATCTGCCTCAGCTTCCACTTCTCCAATTTTCTTTGACCCCCCCCCCCCCTCCATTATCCCCCCCCCCACTTCTACCGCCAAATCGTTCATCCTCGTCACCTCATCCCATCTAGAGGAAAGTAAAGCAAGTTAAAGAAGTCCCCCAATTCCTTTGAAAGGCAGAATTTTCTACATTCACGGCCGCGGTAGACAAATTAATGATTGATGTTGTAGCACAAATCGATAGATGGAGATACTAGATGCAAATGATGTGTGGGGGGGGGGGGGGGGGGGGGGAGACGTAGGCTTACATGCACGTCGATCAGGAAGGTGTGTGCTATTAAAATACTATTAATAATATGTGACCTAGATAAGCACCACGAGTGTAAAAATGACCATTCTGAGAAAATGGTACAGTTGAAACCTTCAGACAAATTTCTTTCAAACGATATAAGAACCATTCTTGTAACATTTTCCATTTTGGAGTTATGAGCATTTAAAATTGGTACCTAGGCCAGGGTGATTGTCGGCCATTTTGAGAAATCACAGTCTGACGTTTAGCCTAGTTCAAAAAGATGCGTTGACCTGCTTGTGGGAACAGGGGAGGGAAGGGGGAGAAGGGGAGCTGATGATTAAACACCAACACATTAATGAGCGCATGCATTTTCGCGCGCGCGTACACACACACGCGCACACACACACGCACACACGCACGCACACACACGCACGCACACACGCACACGCACACGCACACACACACACACACACACACACACATATCACATCGCAGACACATAGAGACAGAAAGAAAGACAGAAACGGACAGGCAGATCTACAGAGACGACTTCAGAGACATTCGGAAGAAAGCAGGCTAAAATGGAAAAGGAAATTAAGTCGTCTTCGATAACAACCTATCTGTTGACCCCCCCCCCCCCCCCCCCCCCCCCCCCGGGCAAAAAAAAAAAAAAGAAAGAAGGTAACCCTCTTCCCCTTGACCTAATCTCCCACCCACTGTCATTCCATCACACTACCACTCTCCCCTCCACTGCTACACCACCACCCCTGCTTTGCCCATCCCCTCCTCCCGCTGGTCATCAGTCATGGTGGTGACAAGAGGCAGGGTATCTAACCCTCTACTTCCCCCCTCGGTTCCATGAATGCTAATGAAGATGCTCGCTTCTTCACTGTCACTGTCAGTGCCGCGGGTTACTGCCACCACTGGAAAACCCGGTACAAATTGTCGCCCCGGTACAAATTGTCACCCAGGTACATATTAGTGTCCTGTGCGGAACAAATTGTCACCCCTTGTTAACACCTTGTACGTCACTCGTTCTTCATATTTTGTTGTTGTTTTTGCTTTGGGCTGTCATTCATTGGAGAGGGACAAGCAAGGAGAAAATACAGAGACTGAGAGAGAGAGAGAGAGAGAGAGAGAGAGAGAGAGAGAGAGAGAGAGAGAGAGAGAGAGATTTGTACTGGCTGCAACAGGCTTACAGATCTATTCCGATCTGTACAGATTCAGGTATATTTGTATTCACGAAAGCATGATTATGAGCAAGTCTTTGGGATTAAAAAGTTCATGAAACTTTACAAGAAATCATATTACGAGTCAAAATGCTAATAGATCTACATCTAGATAGGAAAATTCCACGTGGCATTTTTTCCTGGATGCATCGTCATTATGACGTAAAATATGGCATTCCAAATGTAAAATAATTATTTATGTTTTTTGCAGTAAATTAAGGTATTTTTTGCTGTAAAAATCATTCTGTAGCTATATAAATCATTCTGTACCTATAGAAAAAATTGTGTAGTATAGAAGTTATTCTATAGCTATAGAATCATTCTGTAGCTATAGAAATCATTCTGTAGCTATATAAATGGTCCTGTGTCTATAGAAATTATACTGTAGCTATAGAATTCATTCTGTACGTATAGAAATCATTCTGTAGCTATATAATTCATTCTGTAGTATAGAAACCGACCAAAACAGATCGGAACTCACCAACCAGAACCGACCAAAGAAAACCAGCCTATTTACAAAAAAATAATAAGAACGAGTCAAAGGGTTTGTGACTTAAGAGCACTTTGTCTTAACAAGGGGTGACAATTTGTTCCGCACAGGACACTAATATGTGACGTTCCGGAACAAATTGTCACCCCAGGTGACAACTTGTACCTGGGTGACAATTTGTACCGGGGCGACAATTTGTACCGCAAGGTCGGTACAAATTGTCACCCGGGTGACAATTTGTACCGGGGTGAAAATTTGTGCCGCAACAGCTTCCTAATGAACTCTCTGTTGCTGTGTTCTTGTCTGTCTATCTGAATGTCTGTCTCTCTGTCTGTCTCTCTCTGCGTCTCAAGGACAGAATGGAAGACTAGGCCCAGCCTAAATTCTTATCCTTGTAAAATAAAGTGTCTGAAGTCTGAAGTCTCTCTCTCTCTTCTCTCTCTCTCTCTCTCTCTCTCTCTCTCTCTCTCTCTCTCTCTCTCTCTCTCTCTCTCTCTCTCTCTCTCTCTCTCTCTCTCTCTCTCTCTCTCTCTCTCTCTCTCTCTCTCTCACACACACACTGTCTTTCCCTGTGTCTCTCTCTGTCTCTCTGTCTCTGTCTATTATTATTGTTACATTTCTGCTACTGTTGTTTCTGTTGACGATTTTTCTTATGTCTCAGCCTTACGTTCATTTATAGTATTAGTTGCATGTTGCATGCTTAGAACCAAGGACAGAATGGAAGACTAGGCCCAGCCTAAATTCTTATCCTTGTAAAAAAAAAAGTGTCTGAAGTCAGTCTCTCTCTCTCTCTCTCTCTCTCTCTCTCTCTCTCTCTCTCTCTCTCTCTCTCTCTCTCTCTCTCTCTCTCTCTCTCTCTCTCTCTCTCTCTCTCTCTCTCTCTCTCTCCCCCCCCCTCTCTCCCCTCTCCCCCCTCTCTCTCTCTCTCTCTCTCCGGTTTGTCTGTTTCTGAGTATTTCTTTCTTACTACTACTGCAACCACCACCACCACCAATTACCCTCGCTATAGACACATGTGTGTGTGTGTGTGTGTGTGTGTGTGTGTGTGTGTGTGTGTGTGTGTGTGTGTGTTATTTTTTTTTTTTTTTTAGCTATACAGTATAGTCTAGAATTGTTTTAAAACAATAGCCTCTGAGAAATATTTTCTTTTGGTTAAAATGTCACACAAAAACACAAAACTAGTAATTGCACACCGTCCTTGGGTGGTGCTGAGTAAGGAACTGCCAAGAAAAGAGGAGGGGAGATTGGAGGGGGCGGGGGAGGGGGGGCTAGGGAAGAAGTGCCAAGAGAACGTGAGGGGATGGACGGGAGGTATAAAATCGAAGGAAGGAAATACAATATACAAAAAAACACCAAGAAGACTCCCGGCCCAAGACCTAAACAAAGACTTCAACCCGAATCAGCCGCCAAGATGACAACCGCCGGACAAACACCAAAGTCACCACCACCACCACCACCACGACGCCCAGCGCTCTCCACCAACTCATCCCAGACCCTCTTCCTCTAGATCATCAACCGCTCCGCGGACACTCCCAAAACCGACCCAGCACCAGCGAAACTTGTCCCTAAGAGCTTCGGCTATGAGGACGTTAAACTCTCTACAAACAACAACAAATACAATATGCATACAGTTGTCCAATGTGCGGTACCATAGCCGATGAGGTTTAACCGAGGCGTGGTTACCGCTACACCTATCTATATTGTTAAAAACTCGGGACTTTACTGGTGTTCCACTGCCTCCGGGCATTGCATCCAGTATTGTTCCCACCATCTTTGTATTTACAAATGTCCCATATGTGTCTATGACCGAGAGGACGTAAAACATTTTCATCACCATCA
>CM065695.1:22098232-22100732 GCA_017654935.2 Phymorhynchus buccinoides | reverse complement strand
AGAGAGAGAGAAGAGAGAGAGAGAGAGAGAGAGAGAGAGAGAGAGAGAGAGAGAGAGAGAGAGAGAGAGAGAGAGAGAGAGAGAGAGAGAGAGAGAGAGAGAGAGACACAGAGAGATAGAGAGAGAGAGAGTGCTTGCGTGTGGTTGTGGTTGTGTGTGTGTGTGTGTGTGTGTGTGTGTGTGTGTGGTTGAGTCGTGTTAACGCTGTGTTTATATACATGTATGTCAGAATGGGTGTATGTGATTGGGCTTGGTGGGATGATTTGGGGTGTGGGCTAGGATATACATTTTTTGTTTTCAATTTGTATGTACAACCGTGTGTGACAGTTCGTGTGTGTGTGTGTGTGTGTGTGTGTGTGTGTGTGTGTGTGTGTGTGTGTGTGTGTGTGTGTGTGTGTGTGTGTGTGTGTGTGTGTGTGTGTGTGTGTGTGTGTGTGTGTGTGTGTGTGTGTGTGTGTGTGTGTGTGTGTGAGAGAGAGAGAGAGAGAGAGAGAGAGAGAGAGAGAGAGGGAGAGACAGAGAGAGAGAGAGAGACAGAGAGAGAGAGAGGGGGGGGGGGGAGGAGGAGGGAGAAGGGGGGTGTCGAACGAACGATGTTGTTTTAATATTGAGAGGGAGATAGAGACACAGACTGTGACAGAGATATAGAGACTGACACTGTTTGTTTTAATTTTTATTAATGAAGGCCATCGACACTTTTAGGGCAACAGAGAGATAGAGAAGGAGAGGGACAGAGACAGAGAGACAGAGAGATGATTACATTGTAACCATTGTATATAAACAAAACGGGATTGCCTCCGTTGAGCAAACAAAGAGCCATGGCTCTCTGAAGACATGTTGTTTGGATTGACTGTTTTTGGTCTTCTAGTGTCACTGCTTCTTTTCTTCTCTTTTGCTTTTGTTCTAAATGCACCATGGAGGTAAGGGTTGATGTTGGGGTGGGGGGTCGGAAGCGGTTTGATGGTTTAGGAAATAATAGAAAGTAGAACGGGAAAAGCAAGACATGTTTTATTTGTGTAACGGATTTGCCTAAAACATTACTATCCTTGAGTTGATCTTATTAAAGGAGATTGAAAATAAAGAAGAGGTACACAAGCACGCACTTTACCCATTTCTGTTACATGCAGTTTCCTGAGGTCAATGTTCAGAGCTAAGGAAAGAGGGAAGGGAAATTAGGAGAGTGTGTGGGTGTGGGGAAGCAGGCAAAAAGACAGTCATGCTGAGAGAGAGAGAGAGAGAGAGAGAGAGATGAAAAACAAGTATTCAGAGAAAATGTTTGTTTGTTTTAAATATTAAGAATTGCACTTTGCAAGTCCCAAATAAAAGACCTACAAAAACGAAGGGGACACCCGGGTTCGAACCAGGGACCTCTCGATCTGCAGTCGAATGCTCTACCACTGAGCTATATCCCCTCGCTGCTAGTGTACAATGTGACAAATTAATATGAGACAGATAGCGAAGTCAAACAGCTGTTGCGACGCTGTGCGGACAATGTGACTAAGCTTGGGTTCTATCGAACGCTCTGTCTAATCTCTTTCCTTTACTCGTAGAAATGTGCAATGTCATTCGTTATTTAGAAGGGGAGGGTTACAAGGATGTCGAATGTGACTTAACCCTTTCACCGCCAGCCATATTTCAGACAAATATTTCCATTAAATTTACCTGGGTAGAGAACAAAATCCATCTGCAGTATTGGGGATCCTTCCGTGACATATATAAAATAAGGTCTATCCTTATTTCCCAAAACTAAGACAATAGGGTCTTTGGATAATTGACCCCAATTTGATGCCTTTTAGTGACATTGGTGTTAAATCACTGTGGTGCTAAAATGCGACTTTGGCGGTGAAAGGGTTAAAGTGTAATCGAAAGAGCAGGAAAGGGAAAGCAGCTGCAATGTCACCACTGTGTCTCTAAATCAAACAAACACAAGCAAGAGAAGTACTTCAAAGGGAAGGAGATACAGAATGATGTGGCATTCTTCTTATTCTTATTCTGCGTTCCCAGGCCATATGGACATAATGGGTAAGGTACATGTGTGTCCGGTTTTCAGTTTTCACTGGTCTCCCCGCTGCGTACAACCAACACATTCCGATTTCGGAGGAGCTCAAGAGAAAAATTATTTGGAAGATTTTCAAAAAGGCAGGAGAATGGGCCAATAAGTCAGAAAGATAGTAGATGACAAAAAGCAAAGGGAAAAGGCAGAGTCAAAGAGAGTGGCAGATTAGAGGAAGTTACAAGCACATAACTTCCAGAAGGTGGGGGAACTATTTTTACGAAAGACCCCCGGTATTCCCACGGGGAAGCTGTGGCATTCCAGTGTGGATCTCCATGTTGGCAAAGTCGTGTTCTCCACAGACCAGTCAGTAAACACGCATGTCTTTGTGTGTGTACCAGTCAGTCTTGATCGGCCGCGACTGTCAGATAGCATAGGAGGCAGCTGCTATTGTGAAGGACTGGGCTGGCATTCGTTTATACAGTGGAAAAGCATCCGCACGCTCTC
>CM065695.1:22090732-22093232 GCA_017654935.2 Phymorhynchus buccinoides | reverse complement strand
TTCTTCTTCTTCTTCTTCTTCTTCTTCTTTTTTCTTCTTCTTCTTCTTCTTCTTCTTCTTCTTCTTCTTCTTCTTCTTCTTCTTCTTCTTCTTCTTCTTCTTCTTCTTCTTCTTCTTCTTCTTCTTCTTCTTCTTCTTCTTTCTTCTTCTTCGTTTCGTCTTCCGTCTTCTTCTTCTTCTTCTTCTTCTTCTTCTTCTTCTTCTTCTTCTTCTTCTTCTTCTTCTTCTTCTTCTTCTTCTTTCTTCTTCTTCTTCTTCTTCTTCTTCTTCTTCTTCTTCTTCTTCTTCTTCTTCTTCTTCTTCTTCTTCTTCTTCTTCTTCTTCTTCTTCGTCTTCGTCTTCTTCTTCTTCTTCTTCGTCTTCTTCTTCTTCTTCTTCTTCTTCTTCTTCTTCTTCTTCTTCTTCTTCTTCTTCTTCTTCTTCTTCTTCTTCTTCTTCTTCTTCGTCTTCTTCTTCTTCTTCTTCTTCTTCTTCTTCTTCTTCTTCTTCTTCTTCTTCTTCTTCTTCTTCTTCTTCTTTCCTCGCCTCTTTTTATTTTTGCTCATCGAAACTGGACGAAACGAGACCGCACACGCGAAAAGAGACTTAGATTGTGGAGTGGGTAACTAGTCGCGCTAATTGAACTGTTTGCGCTATTTGACAGTACAACTCCCTTACGGGACAGCCACACGCCCACAAAAATCGCACGACTGTACGATACGATTCGACCACGTGGTCTCCGATAACAAATGTGATTGGCGCATCGAGATCACGTGATCGAATCGTATCGTACAGTCGTGCGATTTTAGTGGACGTGTGGCTGGCCCTTTAGGGTTAGCTAACACAGTAATTGAGGCGTCTGAGGTAGCTAGCCACGATATTTTGTGCGCCCACTTCGGCACGTGGCGGCGATTAATGGGGATGCCAGACACCATTTTGGTTCAAGAGAGTATTACACTTGAAGGCACGGTACTAATAACCGATCCAAGGAATCGGGTGTCCATCTGCCTATATTTAGAACGGTGGGAGACGGGGGGGGGGGGGGGGAGATAACTGTTAGCTGGCTGTGGGTGGCGTCGTAGAAACTCTGTGGTTTCTGACCATGACTGCCAGATAGGAGAGGGGGAAGTGTCTGACCATGACTGCCAGATAGGAGAGGGGGAAGTGTCTGACCATGACTGCCAGATAGGAGAGGGGGAAGTATCTGACCATGACTGCCAGATAGGAGAGGGGGAAGTGTCTGACCATGACTGCCAGTTAGGAGAGGGGGAAGTGTCTGACCATGACTGCCAGATAGGAGAGGGGGAAGTGTCTGACCATGACTGCCAGATAGGAGAGGGGGAAGTGTCTGACCATGACTGCCAGGTAGGAGAGGGGGAAGTGTCTGACCATGACTGCCAGATAGGAGAGGGGGAAGTGTCTGACCATGACTGCCAGATAGGAGAGGGGGAAGTGTCTGACCATGACTGCCAGATAGGAGAGGGGGAAGTGTCTGACCATGACTGCCGGATAGGAGAGGGGGAAGTGTCTGACCATGACTGCCGGATAGGAGAGGGGGAAGTGTCTGACCATGACTGCCAGATAGGAGAGGGGGAAGTGTCTGACCATGACTGCCAGGTAGGAGAGGGGGAAGTGTCTGACCATGACTGCCAGATAGGAGAGGGGGAAGTGTCTGACCATGACTGCCAGGTAGGAGAGGGGGAAGTGTCTGACCATGACTGCCAGTTAGGAGAGGGGGAAGTGTCTGACCATGACTGCCAGATAGGAGAGGGGGAAGTGTCTGACCATGACTGCCAGATAGGAGAGGGGGAAGTGTCTGACCATGACTGCCAGGTAGGAGAGGGGGAAGTGTCTGACCATGACTGCCAGATAGGAGAGGGGGAAGTGTCTGACCATGACTGCCAGATAGGAGAGGGGGAAGTGTCTGACCATGACTGCCAGATAGGAGAGGGGGAAGTGTCTGACCATGACTGCCAGATAGGAGAGGGGGAAGTGTCTGACCATGACTGCCAGATAGGAGAGGGGGAAGTGTCTGACCATGACTGCCATATAGGAGAGGGGGAAGTGTCTGACCGTGACTGCCAGATAGGAGAGGGGGAAGTGTCTGACCGTGACTGCCAGATAGGAGAGGGGGGAGTGTCTTGTCTGGACGGCTGGGATAGAATGTGTTTATAGTGGAAATGTTTTATAGTTTATATAGGTTTGTAAGTACTTTGCTCTCACCTGGAGAGCGCATCGCAGCCAGAGGCGCGCCACCCATTTTTATTTTTTGCATGCGATTTTTGTGTGACTGATGAGGAAGGAAGTGGGGGGGCCCCGGGGGGGGGGGGGAGTAAATTTCGACCAAATGACAACGTTTTCGTTGCCACTGGGTTTAACGTGTGCTAAGTGCATGGGCACACGGGACCTCGGTTTATCGTCTCATCCGGAAGACTCCACGTTCAGACCGTAAGGCCTAGTGTAAAGTGAGAGGGAAAAAAGAATCCCCTGTACCCAGGTTCGAACTCGGGTTTACTTGACA
>CM065695.1:22070732-22078232 GCA_017654935.2 Phymorhynchus buccinoides | reverse complement strand
TATTGGTATAACTCTCATTTCGCACCAACTCGTCTTATTATCTCCCTTTCGTCTTAGGGGGTGCTGACGGCTGAGTAGACAGGGGAAGTAATCAGTGTGCGTGGCCCGCATTCAGACAGGAGAGTAACAGTGCAGTGCTCTCTGGGGAGTCGCCTCCTGTGGTCAATGTCCCGTTTAGACTGTCCGTGTGACGGACACACCTTCGATCAGGGAGGCTGATTAGTCTTCCCCCCACACACTAGCTTATCAACGAATGGCTACCAGTAGCCCTCCCTTTCTGTCTAGATGGTTGTGTGTCTCCCGGAGTGTTTCGAATGTGTGGCTCCTCCTGAAGTTCGTTTAAAGATCCACCAGATCACGTGCCAAAATCACGGGTTTTACGTGTTTTTTCCTCTTATAGCTGGAAAGAAATCTTGCTTTGACCAGGTCTCACTCCCATACAAATGCCCCCAAATTCAAACCGAAACATCATTTTAAAGAGCAGCCTCAATTTGAAGATGGGGACATGTGTATGTGGGTCACAGCTACCCAGAAAAAAATCCCAAGGGACTTAATCGTGGTGCGTCAGTGTATCTATAAGGCATATCTATTTACTTATGCTTATGTTGATAAACTAAACTCCACACGAATGATTCCAAAAGTTGACTAATTTTGGGGGAAAACACATTCAGGTAAAGATGCAGAGCAACACCCCCTGTCACAGTCCTGGTTCATTGCTTTCTTTTCGTCTTGCCTCTATCTTCTACTATTATTGAATGCATATTATTTTAATTGTGTAAATGGATGAAAATTAACGTTAGATAAAGACGACAGAGGTTTATGTGTTCAGTCTGCTGTAAGAAAGGCAAGGCTGAAAACGAACCGAGAAAAGGAGGAGGGGTGTTGATCTACATGTTTGCCAAACATTCTAGAGATCAGGAGATTAAGAACAAAAAGGCCCTGCGTTCTCGTACATTGGGTGTTAGTATTAGGTATTAGGTACTTTATTGTCACAGAGGCGTGAAATTCGGGTTGCTCCCACCTGGAGAGCGCGTCGCAGCCAGAGGCGCGCCACCCTTTTTTTTATGCATGCAATTTTTGTGTGACTGATGAGGAAGGAAAGGGCGGTGCGGGAGTAAATTTTGACCAAATGAAAACTTTTTCGTTGCCACTGGGTTTAACGCTAAGTGCATGGGCACACGGGACCTCGGTTTATCGTCTCATCCGAAAGACTCTACGTTCAGACCGTAAGGCCTAGTGCCAGGTTCGAACTCGGGTTTACTTGACACGAAGCGAACGCGTTACCTCTGTGCCACGCTACACCTTTCTTGAATAGGAATTTGTTTCACAAGAAACACACACTATTTACTAGTAAACCATACAAATTCCAAATAGTGCTATTTATAAACAATCAAAATGTGAAGGTTGTTTTTGTTTTTTAGCGTCGTAGTTGTTATTTCCCTGTTATGATAACACAAGCCGGTTGGGGTGTAAGTAACAGTCACACGAATTCACTTACCTCCTTCCCTCCTGCTCCTGCAAGACAAGTCATAGAAAGTTCTCCTTCTTTCTCCGGACCATCGGAGATTGGAACTCCCTACCCCCTGAGGCAGTAACATCAGCCTCAGTGGAGGGCTTCAAATCCCGGATCTAAGAGACAAACGCCCGCCCTCCCCCCTCCCCCCCCCCCCCCCCCAATCTATCTAAGCCCTCCAACCCTACATTTGCTTCCATATTAACGCCGATCATTTGGGCGGCAATGTTTGTTACCGACAGTTTCTGCCTGACCGAAGTCCCCACGTTCTATGCCAACAAAACCATCATCTTGATGATGGTGGTTGGAATGAGAAAGAAGAACTGAGAAGAACAGGGATTGTAAGATCATGACCCGGATGTATAGAACCGGTCTACAACGCCCTCTCTCTCTCTCTAAATCAAGGGAAGCCACTCTTTAAGTAACCCCTCAGCTGAGACGTTATATACCAGCCCAGGGTTTGAGTGGAGGATTTATATTGGCAAGGTGCATCCGCCACTTTCAGGGTAGAAAGGAGGGATGGGGGTTGCGGGATTTATAGACAAGAAGTAATTCCAGTGGCGGGATTTATTGACAAAATGCTAACAACGTGTGTCTGCCTGTTTCCATCTCTTGGCTTACCTAGCAAACCAAGCGAAGTCATGCAGCTTAACAAAGCCCACACACGTCAGAAAAGGCCCTACATCAACGCACATACATAGTATGCCCATGCACGCGTGTACTCTCTCTCTCTCTCTCTCTCTCTCTCTCTCTCTCTCTCTCTCTCTCTCTCTCTCTCTCTCTCTCTCTCTCTCTCTCTCTCAATCTCCTCTCTCTCTCTCTCTCTCTCTCTCTCTCTCTCTCTCTCTCTCTCTCTCTCTCTCTCTCTCTCTCTCTCTCTCTCTGTCTCTCTCTCTCTCTCTCATCTCTCTCTCTCTCTCTCTCTCTCTCTCTCTCTCTCTCTCTCGCTCTCACTCAATCTCACTCTCTCTCTCTCTCTCTCTCTCTCTCTCTCTCTCTCTCTCTCTCTCTCTCTCTCTCTCTCTCTCGCTCTCACTCAATCTCACTCTCTCTCTCTCTCTCTCTCTCTCTCTCTCTCTCTCTCTCTCTCTCTCTCTCTCTCTCTCTCTCTCTCTCTCTCTCTCTCTCTCTCTCTCTCTACCGCACATACACAGACAGACCGACACACACACACACACACACCACACACACACACACACACACACACACACACACACACACACACACGCACACGCACACACACGCACGCACGCATGCACGCACACGCACACACACACACGCACACACACACACACACACACACACACACACACACACACACATACGGGAGGAAGGTGGCAGAGTGGTTAAGACGTTCGCCTGCCAAATGTAATGCGTGACTGGAGCGTGAGTGACCCGGGTTCGAATCCCGGCCTCGCCCTTTCTTTCTAGTTTGACAGGAAAATCGAACTGAACGTCCGATGGGGACTTAAAGCTAGTCTGACCCGTGCGCTGTATGCACGTAAAAATCCCACGACAATTGAAAGCCGGTAAGAGCAGAAAGAAATCCCGCTGCCTGGTGTGGCCAAATTGATGAATGAATAGGCAACGAGAGGGGAAGGGAAGGTAAGTAAAGTAGAAGAGATCGAAGGAGGGAAAGAAAGAGGAGGTGGGCTTCTTTCACAATTCCAGACAGATCTTACAGCCCAGTTGGCACTATCTCAACATCCAATCATGTAAGTGCATGCAGTTTTGTAGATATGTTTTTGTTGTTTCTTTTTTTTCTGTTTGTTTGTCCTTTGGGTTACATACATCTTTGGTTGTTGTTTTCATTCTACTGTTTGTATCATTTCGTTCTCGTTACCCCCCCCCCCCCCCCCCCCCCCCCATTTGCCTCCCCTGTGTTCTGTTCTCTTCGTTACTTTCTCGCGTGTCATGTAATTCATCTTGTTTCTGCTTTGCATGCAAGTTTGATCTGTTTGTCTCTGTGTTTTCCCTTTGTATGAATAAAATAGTGTTCCAGTCGCAACAATCGCAGATCATCATGAAAGTTGGCTGAAGTTTTTTTGTTTCCCTTGCGAGTGTCTTTCACACATCTGTTGTCATAGTTAGGTATTCAATGACTTCAGCAGCCATTTGATTTTCTTTGTAGCTCTATTCATGCTGTTGTTGTTGTTGTTGTCGTACCCTGGCTAAAAGACTCCAGGGATCATCCCAATAGCAGTAGCACTTGAACACTATGGTCCACAGTTTTTTTTGGAAATAAACTTGACTTGATTTGACTTGGCTACGGATGAGAACATTACGTGTGTGACCGTTTTGTATTACCCCGCCACGTGGGCAGCCACACTCCGACTTCGGGGTATTTGGGAGACCGATGATGTTATGCTAGGAGCTTGTCATGGCTAAAGACAATCCCCGCATAACCATGCAAAGCATAACAACATTTTGATGTAGCCTTGGTGTTCTAGCCTATGTCAACTGGTCTGATACAGTCTTAAGCCAAGGCGAATTCACTACGTATGATTTGCGATATCTTTAAGCGGATGATCAATGGGGGTAGTCTCAGTCGCTTGCTCACTCAGTCGCTTGCAAGGCAATGAATAATAGGGAAAGTGTCAACAGCAAGTCAGCGCCAGATAAGAGCCTTGGGGATTTGAAAAGAGGTCCACTCTTTGTGTGCTTTATCTTGATCCATGAGGACTAAATCCCCCCTTGGATTAGGGACGGAGTTAGATGAACGACTAACCCATTACCTAGGTTTCACCCACAGACCTCTCGTGGGTCCACGCTAAGCCTCCACTCTCCTCAGGGGCGGATCGGTCAGCCCAGAGGGGGTGGTTCCAATGGCTGGGCTGGGTGGGCGGTCTTCGCCTCCCAGAAGCTGATGATAATTTGAATATTGTAAAAGATGAAAAGAATGCATCTCCTGGGAGAAACAGGTGAAACTCTGGTTTGAAATTACACGAGGTCATGGATTTCCCCTATATATTCTTTGTTTCTCTTTTTCATATTTATTGTTTTAGGCGGGGGTAGAGGGGTGGTGGTGGTGTGCGTGTGTGTGGAGGGGTGTCCGGAGCCCCTGTGCACCGCCCACTCCCCCCCCCCCCCCCCCACTCCGCCTTTGCTTCAATTCTCTGTTCAAAGACTCGTATTGGGCTGGAGATCCAACGCTACTCAAGATCTTTCATTGGGGGTCTTTCTGTTTAGTCTCAGCGGCGGGTGGATTGTTAACTTATTGGAAACGGGTCCCAGGCACTAAAGAGCGGCGGAGTAGGCCCACTTGGCGCCCCGTCCTCGTTTATTTTCATTAAAACCTGGCATGGTTTCTTCCAGGCCAGGAATCTGGAGAGCGAATTCCAGCCTGCGCGCCCCCCGGTACCACTCTCGACTCCTTCGGGCTTGAATGACGGCTGACCCTGCGTGTCTACTACGTCTTCATTTGTTCGTCATCGGTCTGAGAGGCTGTGAAGTCATTGGGGGGGGGGGGGGTGGGGGGGGGGGGGGGGGGGGGGGTCCCGCGGGGGGGGGGGGGGGGGGGGGGGGGTGGGGGGGGGGGGGGGGGTGGCGGGGGGGGGGGGGCGGGGTCTCCTGGTGGGGGGGTCGGGGGGGGGGGGGTGGTGGGCAGGGGGGGGGGTTTCAAAACGGGGGTGGGGGGGGGGGGGGATGGGGGTTCCCTGCTGGGGCGGCTCTGGTTTCAAACGGGGGGGGGGGGGGGGGGGGGGGGGGAGCTCTTTTCAGGACTGTTTTTATTGGACACGGGGGGGTTTTAGAGAGTTCAGGCCAGTTTAAGCTGCTCTGTCTGTGGTCCGGGGAGGGCATTTCAGTTGTGGGGTGGGGGTGGGGGGCGGGGGGGGGGGGGGGGGGGTGATGGACAGGGGAGAGTAAAATGTGTCGATGAGCAGGACAATGTTGGCATTTGGGATGTTAATGGAACTATGTTGATCAGGCGATTTGTGTTATAATTAGCAAGAATATATAAATGTTGTATTATTATTTGTATCTGCTGCATTTACTTCGTCACGAACTTTACCTTGTGCTTTTTGTTTTATTTTCTTTCTTCCGTGGTATGTGCTTACTACTTCTGTGTCAATAATTCCTTTGATGGTTTTACGACAAATAAAAGAGTTTGAGTTTTTGTGTTGCGCGCGCGTGTGCGTGTGCGTGTGTGCGTGTGCGCGTGTGCGCGCGTGTGTGTGCGTGCGTGCGTGCGTGCTTGTGTGTGTGTGTGTGTGTATGTGTGTGTGTGTGTGGATGGATGGATGGATGGATGGATTGTATGTGTGTGAGAGAGCGAGAAAGAGACTTCAAACTTCAGACACTTTATTTTACAAGGATAAGAGAGAGAGAGAGAGAGAGAGAGAGAGAGAGAGAGAGAGAGAGAGAGAGAGAGAGAGAGAGAGAGAGAGAGAGAGAGAGAGAGAGAGATGGCATCTGATCTATGAAGGAGGTTGCAATGTGCACCAGTCACAGTTGTGTTCGACTATGACTTCCAAATAACAGAGGAGGTAACTGCTTTTCTCTACCGGATTTCGTTTACAATGGGGAGACCTTGCCGATTTTGTTGTCATTGTTGCTTTTCCGTTTGCAACCCCCCTCCCTCTGAAATGGACAGAAGTTCTGGATCAGTAAAATTTGTGAATTGCGAAAATGGTGAATTGCGAAAATGGTGAATCTCTCTCTCTCTCTCTCTCTCTCTCTCTCTCTCTCTCTCTCTCTCTCTCTCTCTCTCTCTCTCTCTCTCTCTCTCTCTTCCTCTCTCTCTCTCTCTCTCCAGTGCAAGAATTGTGTTTTATTTGCAGATTTGTCGCCTTTGCTGTTGTTGAAACTTTTTTTTCTTTTTCTAACGTCATTTTGAGCGTAGTGAAATCGCACAGAAGATGATTTGGTAGGGAAACCCCATTGCTGTGTTGGCTGGCCTTTGGCCCAGAACCAGCAGCACAGAGACGTCTGAAGGGGGGCGGCCAGGATTTATTGACCCGATCCCTCAGACACTTATTGCGTCTGGTAAGAAGGTGGCAGGATATTGGTTGTACTGAAGGGAATCTGCCTGGAATGATGATTGAGCGGATTGCGAATGAGTCCCCTTCCCACGGCAGGTTGAATCCACTGAATGTGTGTGTGTGGGAAAAGGTGGAGGTTAGGGGGGGTGTGGGGGGGGGGGGGGGGGGGGGGGTGGACGGGTGAGCGGGGATAGATAGAGGGCGAAGACGGGGGGGGGGGGGGGGGGGCTGGGGAGATGGGGGGGGGGGGGGGGGGGGGGGGGGGAGCCGGAGGGGGGGGGGGTGGGGGGGGGGGGGGGGGGGAGGGGGAGGGTGGGGGGGGGTGGGGGGGGGGCGGGGGGGGGGTGGGGGGGAGGGGGGGGGGGAGGGCGGCGGGGGGGGGGGGGGAGGGTGGGGGGAGGGTGGGGGGGGGGGGGGGGGGGAGCAGGAGGGGGGGGGGGGGGGGGGGGGCGGTGCGACTGAGGGAGGGGGGGGGGGGGGGGGGGGGGGGGGGGTGGGTGCTATAGGGGGTGGCGGGGGGGGGGGGTGGGGGTGGGGGGGGTGCGGGGGGGGGCGAGTGGGGGGGGGGGGGGGGGGGGGGGGGGGGGGGGGGCGGGGGGGGGGGGGGTGATAAGAGGGGGGGAGGGGGGGGGGGGGGGGGGGGGGGGGGGGGTGAGGGGGGGGGGGGGGGGGGGGGGGGGGGGGGGGGGGGGGGGCAGGGGGGGGGGCGGGGGGGGGGGGGGGGGGGGGGGGGGGGGGGGGGGGGGGGGGGGGGGGGGGGGGGGGGGGGGGGGGGGGGGGGGGGGGGGGGGGGGGGGGGGGGGGGGGTGGGGGGGGGGGGGGGGTGAGTGGGGGGGGGGGGGGGGGGGGGGGGGGGGGGGGGGGGGGGGGGGGGGGGGGGGGGGGGGGGGGGGGGGGGGGGGGGGGGGGGGGGGGGGGGGGGGGGGGGGGGGGGGGGGGGGGGGGGGGGGGGGGGTGGGGGGGGGGGGCTGGAATAAGGGTTGGGTGGGTGGGGTAGAGGGGGTC
>CM065695.1:22060732-22065732 GCA_017654935.2 Phymorhynchus buccinoides | reverse complement strand
CCCCTCCACCCCCACCCCCCCCCCCCCCCCCCCCCCCCCCCCCCCCCCCCCCCCCGCCTACGTTTTTGTGTTTTAGAGCCTTTAGACAATGGAAACTGCAGCTGCGCCAATGTGCTACGATGCGTTCAAGTAATGTCAGACTTTTTTTTTCATGTGAGCAGTAATAGTAGTAGTAGTAGTAGTAGTAGTAGTAGTAGTAGTAGTAGTAGTAGTAGGCCTAGTAGTAGTAGTAGTAATAGTAGTAGTAGTAGTAGTAGTTAGTGGAAGCATCAGCACATATTATAATTTGGCAAGTGTCTGTGTGTCTGAAACACAAAACGGCCTTATAACTCCGCCGTTTTTCAACCGAATCGCTTCAAATTTGCTATGAGCCCTAACCAGGCGATGGCAACGGCAATCGAGGCGGCCGTGTCATTTGTGCGGTTTGGCAAATGCGCGAAACGCGTATCCACCGGCCTCTCGGCGCCCGTATCTCTGGTATTTCTGGACAGATTGCCTTCGAATTTTGAAGGTAGATGACCATGGACAGTGAGTAACCATGTGCGAAACCGGAAGCGAATCGATTAAGAAACGCGCGCGATATACGCCGCTTAACCTTTTCACAAACCGCGGCGTAACCAGACCCGACATTGATTCGAAATTTGGAATGGGCATGACCAGGGATAGTAATTATCTTGGTGCAAAATAGAAACAGCATCCGTTCATAAACGCGCGCGATATGAGCCAATTTACATTTGTGCCGACACCAAACGGATGTTAAGTTCAACACTATACACAGAAACGACTGCCCGCCAGCAAGAAAAGGGTGGCACAGCGGAGATGACTTTAGCAAGGATTACTTTAGCGATGTACTAATATCGCGCTATTCTCCGCTATTATCTTCCAACTAACATGAGCTTCACGCGTGCGGGTGGGGACTCTTTGACGTTACTGAGGTTAGACTGAGGTTAGCGCGTGCGCATGAGTGCATAGGGTGGAGGTGGGGAGTAGGGAGGCAGGGTGGGGATGGGTGGGGTGGGGGTGGGTGGGCGGTGTATGGTTGGGGTGGGCGGGTGGGTGGGGGTGCGGTGGGTAGTAGAACGGGATGAGTGAAGAAGATGGAAGGAGGGAGAGAGACAAAAGTAATCATATCATAAAAAGGCAAGTGTGTGTGTGTCTGTCTGTCTGTCTGTCTGTCTGTCTGTCTGTCCGAAGCACAAAACGGGCCTTATAACTCCGCAGTTTTTTTGACCGAATCGCTTCAAATTTGGTGTCAGGCTTGCTGTGGTTGGGGCAAAGCCTGGCAGCAAACTTGAAGAGAATCAGGAGAGCGTGTCATTCTCAGAGCAGCGCAAACAGGAAACGGGGCCTTATAACTCCGCCGTTTCTTAACCGAATCGCTTCAAATTTGCTGTCAAGCTTGCTGTGGCCAGGGCAAAGCCTGGCAGCAAATTGGAAGAGAATCGGGAGAGCGCCTCACTCTCAGAGCAGCGCCAACGGGAAACGGGGCCTTATAACTCCACCGAATCGCTTCAAATTTGCTGTACTCAGCGTTTCCAGTACTTGGCATTACCGTTACTAGGCGGTACCGTTACTAGGCGGTACCGGTACTAGGCGTTGCCGTACTAGTTGCGCTAGTAACAAAAATAAAACGTTATCTTGAGTAAACACCAACCTGCAGGGATTGTATATAATAGGCCTACTGTACCATCAACCCACCAAATCAAGCAGATGTATATTTTTGCCTGCCTGTCTCTCTGTGTGTCTGTCTGTCTCTCTGTGTGTCTGTCTGTCTCTCTGTGTGTCTGTCTCTCTGTCTCTCAAATAAAGTGTCTGAAGTCTGAAGTATCTCTCTGTCTCTATCTGTCTCTCTATCTCTCTCTTTCGCTCTCTCTCTCTCTCTCTCTCCTCTCTCTCTCTGTCTGTTCTCTCTCTCTCTCTCTCTCTCTCTCTCTCTCTCTCTCTCTCTCTCTCTCTCTCTCTCTCTCTCTCTCTCCCTCTCTCTCTCTCTCTCTCTCTCTCTCTCTCTCTCTCTCTCTCTCTCTCTCTCTCTCTCTCTCTCTCTCTCTCTCTCAGCAACAGCTCTCACCTTTCACAGGGACAAAGGGAAAAGAGGGGCAGGAAAGGGGATAAGATGCAATAATGTGCCACGCCAGGTCCAGTCAATCAGGCGGACAACAGGACACAGGACGTGCTGGGCAAGGGGCGAAAAGTGAAAGCCGGAGGGTACTACCAACCTTCTGTATGCCTTTTGGATAGCACGCTTTGGCTTTTAACCCATCAATGGAAGGAAATATGACACCGCTACTGTGTCAAGGGCCTCTGCTGCTGCTGCTGCTGTTGTCGTTGTAGTAGTCAATCTACAATCATGCTGGCTGGCATTGGAGGGGATATTGTTTGTGCATATTGATGATGAAGGTCGGGGTTGGCGGTGGGGTGGCGGGTGGGGTGGTGGTGGGAAGGTGGTGGGGATGGGGGTGCTGTTGCTGTTGTTGTTGTTGTTGTTGTGAAAGTCATTGACCTGTTTCTGTCACCGTCTGTGTTTGCCTGGGTGGGTTGGATGGGTCAAGGATGGATGAATGGATGGATGGATAGATGGGTAGGTTGATGGGTGGATGGACAGGTAAGAATCTCTGTTTGTTTGTCTATCTTTTGTCTTTTTCTTTCTTTTTTTGGATCAACGACTACTGTTTTACTATCATCACATCATAACACAGAACAACAGATTGATCAACGACTAATGTTTTACTGTCTGTCTATATGTCTGTCTGTCTCCCCCCCCCCCCCACTCTCTCTCTGTCCCCCCCCCCCCCACTCTCTCTCTCTCTCTCTCTCTCTCTCTCTCTCTCTCTCTCTCTCTCTCTCGATGCATATCTCAGTATCTGCCTCTCTCTATCATCTGCCTCTCTCTCTGTCTGTCTGTCCTCCTCTCCTCTCTCTCTCTCTCTCTCTCTCTCTCTCTCTCTCTCTCTCTCTCTCTCTCTCTCTCTCTCTCTCTCTCTCTCTGCATATCTCAGTATCTCTCTCATCTGCCTCTCTCTCTGTCTGTCCTTCTCTCTCTCTCTCTCTCTCTCTCTCTCTCTCTCTCTCTCTCTCTCTCTCTCTCTCTCGATGCATATCTCAGTATCTGCCTCTCTCTATCATCTGCCTCTCTCTGTCTGTCTCTCCTCTCTCTCTCTCTCTCTCTCTCTCTCTCTCTCTCTCTCTCTCTCTCTCTCTCTCTCTCTCTCTCTCTCTCTCTCGATGCATATCTCAGTATCTGCCTCTCTCTATCATCTGCCTCTCTCTGTCTGTCCTTCCTCTCTCTCTCTCTCTCTCTCTCTCTCTCTCTCTTCTCTCTCTCTCTCTCTCTCTCTCTCTCTCTCTCTCTATCTCTCTCTTCTCTCTCTCTCTCTCTCTCATCCGATGATTGTGTTGGATGTGTCCATAAGCTGATATGTTGCATAACCTTCCGTTTTTTTCCTGATTAATCTGTTAATTTGGATTTTCAGAGAAAGTGATGTACCCCCCCCCCCCACCCCCCTGTCATTATGGCAGTTTTGCCATTGTCATTTAAAAGGCATTTGCCATTTGTCATTTGTCTCTATCCCACTCTCTATTTCTCACTCACTCACCCCCTTCCACTCTAAATCTCTCTGTGTGTTATTGTACAGTTTATGAACACGCGCACATCAGTGCAAACACATTTGCGCGTGTGCGCGCGCACGCACACGCACGCACACGCACACACACACACACACACACACACACACACACACACACACACACACACACACACACACACACACACACACTCACACAAACCCGGAAGTCGAACACATCCCATGGTTTGAACTAAGACAACTGCAATATTTTGCCCTTTTTTAAGTAGCCGAGAAAATCTGGTGAATAGGGCGATAGGCATCAGCGTCGTCTCTCTCCTCTTCCGACCCTTATCTCTGTGGTTTATTTATTCAGAGAATTCCACTCTTTCATCCCTCGTCACTCACATTCCGCTGTTTCAACGGCTCGGTTGCCCAACACGCAACAAGCCCATCAGAATCATCGGCGTCATCATCGTCTTTATCATCCTCCACCCATCCATCCATCGAAGCTTTAGTGTAAGTATGCCAACCCCATAAGTTACCATTGTTTATAGCAGAGGCATCACTCGGGGTACAAACGACTCTGCCAGCCCAGGTAGGAAGAGATAGATAAGGAATCGGCTTTTGCAGATGGTAGAGAGTGTGTTGGTAAAGAAGAAAAAGGTGTCGTCTGAAGATGAGGCTAGCTGCAATAACGGGAGTTTCTTCTTCTTCTTCTTCGACCACTCAGACAGTTTCCTGTCAATTATGAGCGCAGATGCGTCATGCTGCCGTTATGCGCTTAACTAAGAAATAGCTAGGAAATGTTTTTTGAAAGTGTTTCGTGAAAAAAGGCAGGAAGGAGTAAGGCAGAAAGATAGTAGATGACAGTAAGCAAAGGGAAAAGGCAGAGTCAAAGAGAGTGACAGATTAGAGGAAGTTAGAAGCACAGAACGTCCAGAAGGTGGGGAAATATTTATACAAAAGCTGGCAGTCATTGTCGGAAACGACTGACTGGCGTAGAGACATATCTTTGACGGCCGGCTTTATCGTGACAAGTGTGTGAGACGATAGAAAGACCTGTAGGGGAAGGGAAGGATGCAGAGTGGGCTGTATTAGTGATTTCACCTGGTGGTTGTAGGGGAAGGGAAGGATGCAGAGTGGGCTGTATTAGTGATTCCACCTGGTGGTTGTAGGGGAAGGGAAGGATGCAGAGTGGGCTGTATTAGTGATTTCACCTGGTGGTTGTAGGGGAAGGGAAGGATGCAGAGTGGGCTGTATTAGTGATTCCACCTGGTGGTTGTAGGGGAAGGGAAGGATGCAGAGTGGGCTGTATTAGTGATTCCACCTGGTGGTTGTAGGGGAAGGGAAGGATGCAGAGTGGGCTGTATTAGTGATTCCACCTGGTGGTTGTAGGGGAAGGGAAGGATGCAGAGTGGGCTGTATTAGTGATTTCAC
>CM065695.1:22050732-22053232 GCA_017654935.2 Phymorhynchus buccinoides | reverse complement strand
GCCTTATGAAGGAAAGGGGTGCGCAAAGTGGTATACGTTTGGTGGAATTTACATTTCTTTTGACCTTATCAGCACATAGAGTATATCATACAAATAGGTACTAAACAATATTACTGTGGTGAAAGAAAAAAAAAAGCTGTCAATGCATCTCAACCAACTTGTAAACTTGTGATCTTATTTTGTGTTCGAGTTTTTCTTACCTCCTTCAGTTCTTGCCAGAAAGTTTTTCCGAAGTTGTGTTGTTGTTGAGGAGAGCTGTTCTTTCCAACCTTGTATTCTTCTTTTCTAAATCCTCCAACTACTTTTCTCGTAGATTTCAGGCTATATTTTCAAAATGGCAAGGGGGAGTGAGGGAAGGAAGGAAGGAAAGAAGGGAGGAGGGATTTGTGGAAACGTACCTAGAGAGATCTATACATAGGTCTGGGGAAGAGTTAAGAAGCTAAGTAGTGACAAGAAAATGGGAAGTGAACAAATCTCTTAGGATTTCAAAAAGACGTTTCCCTGGGGGAACGGCTGATGTGGAGCATTATGTGAGAAATAAAAAAATGAAGTAAAGGTTGAAACGAAAGAGAGAGTTGTGGGGATTAGGGATTCCCTTTAGAAAACGTAACAAAGAATGACGATTTCCTTGTAGTCTATAGCTATTGGGTGATTATGTCTTTTCGGGTTGGGTTTTGTATACAATATGTCCCTGTATGTCTCTCTCTTTCTCTCTCTCTGTTTGTCTGTCCTATATTTCTCTTCTGATTCTTTCTCTCTCTCTCTCTCTCTCTCTCTCTCTCTCTCTCTCTCTCTCTCTCTCTCTCTCTCTCTCTCTCTCTCTCTCTCTCTCTCTCTCTCTCTCTCTCTCTCTCTCTCTCTCTCGCTTCATTCTTCGGTCTGTCTCTGTCTCTCCATCTCATTTCTATGCTTCCATTCTCTGTTCTTACGGCACGGGCATGGCCGGTGACTTTGTTGGTGGAGACCTTCCATTTCCAAGGACTGCTGACTACTGCTTCTTCCTCGTCAATGTCTTCTCCTTTCCCCTTTGGCATTCAATGTCTGTGCTTTCCTTTCTTTCACTAGTACGTAGGTCTTCTGTTGTTTTTCCACCCCTCCCCACTTTGAATTTCCCAGTCATTCACAAGTCAAGTCAAGTCAAGCCAAGCCAAGAAAACTGTAGTATCTCAGTACAGATAAATTAAATGCAGCCCTGTCCACCCTATTTCTGTTACTTGTTATTTAGGTTGAGCTACATCTACACAAAATGTTTGCATTGTCATTGCTGGTTTTTACAGATGACGTTTTATATTTTCATGGACAGTGTTTCGCTTTTTCGTTTTTATTCTAAAGAGAATTTGCTTAGTTTGATTTTTGCGGGGTTTTGTTGTTGTTGTTGCCATTCTTAATATTTTTGATTATCCACCTTTCGGTTCCTTTTATTATTTATTGTCTCTTTTCTTCAAATCATATATTTATTTTAACATCTCCTTGTTTTCAGTTATGTTCGAAATTGTGTTTCTATCATCTATTTCTTCTTCGATATTGTTTTCAACTGGGTATTGTTTCCCACACGCGCCCACCGTTGGCATTGTATATTTATTTTGTGTATCATCCATTGCCTCTGGTCTTTATTGTTTGGACATCAACACCCTTCTCTGCGTGTTGTTGCTGTTGCTGTTGCTGTTGCTGTTGCTGTTGCTGTTGCTGTTGTTGTTGCTGTTGCTGTTGCTGTTGCTGTTGCTGTTGCTGTTGCTGTTGCTGTTGCTGTTGCTGTTGTTGCTGTTGCTGTTGCTGTTGCTGTTGCTGTTGCTGTTGCTGTTGCTGTTGTTGTTGCTGTTGCTGTTGCTGTTGTTGTTGCTGTTGCTGTTGCTGTTGCTGTTGTTGTTGCTGTTGCTGTTGCTGTTGCTGTTGCTGTTGCTGTTGCTGTTGCTGTTGCTGTTGCTGTTCTTGTTGCTGTTGCTGTTGCTGTTGCTGTTGCTGTTGCTGCTGTTGGTTTGGTTTTTCCACAACACTACAGCATTCCCCAGATACTTTTCCCTGATTTTGATTCCTCCAGCTATTGAATGTTTCTCTGTCCCTCCTCTTTCTACTTCCAGGAAACGAAAAAAAAAGAAGACAGATCACAAAAGAGGGTGTTATGTGGGGTGGGTGGGGGTGGGTGGGGGTGGGGGTGTAGAAGGGATTCCCCCCTCCCCCGCCCCCGGGGAATAAGCTAATAAATAGCATTGTGGCGTCAGCGTGGATCGAATACCAAAGATGCATTACTTCCCTTCCTGCTGACGCGCAGGCGCACAGCTCTTGGCGCTTTACTTCCGCTGCATCGCTAGGGATTTGTCTCCCATGTTCGCTCGGAGATCTGGTTCTGGTTTCTCCTGTTCCGATTTCTTTCTCCCCCTCCACCCCCCCCCCCCCACCTTTCGTCCTTCCACTTCTTGATCCTACCTTTATCGAAATATATTGTGGCTGCTTGATTTGATTGTACGCCTTGTTGCTGAGTTTTCTATTCACTGCATTTTAC
>CM065695.1:22033232-22035732 GCA_017654935.2 Phymorhynchus buccinoides | reverse complement strand
AATAGCTATTTGTTTCATCCTCCTCGTTCCTTTCTCCTCATTCTGAACTATTTCTTACCCCCCCCCCCACCCCCTCTATCTCTGTCTCTCTTTCTGTTTGTCTGTCTCTCTGTCTTTTTGACTCAATCTCTCACTCTCTCTCTCTCTCTCTCTTTCTGTCTGTCTCTCTCTGTCTGTCTCTCTATATATATATCTCGCCGTCTCTCTCTTTGTGACTCTCTCTCTCTCTCTCTCTCTCTCTCTCTCTCTCTCTCTCTCTCTCTCTCTCTCTCTCTCTCTCTCTCTCTCTTACTCTCTCTCTCTCTCTCTCTCTCTCTCTCTCTCTCTCTCTTACTCTCTCTATCTCTCTATCTCTCTCTCTCTCTCTCTCTCTCTCTCTCTCTCTCTCTCTCTCTCTCTCTCTCTCTCTCTCTCTCTCTCTCTCTCTCTCTCTCTCTCTCTCTCTCTCTCTCTCTCTCTCTCTCTCTCTCTCTCTCTCTCTCTCTCCGTCTCTGTATATGCGTGTTCATGTGTGACTTTAGCCTTTCTAAGGGCCAGTGGTCTATAAATATTTGAAATATTGTTCAGTTCAATTGTTCTCTCCGTCTCTCTCTTGTTTTCTCTGTCTCTCTCTCTCTCTCCCTCTCTCTGTCTCTCTCTCTCTCTCTCTCTCTCTCTCTCTCTCTCTCTTCTTTTTCTCTCTCTCTCTCTCTCTCTCTCTCTCTCTTCTCTCTCTCTCTCTCTCTCTCTCTCTCTCTCTCTCTCTCGCTCTCTCTCTCTCTCTTTGTCTACCTCCTCTATATTCTTTCTTCTTCTGTTTGTTCTTGGCAATCTCATCCATCAGTACCAGAATCCCAGGCAGTTAGTCTGTTCTTGGAATCTCCCTACTGCCCTGAGTGGACTTGTTCCACCTGGCACAACCGCACGTTGGTCACTTGGTGGAACAATGTTAGTCATCTTGATTGTTGCTTTCCTCAGTACTATGCTCTCCATCACTATCTTCAATTACTGTTTCCTGTTCACCAATTATTACCAATGTCCTTCTATAGATAGGAAATCTACCACCGGTTGCTAAGCCAATCGTTAGTATTTTTATGTTCAAGTATCCAAAAGTCCAAGCTCAAAACGAAACAAAATTCTAAGGAGACTTTCTTGGGCGATGCACGACTCTTCCGACTCTTCCGCAAAGCGCAAGTTAACGTTTTTATGAGTTGTCAGCAGACAGACAGATACACATTGCAACGAAAACAAAAGCATAACTTGCAGCGCGAAGGTACCAAAACATACCTTGCTGGCTGAGATCATTATCCTGGAGATGCTTTGGACTGCAGAAGTCATCTGCTGACCACCTGAGGGTGTGTGTGTGTGTGTGTGAGTGTGAGTGTGTGTGTGTGTGAGTGAAGTGTGAGTGAGTGAGTGAGTGAGTGAGTGAGTGAGTGAGTGAGTGAGTGAGTGAGTGAGTGAGTGTGTGTGTGTGTGTGTGTGTGTGTGTGTGTGTGTGTGTGTGTGTGTGTTGTTGTTGTTGTTGTTTTTTCTTCAGTTTAACGTCCTTCCACTAAACGTGATTCAGACAGTATGTGCGTGTGCGCGTGCATGCGTCCGTGCGTGTATGTGTGCGTATGTGTGTGTGAAGGGGGGGGGGTGAGGATGGAAGTAACAGTGATATGCTGACCGCACGTGACGTCTGCTGATTAATCTCACGCCTTACTGGCTGCTTTCTCACCTATTTCTCATGCGATGCGGTGCTACTTTTGGCCAGTATGCTGTGTGCACTGGTGTGCACTGGTGTGCACTGGTGTGCACTTAGGAATGTTTGCTTGCTTGTCTGGCATAGTGCTTTTCATTACCTACACCAGATGGGTTACGCTTTTTCTCATGCTAGCTTATTACAATAATGTCTATACTTCACTGAATTGGTTTGACCTGGCTCTTTTCTTTATGTTTTGTTTATTATCAAGAAGGTCAGAGTTTGAACAAAAGATTGTTCAATTACGTTTTGGAGTTGATCTGGATTATCACTGTATTTAACATTTTGGTTCTGTACTTTATAAATAATCCGTCAGTCATTATGAGCGAACAGTAACGCAATTTTAGCGAATTATTACTACGGATAATCTATGAAATATTGTGGAGTAAATCGATGTCATCGTTGGCTATATTTATTTTCGTGGGTTTGTTTTTCCAATTGTCTCGAAGGAGAATAACCCTACATTGCAAAACACAGCATTACAACTGACGTGTAATGACCCCTAAGTAGCACACTGCGGAGTTAAGCTGCTTCCTTGGTGGATATATGCATTGTTTCTGCATTTGTCTTGTGTGCATCTGTCTCTGTCTTCGTCTTTCGTGTGTTTTGGCAAAAGAAGCGCCTTTCCTGCAAGACTTTGAAAGAATTTCCAGATTGTTACGTGAAAAACAGAACTATAAACAAGCGTGCGTGACGAACAATACTGGCTGGGTGCCACGCTTTGACTCCCATTGTTGAACAGGATGGTGTTTGCTGGCACACACCTTCAGCCTT
>CM065695.1:22025732-22028232 GCA_017654935.2 Phymorhynchus buccinoides | reverse complement strand
GTTCTCTGTTTTCCTCTGTAGTCAACGCAACAGAGCGTACATAATAATGAAGATCTATATCAGCTTTGACTTTTGCGGGTGTCTTTGATGTGCGTAAACTTGGTTAGAATCCCTGCGTTTAACTTTTTAGCTAATACATGGGGTCCCATGTATGCTAGTCTGTCGTTTCCGACAATGACTGCCAGAAAGCATAGGGGGCAGATACTATTCTGGCGGGCTGGGCGAGAATTTGTTTAAAGTGGAGATGCCTTGCCCAGGGTACATCCCCACTCTCTTGGCCAAAGGGATCTGAGGACAGCTGGCGTTGAGGAAGGTCCCCAAAGGCCAGCCCATCCCTTTGCCTGCAGCACCAGAGCCGGTGGGTGCAAGGGCCCCCTCGTTCGAGAGTCATAGTCTTCCACAAGAGACTAAACTGTACCATGATTTTCCATTACTGTACACAATCATCTATCGTACATCTCTGAAGTTACTGTTGGCCCCTACTGCAGGCTAATGTCAACCAATGATAACAGCCATTTGTCACTGTACAAGCATGCTAAGCGTTCACCCCAACTGACTTCAGAACAGTGTCGTACAATCAGTCAATCAACTGTACTTTTGTGTCTGGAGGTGGACAAAGAATGCTGATGTATGTACGTAAAACTGCTGCAAGTTGTCAGGAGTCAGGACCACCATGATGTTTGTGCCAACCTTCTTTCTTCTCTCCATTGTCGTCAACAGCCCCGTTTGTGAATCGGCTGGGCTCGTATACCTTGCTGCAGAAGAGTATTGAACGAGTTTAGTTTGGTAGGTACCATTGTCAGGACGATTAGCTAAAAATACTTGGCTGAAAGAACCTCGTTCAATGGGCGCCGACTGATATGCGCAAGGGAAACCAAGGTACGATGTTTATCTCTGGCGGCGCGAGTCAAGGCCGAGTTCATGGAAGTTTTGTGGAAAGTGGAAATGGCGCTTTATGCCAGAACGAAATGTCTGGCAGTGATGCCAGAACGGCGCTTCATCCACGGTTGGTTGTAATGGGCCAGCTGAGTGCGGTTGTTCAGACCCATTTCCGCTTTTATTTAGAGAGTTACACGTAAGGGCACAAAACGTGCGCCTTGTTCTTTGTCATTATACGAGCATTTGGTATGTAAATGATGACAGGTCAAACTTCCCGCCCTTTCGTTAAATGTTCATGTAATGCCGTCGACTCTCTGGAGTGCTACGTCTGATACAACTTTATTAGTCTGTGAACCTTCTCTGTAGTCCAATCTGGACAACACCAAGGCAGAAATCACACTGTCAGCAGCATATCTGGAAAGGAAGGGTCTGGTGGAGGTTATGCGCCTCAACGCTAAGACAGATGCACGACAAACACTCAATATTTGCTCCTGCATCGACATGGTCTGATCGAGGGAGACACCGAGGTACTTAACAGTCTTCCGAAATGGCAATTCAGATCCAACAATATCTATTGAATCTGTCTCAACCTTCTTCAGGGAAGACGAGGTGCCAGCAATCCCCTTTTTTGCCAGATAAATATTATTAGACCATGAATGAGCTTGTACCTGTAATAAAACATATACGGCGACATTTTGTTTTGAGGGTTGACGTTGAAGCACGGTTCTCTCAAAATGATAATTGAAAAAATATAGTCTCCTTTACACACGTAGCTGCAGTGAAGAGACACTCATCCTTATCTAAACAGGGGTGGTCGTTTTCATGGGGGGGGGGTGTACCTTTCCACCGTGGCTAAGGTCACGAGGGTTTACACGTGTTTTTACGTCAGATTGACAAGACGAAAATGAGGATGAAAGAGGCAGACGATGACGACGATGATGAGAAAATCACTGTGTAAAAGAGGAGGCCGAGTGGGTCGGGTTTCAGGCAGACTCTGCAGTGCTCGTTAGTCACGGTAACCCGGGTCTTTGTTCCCTCCTGTTCCGCCTGCTTGTCCCAGCCAACCATTCCACTCCGTCTCCCTTCACTCAACCCCTCCATGGGGTCGGTCCCACACAGGGAGAGGAGAGGGGTGGCTGGGAGTGGGTAGAAAGGGGGTGAAGGTGCTTCTCCGGTGACATGAGTTACCCTGTTACTGTCTAATTTCAAGCACAATGAATGTTCAAAGTCAGACCTTGAGCTTCTTTCATTACAATATAGACTTGCTGGTTTAATGGTGGTTTGGGAATCTCACTTTACCCACAATCTGAAGACACCTTTTAGCATTAAAGTTAAACTTACTTCAAAGTGTTGCATTCCAGGCCTCACTCTCCTGATTGTGTGCTGTGAGGGACCATAGCTCTCTCTCTCTCTCTCTCTCTCTCTCTCTCTCTCTCTCTCTCTCTCTCTCTCTCTCTCTCTCTCTCTCTCTCTCTCTCTCTCTCTCTCTCTCTCTCTCTCTCTCTCTCTCTCTCTCTCTCTCTCTCTCTCTCTCCTTTATTTCTACTACTGTTGTTGTTTCTGTTGACGATTTTTCTTTCCATCAACGTTCACGTATAGTATTTCTGGTTACATGTTGCAT
>CM065695.1:22005732-22008232 GCA_017654935.2 Phymorhynchus buccinoides | reverse complement strand
CTGTTTTGATGCGTTTTTATGTATGTGTACCGCCGACACATTCCGATTTCGGAGTAGCTCGGCGATGCTGCGAGGGGACTTTGCAGCCGCTCGGCGTTGCACTTGTTAGATAATTTTGTTGTTGTTTACTACGCAAGATTTGCTGACAATGTGATCGTTGTAAATTGTTGTGGATATTGATTTCATGATATAAAATGGTATATTTGTGCTGTTCTACTACAGTGTTGAGTTTCATAGCTGATGGATGTTTGCAATGTACGTGTTGTTTTATATCTTGATTGCTTCCATTCAGAGGATAGTAACTATTTGTAATACTTTGTACATGGATTTTCTTTGACAACTTCTCTTTGCGAAAATAAAACCAATTAGTGTATTCATACATGGATTTTCTTTTACAACTTCTCTTTGCGAAAATAGTTAATAACCTTTTTGTTTGAAGGTAGCTTTCTCCCTTAGTAAAGCATAATAAAACATAAGTGTATTCATACAGTGATCCTTTTTTAGCAACCTTTCTTTGCGAAAATAGTTAATATCCTTTTTGTTTGAAGGTACTTTCTCCATTAGTACAACCAGTAAGTGTATTCATACAGTGATCCTGTTTGTTTGAAGGTACTTTCTCCATTAGTACAACCAGTAAGTGTATTCATACAGTGATCCTTTTTGTTTGAAGGTACTTTCTCCATTAGTACAACCAGTAAGTGTATTCATACAGTGATCCTTTTTGTTTGAAGGTACTTTCTCCATTAGTACAACCAGTAAGTGTATTCATACAGTGATCCTTTTTGTTTGAAGGTACTTTCTCCATTAGTACAACCAGTAAGTGTATTCATACAGTGATCCTTTTTGTTTGAAGGTACTTTCTCCATTAGTACAACCAGTAAGTGTATTCATACAGTGATCCTTTTTGTTTGAAGGTACTTTCTCCATTAGTACAACCAGTAAGTGTATTCATACAGTGATCCTTTATGTCTGAAGGTACTTTCTCCATTAGTACAACCAGTAAGTGTATTCATACAGTGATCCTTTTTGTTTGAAGGTACTTTCTCCATTAGTACAACCAGTAAGTGTATTCATACATCCTTTTTGTTTGAAGGTACTTTCTCCATTAGTACAACCAGTAAGTGTATTCATACAGTGATCCTTTTTGTTTGAAGGTACTTTCTCCATTAGTACAACCAGTAAGTGTATTCATACAGTGATCCTTTATGTCTGAAGGTACTTTCTCCATTAGTACAACCAGTAAGTGTATTCATACAGTGAGTCCTTTACAGTGTCCTGAAGGTACTTTCTCCATTAGTACAACCAGTAAGTGTATTCATACAGTGATCCTTTTTGTTTGAAGGTACTTTCTCCATTAGTACAACCAGTAAGTGTATTCATACATCCTTTTTGTTTGAAGGTACTTTCTCCATTTACAACCAGTAAGTGTCCTTTTTGTTTGAAGGTACTTTCTCCATTAGTACAACCAGTAAGTGTATTCATACAGTGATCCTTTTTGTTTGAAGGTACTTTCTCCATTAGTACAAGCAGTAAGTGTATTCATACAGTGATCCTTTTTGTTTGAAGGTACTTTCTCCATTAGTACAACCAGTAAGTGTATTCATACAGTGATCCTTTTTGTTTGAAGGTACTTTCTCCATTAGTACAACCAGTAAGTGTATTCATACAGTGATCCTTTTTGTTTGAAGGTACTTTCTCCATTAGTACAACCAGTAAGTGGTCCTTCCTTTGACGATTTATCTTTGTACTCTAGGGCGAATCATACAAATTAGCATAGGGATACTTCCCTTTTGGTACGATGTGACGAACATTTGAAGGCAAATATTTTGCAAGATAATCTTCTATTTTAGAGGATGACACACGCTGTTCGACGATGTGTCCGTTGTTAAACTAACTCAAAAGTAGAGAACTCTATGAGAAGTCGAAAGAATCTCAAACGAATTGCTCAATCACATTTTGACCCGTATAGATTCAGAAGCACGTCCAATAACATTTCTTTCTCAAACAAAATTATAAATAGAAAGCCAATGGAAAACATACGCACAGACAAGCATACGCCCCGCCTCTCTCTCTCTCTCTCTCTCTCTCTCTCTCTCTCTCTCTCTCTCTCTCTCTCTCTCTCTCTCTCTCTCTCTCTCTCCACGCACGTGACCCACGAGACACGTACGCGCACTTTCCAGGAATGTTTTGGGATTAGGGGAATGAGCTATCCGCCGGAGTCCGTTATTTTTTTGTTTGTTATTTTAACAAGGGAAACAGCGCGGAACAGCGTGTCATCCTCTAAATTAAAAAGACATTTCACAAAACATTCGCCTTCAAATTTTCAGAACATCGTACCAAAAGGGAAATATGACTGCGTATTGTGAAAACAGTTCATATCCTTTTAGTCTGAGAGTACGTCAATAGTTTCTCCCTTAGTGGACAGAAATGAGTTTAACTCAGTGGTAGCGGCGAGTTGGTAAAGGTCTCAATACACGTTGACATGTATCACTACTTCCCC
>CM065695.1:21983232-21988232 GCA_017654935.2 Phymorhynchus buccinoides | reverse complement strand
ATTGGTGGGCTGACTGTGGCGGGATGATATCGGTGAAATTAGGCGTTGCGAGATGGAAATCTTCGGCATCCCTAGAAGCTACACTGACTGGAACGCTTATAACTGCCACAACTATCGGCGAACGAAACCTGAAATAAATGGAAATTAATCTCAAACAAAATGAATGAAAAATGGAATTGCGTTCGTTGGTAGTCTATTCCAAAACATTACTCTTGGTTTTGCCTTTTTTCCTCAAAAAAAGAAGAAGAAAGGAGCAAAAAAACGAAAAAAAACTATCAAATGAAGATTCTTCTTCTTTTTTTTAATCAGTGCTTTATGTTTCCAATCAAATGATGTAGGAACTTTGTTTTGTCATATTCGCGAACTGTGTTTTATGTGCTAGTTAATATTGTTGAAACATTTAATTTCATTTTTTTGCAATTTAATATTTTTGATTGTGGAAAACGTTGACACTAAATACTACAAGCAACAGATTATGATGAGAGAGACGATGACTGTGATGGCTGGAGAGAGAGAGAGAGAGAGAGAGAGAGAGAGAGAGAGAGAGAGAGAGAGAGAGAGAGAGAGAGAGAGAGAGAGAGAGAGAGAGAGAGAGAGAGAGAGAGAGAGAGAGAGCGAGAGAGAGAGAGAGATGCTTCCAACACATGGGATCTTTAAAAGCAATTATCTTTTTATTTAACTGAATTTGTGCATGTGAGTTTCTATTACGGGTGTGTTTTGAAATATGCATTTTGTTTTGCTATTTTGAATTAGAACATTTTGATGGATACACCTACTTACAAACACACACGAAAGATCACAATTCAGTACAGAACAGTGTACAGAACTGTGACTGTGTACAACATTGCAGACTACCCAGACTGAAGTTCCCCTGACAATGTCCAGCTGGGAGTTGTCTTCCTTAACCATCCGGGTGACTTGTTCCACCTGTCACGTGATAGTTTCGCCTCTGATTATTGGCGGATAAGGCACCCCGGTAAGGATTCATTGTGGCAGTGGCATTGTGGGTAATGAGTAATGAACAGTGAGTAATGAGTGACTTGCTACTACTGTAAACAAATACAAAATAAAGAAAGAGGTGATTTAAGACAATGGGGTCAAAGTCGGGAAATGGAACTAATTGACGGTGGCAGGGAAATACCTTTTCATTATGCGTTAGATTATAAGGGCTTGTTTGTTTTAGCTTTGACTTTGACTAGGCGCCTGAGGTCTTTGCTATTCCCACTCGTTAGCTAGCATCCGACATCTTTCAAACAGATGTCTACCATACATTAATGTTCTGCTTCACTGGTGTTTTAAGCCCCTGCCGCGCACTACGTATTTCTTCTGGGGACTAGCTATAAATAAATACAGTAACCGGTTGTGTGAAAGTCTGTTATCAAACATCAATGTTTCAATTGTGGAGCAATATGCCTTCAGTGACATGCATTATGCATTTTCACTATGTTTTATGTCACTAAAAATAAGTAAGCCAGACTGTCCTGAGCAGCAAGGTAGTCTTGGAGCTGTATAACTATGTTACTTTCTGGAGCGACTGTAGACCATCCAAAATAAAACTGGGCAGCAAAAATTGAATGTAGGTACAAATGATATCAAACTCATCGACTTTTGGTCATCAGCAAATACTTGGACAAATTTCAATACTTTTCGATTCAGTAGTTTAGTGGACATGTTGTGTGTGTTCATTTACTTCACACACGTTTACACTAACAGAACGAGACACGTAAGTGGCAATGAGAGAGAGGGGTATAGACAGAGTCAGAGAGACTGAGGAGAGAGTTGGAGAGACAGACTCAAAGCATGAAAGCAAGCACGGAAGTAGCACATTGGTCCAGTAGATCCCCACTGCTTTAGCATGGCGGTTTTCATTGATCAACCCAGCAGTGCTGTGTAATTGTGTGCGGCACGTGCCTCAGTGATTAGAGGGTGGACCAGATGATTGGATAGTTCAGAGCTGGAGTGTTGCAAGGGTGGGCAACAAGTATGTCGTCTTTGTTCCTCTGGTTAGACCTCTGTGATGATCATGAACCTCTGTTTTGCTCACTGTCTCTCTGTCTGCTTGTCTGGTTTGTCTGTCTTTGTGTTTCTCTGTCTGTCTCTTATCTCTCTCTCTCACTCTCTCTCTCTCTCTCTCTCTCTCTCTCTCTCTCTCTCTCTCTCTCTCTCTCTCTCTCTCTCTCTCTCTCTCTCTCTCTCTCTCTCTCTCTCTCTCTCTCTCTCTCTCTCTCTCTCTCTCTCTCTCTCTCTCTCTCTACTCTCTCTGCGAGCGCGCACACTCTGAACAAACTACTGCTGCTGCTGCTGCTGCTACTACTACTGCTGCTGCTTAAGATGATGATGACGACGACGATGATGATGATGATGATGATCAAATGATGATGATGATGATGATGATGATGATGAGAGGTGGGGGGTTGATGAAAATGAACAGGAAGAATATTACCCCAATGCCAAGACTGGACGCTTTCCTACTGACGGCGTTGTACACAAAGGCAGTCTTCCCTAGGTGGAGCCGAACCCCCCGCTGTCTGTGGAACTGTTGTACGTCCTCGTCCTGGAGTCAGTCAGTTTACAGTGAAAGGAAGGCTTCTCGCGCATTTCTCACCCTCCGTCGTTCTCAAATGTCTGTTCTTCAGTATGAAGGCTGATCGTGTTGTGCTTACTTTCACATATATATGAGGTTTGAATGCTGACAATAAACTATGACGCTTCTCTAGGGTTTTTGTTTTGTTTTTGTTTTTAAATGTTTTATTAACACATTTTTGCAGCAACAAAATATATAAGAAGGAGACAGGCAGGGTCAAAGGGCAGTAGCCCGAAATATTGGCCGAATACATTTACACCACAGTCTTCCCACTTGCTTTTTTCTATTGTTTTGAATGCTAACAAAATGTATATATATTATATATATATATATATACAGGAGTACAACAGGCCGAGGCTTGTAAAGTACTCCACACATATAGACAGTACTAGCAACAGGCAGTATGACATTTTACAATCGATGGAAGACTTTGTCAGATAAACTAAGTCATGATCAATACAACTTTCCGGGAAAAGTGAACAATATGATCAAACATGAACATCAGGGTCATGAAAAATGATTCTAAGAAGTATTAATTCATTATACAAACTGATGAAAAGGGGATAAAATTAGTTAAGTGGCGAAACTCAAGATATATTTTGTTACTCAAGGTAACAAAATATCTATTTAAGCAGGAGCATGATTGTTTTATATATCACCAGGGACAAAAAGAAGGATAAATACATAACATTAATCTTGTGAGAAACGCTTGGACACACAAATTAATGTTCCAACTACATGGAAAATGTATCTGTTTTCAATGACATTTTTATCATTTCCACCAAACAACAAAATGTCAACATTGTTTTTAACATCAATAGGTAGCAGACCCAATGTCTGAACACGCGCGTTTTGGAACACTTCTCTAGTCGTTGTAAAAAACCCACCGAATTAACTACAAGTATTAACAAGTGCAACGCTGAGCAGCTGCAAAGTCCCCTCGCAGCATCGCCGAGCTACTCCGAAATCGGAATGTGTCGGCTGTACACACAGCAGGGAGACCATTAATAACTGAAAACAGGACGCACGCACGGACGGATGGACGGCCGGAAAGAAGTGGGACATATCGGGCCTGTGACACAAAGGGCCTAGGCACGACCGTTCAATTGGGATCATTTAGTTTCCACCTATGCACTATCGTGAAACCCACTCACCTCCTCCCCTAATGCATCTCCTTCCCCCATCCAGCCAGTCACTGAGGCAAGCAAGACTCGGCGATGTCAGCAAGCTAGCACATGCGCGCAGGAACTCAGTACTCAAGTGTGAACCACAGTGCTACAGCCAAGTGTTTGCTACCCCCCCCCTCTCCCTCTCTCTCCCCTCTCCCTCTCTCTCTCTCTCTCTCTCTCTCTCTCTCTCTCTCTCTCTCTCTCACCGCTAATATTTTGTGTTATGGATTTTCCCTTTTTGTTTGTTTGTTTGATTTAACAATGTCCCCTTCCCACTGTTCCCTTTGACATGGGCAGATGGCCCGGTTCATTAAAACATTGTTCTTGTTCTTCTGTTCTTGTTCTCTCTCTCACCGCTCTCTCTCTCTCTGTGTATCTGTCTCTCTCCCTCACCACTCTCTTTCTCTCTCTGTCTCTTTCTCTGTCTCTGTCTCTGGGTGTTTCCAGCCGTGTTGGTGGAGTCTAGGCTTACGGGTTCACTTGTAATATTTACATCAAATCATCAGTCAACAGATAGAGTTTCAAACCATGAAGTTTCCAACAATGCTTTGTGAAATTTTCAAGTCATAGCCTTGGGGTTCGGACTCGTGATTTGAGTGCGCGCGATCATGCGCACACGAGCGCACAGATAAATGCATGACAACTGTGTTATAGACCATCCATCAAGAAGTGTTGTGAAAAAAACTGCATTGAAATACATGCAAAACTTCGCGAGATATTAGCGATTATGTGTTTTGGGGTTTGAACCCCGTAACTGGCGCGACCTTGACCTTAATGTAAAACTAAATACATCAGTGGATAGCTTGCATCTTGGCAAACTAGTATTCCAAATTTGATGATGATAGACTGAATAGTTTTTTAGAAAAACGGACGAATAGCCGGACGGAGGCACGCCGGACGGACGGACGCCGGACGGACCAGACAGAAACAATAGTTCCCCGAACCTTGGCTCGGGGACTAACAAAAAATTTCCCTTTCAGCCAGATATAAGTTTTTCGAACAAGCTGTTGCTCACGGCGGAGGGGGGGGGGGGGGGGGGGGGTGGGGGGGGGGGGGGGGGGGGGGGGGGGGGGGGGGGGGGGGGGGGGGGGGGGGGGGGGGGGGGGGAGGGGGGGGGGGGGGGGAGTCGTGAATAGTGAATCGATGTCATCCGAATTATGTATCCCCATTATCTATGACTCCTTATGTGGTGTAACCTTGAACCTGTAGTGTGTGGGAGCACGTGTCATGTCAATGACCTTTGCCCG
>CM065695.1:21965732-21973232 GCA_017654935.2 Phymorhynchus buccinoides | reverse complement strand
TCTCTCTCTCTCTCTCTCTCTCTCTCTCTCTCTCTCTCTCTCTCTCTTACTCTCTCTCTCTGTCCAGATCTTTTCATGGATGCATATCTATTGCCCCCCCCCCCCCCCACCCCCTTCACATAGGCCATAGACCTTTTTGAATAAATTCCCCGTGTTCCGTGTTCTCTCTCTCTCTCTCTCTCTCTCTCTCTCTCTCTCTCTCTCTCTCTCTCTCTCTCTCTCACTCTCTCACTCTCACACACACACACACACACACACACACACACACACACACACACACACACACACACACACACACACACACACACACACACATTCGCACGCACACACGCACCATGCAATTTATGAATTAATAAAGAAGTTTAGTGAAGCAGACGGATCAGAATAACTCCATTGATAGCGCGCCAGACGATGGAATCTGCTGCATAGTCAAATCTCAGTCCTTAGGGCGTTTTACACCAACTGATTTTTTCCCTTTTAGAGTTGCAACTGAATCCCTTTTAGAGTTACAACTGAATCCCTTTTAGAGTTACAACTGAATCCCTTTTAGAGTTACAACTGAATCCCTTTTAGAGTTACAACTGAATCCCTTTTAGAGTTACAACTGAATCCCTTTTAGAATTACAACTGAATCCCTTTTAGAGTTACAACTGAATCCCTTTTAGAGTTACAACTGAATCCCTTTTAGAGTTACAACTGAATCCCTTTTAGAGTTACAACTGAATCCCTTTTAGAGTTACAACTGAATCCCTTTTAGAGTTACAACTGAATCCCTTTTAGAGTTACAACTGAATCCCTTTTAGAATTACAACTGAATCCCTTTTAGAGTTACAACTGAATCCCTTTTAGAGTTACAACTGAATCCCTTTTAGAGTTACAACTGAATCCCTTTTAGAGTTACAACGGAATCCCTTTTAGAGTTACAACGGAATCCCTTTTAGAGTTACAACTGAATCCCTTTTAGAGTTACAACTGAATCCCTTTTAGAGTTACAACTGAATCCCTTTTAGAGTTACAACTGAATCCCTTTTAGAGTTACAACGGAATCCCTTACGGACCAGCCACACGTCCACTAAAATGGCACGGCTGTACGATACGATTCGACCACGTTGGTCTCCGAGAACAAATGGGATTGGCGCGCCTCGAGACCACGTGATCGAATCGTATCGCACAATGGTACGATTTTAGTGGACGTGTGGCTGGCCCTTTAGAGCTAGAACTGATTCTAATTCTTTCCCTTTCCATCACATTCCCTCGAATAGGACCACCACGAACTGCGGTTTCACCAGAAAACGGTATCGATGTTGTTTGTATTCATGCGCCTGAAATCGTATTTGACTTTTAGAAATATGCCATTGGAATAGATGATAATTATATGCTCAAATGATAGCAACGTAAACCTGCATTGTGTTTGCTGAATGTTGTCCGTAAAGCCAGAATGGGTTGATCTTAACTGTAGCAAAGACTGTATAGGGGAAGATAAGCATCCGGTCTTTTTTCCCTATATGAGTAGTGAGGACAGAAACACTGGTTATGTCCATTTTAAACAGTACACATTTTACACGTTGATAGGCCAGTTGAATTCTCCGTTCAAGTTCCAGTCTGAGTTTTTGGATAGCCTGCACTGTGAATAGTGTACTGTCCCCACTAACGATAACTCTATCAGCCCGGTTCGCCGAGCTCTTAAGTAATCCATCTTACCCTTTTAGAATATCTTTGACTGTAGAGCTTCTTATCAAAGGTTATTTGCCAGAAGGTACTATCGTTAATATGATTTATTTTCGAGTAATGGACAGAAGAGTCTATCACAAGAGGAGCAAAGAAGGCTGAAGGTGTAGTAGACTGGCACAGAGGTAACGCGTTCGCCCCGTATACAATAAACCCGAGTTCGAACCTGGGTACATGGGATTTTTCCTCTCATTCTGCACTAGGCCTTACCGTCGGAACGCGGAGTCTTTCGGATGAGACGATAAACCCAGGTCCCGTGTACCCATGCACTTAGCACACGTTAAACCCAGTGGCAAAGAACAAGTTATCATGTGGTCCAAATTTACCCCCCACCCTTCATCATGAGTCACACCAAAAAAAATGGGTGGCGCGCTGTCCAGGTGGGAGCAACCCGAATTTCACAGAGACGCCTCTGCGTGTGCTAGGAGATGGAGAAGAAAATTATACGCTTTTTAACAAAATTGATACGCGAGTGCGTTTTTCCTAACATTCACTTTCTCTAAACTGCGCGAAATAGCAGATCATTGAAAGAGAAGGTCACGATATGATCAAAATGGGAGGTCTGGTTTTTGTGTGTTTGTTTAGTTTTTTTATTTTGGGCGTTAGATCACTATTTTTGTGTTACAGAGCTGTTACCGTTCTTGTATGACAGACAGATTCTCATTCACTGAACGAAAGAAAAAAACCCTCTTCTAATCACCAACGTATTGACAGAACCTCAACTGTTCGCAAACCAACGTTACCCAAGCTATACTAACTAACAACCAAGCAAGCAATTTACGATCAGTGATAACTGTGAAAAGATTCTAACCCCCACCCCACCCCCACCCTACCACTGTTCACTCCCATTCACCGGTTTACTCCAGCCAGCCCCTAGGGTCCTTGTCACACACAGGGGCCCTGGGTGGGTAGTGGTCAACTGGGTCAACATCCATCTTGTATTGATTTGGGCCCTCAGCTCTCTTCCCAATTCTCCACACTAACTGACTCGTCCTTTTTAATGGGCAGGAAGGACCCGGGGAAGGTGTCTGAAAGAGTCTGTAGTGCCAGAAGGGAGGAGGGAGGGGTAGGAGATAAGACAAATGGGAAGAAGAAGGAGTATGGTTGTAGTGGTAGACAGAGGCAGTGTCGTTGGAGACGCGGTGGACAGGACGTCGGGGAAACACGGGTGACTTAATCCAATGAAGCTCCTCTATAGCTACCCTGGATCTACAGCGCTGGAAGCCTCTTTGAGGAGATTGGGAAGATAAATCTCTCTCTCTCTCTCTCTCTCTCTCTCTCTCTCTCTCTCTCTCTCTCTCTCTCTCTCTCTCTCTCTCTCTCTCTCTCTCTCTCTCTCTCTCTCTCTCTCTCTCTCTCTCTCTCTCTCTCTCTCTCTCTCTCTCTGTCTGTCTGTCTGTATCTGCGTCCGTGTCTGTGTCTGTATTGTGTGAATGTCAGTGTGTAGTTTGATGTATGTGTGTGTGTGTGTGTGTGTGTGTGTGTGTGTGTGTGTGTGTGTGCGTGTGTGTGTGTGTGCGTAGGTGCGTGCGTGTGCGTGCGTGTGTGCGTGTGTGTGCGTGGCGTGCGCGCGCGCGCGCGTGTGTGTGTGAAAGGAAATCACGAGGGGGGCAGAGAAAAAGATGGAAGTTGATAAGATAAGAGTATGGAAAATGGAGGAATATGGCGTACTTGTAAAGGGGGGCTTGGAGGCAGGGAATTCCAGTCAACCTTTGGGCCAAAATCGACAAGGCTCCACGATACAAATCAAATTCTCACGAGGACACTGTCCAAGCTTGTTCAAACTATTTGGTTTCGAGATAGTTGTCGTGTTCGCTGTTTGTTCTGGTCCGATGCCATAATATCTTTGGACTGGACCTGAACGGTTCCTGCTGCCTAAACTTGGTTACGTTGGGGGTTTGCTGTGTGTGGACATATCACCGGAGGGGCGAGAGAAGTAAACACTCAATGAAATCATAGAAAGTGAAAACTTTTAACTCATAAAACATAAGCTAAAGAGTTGCGCGTAAAGCTGTATAAGCCATCGTTGTCTGACATGTTTCTTCACTTAGTTCACCATTCTATAGGCCAGGGCCTGTATTCACGTTGAGATAGCATGAGACTAAGCATCATGCTAACTTAGAAGCTCTTCCAAAAGTCCTATAGGATTTAATAGGACTTTTGGAAGAGCTTCTAAGTTAGCATGATGCTAAGTCTCATGCTATCTCAACGTGAATACAGGCCCAGAGGTATATACAGAAACAAAATAATAAACTTATCTGTCGGTGTGTGATGCCAAGTTTGATTTTTTAGCGCGGAGAAGGAAGTACTTGGCGGCAGGTGGGGTGTGAGGCGAAGAAATAGTTTAACATGTTGCAATATGATTTTCATTGTTTTGCGATGTGAGTACATTCTTCGTTTGCTAGGTATCACTTCTTTTATTTGAAACACGTGTGAAAAAACGACCGATTCGCAAACTTCTTAAACGCAAGTTCGGATACTTGTTTTTATCTTCATTATCGTTAAGACTAAGCTTTTATCAACTTTATATTCCCATATTTCTAATAAGAAAATCTAATGAGCTGCATTTAAGTTTTGCTCAAAGTGACTTAGTCAGAGGAACTGTTTTATAGTTTAGCATGCATATTCGCAATTAACATGCTTCGTCATGGTTGAATGCATTCTTTGCTAATTTTTCAAGGTAGCTAGAACTTGATTACGGTCATGAAGATTTGTGTTTTAAAATATCAATATATATATATGGAGATGTAGAGGAATCTGTCCAGCAGCTCGTGGCCTCTCTGGGGCAGGACTCAAGGGTTGGGGCCTGAGGGCTGGCCTTCAGTCTCAACAATAGAAGAGAACACAGGAAACCCGAATCCTTTAACCGCATCGTTTATTTTGCATTCAAAAGCCAATATTTCGCTTCACAATGAAGCTTCGTCAGGGCTGTCACTGTTTTAAAAACACACTGTTAAAACAGACTGCTCAAAACACGTCTTTACTGAATGGCTGACTTGCAACAAGTGCAGTGCAGTCTGTTTTAACAGTCTGTTTTAAACAGTCTGTTTTTAACAGTGTGGTTTTTTAACAGTGTGTTGTAACAGTGTGTTTTTAACAGTCTGTTTTTAACGTGTTTTGAGCAGTCTGTTTTAACAGTGTGTTTTTAAAACAGTGACAGCCCTGACGAAGCTTCATTGTGAAGCGAAATATTGGCTTTTGAATGAAAAATAAACGATGCGGTTAAAGGATTCGGGTTTCCTGTGTTCTCTTCTATATATATATATATATATATATATATATATATATATATATATATAATATATATATATATATATATATATGTATGTGCCAAACAGTGAAGTATTTACCCGTGTTGTTGAAAAGATTAGTCTGTGTAAAAATCAGCTTGTATGTAACCTTTAAAGATACACAGACGCGCCACGATTAAGTCCCTTGTTTTTTTCTGGGTAGCTGTGACCCATATCTAAATGTCCCCATGTTCAAATTGAGGCTGCTCTTTAAAAGGATGTATCGCTTTGAATTTGGGGACATTAGTGAGACCTGGTTAAAACAAGATTTCTTTCCAGCTATAAGAGGGAAAACACGTGACACCCGTGATTTTGACGCGTGATCTGGTGGGTCTTTAAAGAACACTTTGCTTTTTATTCCCCAGAAAACAGTGAGTCTGGTGCAAATCAGTCAATACAATACACATGTAGGTCTATTGCATTAAAACACTTCACTTATATCTTTATAACTAATTTATAACTTCTTACCTTTTCGCCAACAAGACCTTCGGTTTTAAATCATTTCAATTTGAAGTGCTTGCACATCCCTTGCGATATAGAGAATGTCCCCTACTATCTATCATCTTTGTGTTGTTTACGTCAATGTGTTGTCTACTTTCGTTTCTGTGTTTTGTCTTATTTTTATTTCCAAATCTCGTTAACACACATGTCCCGTATGTGCCCGCCCGGGTCGAGAGGACGTTAAACACCATTTACCACCATTACAACACACAACAGTACTCAAAATACGCCGATTATAATTACGTTATTCTGTACATATTTTGTATGACAGGCGGGCCAAAATTCGGATGACGACACATTATTTTCTTTCTTCGTTTGATGCTTAATTTGGTCACTTTTGTTACTTTGCTTTAAGTCAAAATGACAGGGTCTTGGGGATTACACGGGATCAAAACTGCTGGCTGGATGGTCGTCGGAGTCTCAGTGAAAGTACATGATAATGTTAAATCAGACATGACATTTGACAAAGAGGACAAACAAGTAAACAAAGCAATCAAACAGCTCAACTCCAAAGGTGTTTTTTGTTGTTGGTAGCATTAGCCAAAACACTGACACAAGTACACCTCAAAGCTTTGACCCTTTTGACTGGATAGGAAAGATGGAAACTACGTAAACAACCGAGAGAAGAGGTTAATGCGTGTATATTACACTTATTTGACTCTAAGCTATCGAATCTGTCGGGAGTGGTGCCAAGAGAGAGGACTGTTCTGTGGTCAGACATTGGCGTGTCGTGACCCCACTCTTTCTTCCCTGCTCTGGCCCTAGGTGCGCGATGCTTTGCTAGATTCTTGGCTTGCTTCTATGGTTGGTGTTCGGTTAGAATAAAAGCGACGAGCAATATGTCTTGGCCCAAAGTCAGACTGTTCTGATGTTTTTGTCTTTGACTTGACATAAGACTGATAGGATGGGGTATAAGTAAATCTATAGGGTCACTGGAGAGGCGGGGGGGGGGGGGGGGGGGGCAGAAATAAGGGAAAATGTGAGGGAGAGAGAGAGGGTAGGGGTGTCAAAGGATATAGAGAAAGGGATGCGGAAAGAGGCAGAAACAGATAAACAGAGAGAAGGACAGAAACAGACTGATAGATAAACAGACACACACACACACATATATATATATATATGTGTTTGCTTTAATAAAACTTTTCTGTGTCCAATGTCTTTATATACAAAGAGAAAAGAGACTGACAAGGACATAGAGACTCAGAGTCGCAGAGTTAGAGTGACAGAGAAACAGTTACAGAGAGAGAGACACAAGAGGGATGGAATATCGACAGAATAGGAGACCTCCTTTGAGCACCAGACAAATCGTCAATTCCTTCAGTGTGTATCACTATGATATTCAACTCATAGATCTTTTCAAAAATCCTCGACATAACCATTTTTGTTTATTAAGCACGCATAATACCGGGCTCAGTTTTCACATTTTTGGCTCAGTCCACGCAACAGGCTAAACCAGGTATTCAGGGATCGTTCTATGCTTAAAAGCGTGCTCGATAATAAAAGCATTAAAGATCAATCCTGGCATTAAATTGACGATTTCATCCCGGACAATTTTACCGTTCAATCCGTGTACATAATATAAAGCTTGGTTCCGTTTTTTGCATTTCAGTTCAATCCGTGCAAACCAGTTGATACTCGGTCAAATCAACCTTTTTTCTTTTGTTTCCTTTTTTGATTTCGCTCAATTGAAATGAGTGGAATTTAACAGTAATAAGGCAATCGTTTGGGTTTTTTCTTTACGCCATTTTTTTCCTTCTCATTGTTCAGCTCATCAATTGATCAATAGATTTTCTATTGATGACGACACATAAATGCTATCATGGAGAAATGCTATCATGGAGATACAGCGCTGCTTTGGGGAAATGAAAGAGTGTACTGTCCATCCTTGGGATTGAATTTGAATGCTTTCAGAGAGAGTTGATAAATGTGAGTTTACACACACACACACGCACACACACACACACACACACACACACACACA
>CM065695.1:21960732-21963232 GCA_017654935.2 Phymorhynchus buccinoides | reverse complement strand
GCATGCACACTTTGAGCACCCTAAGTCCATCCGTTCAAACGCTAGAGAGGATACATACAAACATGCAAACATACATGCATACATAGTCCGCCTCAGACACGAGTGAAAACATTACCAATCCGCTCTCTACGATCCTGGTTGGTAGTAATGATTTGGCAAAAAACAATCTACGAAAGTTTGTTGAGACAAAGGCAATTTCATATTTCGTTTACTCTTTGGCGCAACTCAACATGACACTTTTCTTTTGCATTCCTTATGATACTTTATGATAAAAGCTATCTGTGTGTATATGGGGGGGGGGGGGGGGGGGGGGCTACATGCAACCGTACATACGATGACAGGTGCATACCATACTTTTTTTTCCAAAGACAAAGGTAACAGTTCCAGATCAGATAGGGATAAGAGGATGAGTCTGGAATTGGAACTGGTTAGCTAACACATCAGTCTGGATGGTGAAGCGGAGAGCGACAGCCATTGTCAGCCATTGTCAGGAACAGTCACTGCAGAGGAAACCATATTGGCTCAGTAAAATAACCAGGGTCTGCTTTTCTCCCCACTGCAGCAGTAGTCTCCCCTGAGAAGATTTCGTGAAAGGTAGTGAGATGAAAATAAAAAGGATTTGGGTTCCATAGAGAGAGGATGAATTTCGTTGGAAATGGAATATGGAAAGATATCAGGGATAGCAGATGTAGGAGATACAATGAACGAGAGAAGACAGACAGACAGACAGACAGACAGAGAGAGAGACATTGAGAGACAGAGAGAGAGAGAGAGAGAGAGAGAGAGAGAGAGAGAGAGAGAGAGAGAGAGAGAGAGAGAGAGAGAGACAGATACAGAGACAAACATAGATACATTGAGAGAGAGAGAGAGAGAGAGAGAGAGAGAGAGAGAGAGAGAGAGAGAGAGAGAGAGAGAGAGAGAGAGAGAGAGATACAGAGACAAACATAAATACATTGAGAGAGAGAGAGAGAGAGAGAGAGAGAGAGAGAGAGAGAGAGAGAGAGAGAGAGAGAGAGAGAGAGAGAGAGAGAGAGAGAGAGAGACAGACAGACAGACAGACACAGACAGAGAGACAGAGATAAGGGGACAATGCGAACTTTATTGAGCAATAGAGTCTCTCTTATTGTCCCTTGGAGCAGGGTAGAATTCATTGTGCCAGTTGTCACTGGCTTCCTGTGACTGCACTGCGCTTCAAATCCCCTTATTACAGATCTTACTTATCTAGCTAGCTGTCTCATTATTTTTTCAACGTGTTTATTGTGTGGGTATGTATCTATGCGTCAATGATTTTTGTGTGCGTGCATTTACGAATGCATGTATGCTTTCCCGCCGGCCAGCCTGCATGATTTTGTGATTTTGTTTTTGCTTTCGTTGCATTATTCAGTCTTTTCCAATTGACTTTCATGGGCCAGCCACACGTCCATTTGACTCGAACGACTGTACGATACGATTCGATCACGTGATCTCGATGCGCCCATCGGATTTGTTCTTGGAGACCACGTGATCGAATCGTATCGTGCAGTCGTGCTATTTTAGTGGACGTGTGACTGGCCCTTGTGTCCTCCCTTCTTTTGTCATCATAATTTCCTGTTATGCCCATTCGTACCCTCATCCCCCCCCCACCCTCTCTCTCTCTCTCTCTCTCTCTCTCTCTCTCTCTCTCTCTCTCTCTCTCCTCCCTCCCCCCCCTCTCTCTCCCCCCCCCCCTGTTCCATTTCGCTTTCTTATACACTTTCCTAAGGTGTGGGGGTTTTTCTGCACGATCACCGATTATATTGGGTAAGATGGGGAAATCTGGTTAGCCTGTCGCTCAGGTTGCTTTGGTTATATATTGGGGAAGATGGGGAAATCTGGTTAGCCTGTCGCTCAGGTTGCTTTGGTTATATTGTATTGGGGAAGATGGGGAAATCTGGTTAGCCTGTCGCTCAGGTTGCTTTGGTTATATTATATTGGGGAAGATGGGGAAATCTGGTTAGCCTGTCGCTCAGGTTGCTTTGGTTATATTGGGGAAGATGGGGAAATCTGGTTAGCCTGTCGCTCAGGTTGCTTTGGTTATATTGGGGAAGATGGGGAAATCTGGTTAGCCTGTCGCTCAGGTTGCTTTGATTATATTGGGGAAGATGGGGAAATCTGGTTAGCCTGTCGCTCAGGTTGCTTTGGTTATATTGGGGAAGATGGGGAAATCTGGTTAGCCTGTCGCTCAGGTTGCTTTGGTTATATTGGGGAAGATGGGGAAATCTGGTTAGCCTGTCGCTCAGGTTGCTTTGATTATATTGGGGAAGATGGGGAAATCTGGTTAGCCTGTCGATCAGGTTGCTTTGATTATATTGGGTAAGATGGGGAAATCTGGTTAGCCTGTCGCTCAGGTTGCTTTGATTATATTGGGGAAGATGGGGAAATCTGGTTAGCCTGTCGCTCAGGTTGCTTTGATTATATTGGGGAAGATGGGGAAATCTGGTTAGCCTGTCGCTCAGGTTGCTTTGATTATATTGGGGAAGAT
>CM065695.1:21940732-21945732 GCA_017654935.2 Phymorhynchus buccinoides | reverse complement strand
ACTGCAGATTGAGTACTTCATCCTCTATCGTTTGCTATATTGAACACTAATTTTCATCCATTTACATAATTAAACACATGCATTCAATAATAGTAGAAGATAAAGGCAAGACGGGAAAACGCAATGAACCAGGACTGTGACAAATGCTCCGCGGCTGTTGTGTGTACTGCACTACATAGGGGGGGGGGGGGTCCTATTAGATAATGGCTTTTATCATAACTGCGATTAATTATTCAACAAAGATAATTAGCTGAACAGGTTCATAAAATACAGGTTAATGTTTGGTAGGAAAGGCAAATGTCAAAATGCGGGAGAGCTCAGAAATGTAGGGGGTGGGGACATCTTGATCTCTTTGGGTGAAATAATTTGACTTCCAGTACCTCCGCCAAGGAGGAATCGCCGATTTCACGGTTTGATTTCTAGGAAACCAGAGCAAAGTGAGTGTTGCAATCTCTGTAAAGGGTGTTTTCCTGGTGATCTCGACGTGTTTCTTACAAAAACCCATCCGTCAGGGTGCCCCTTTAACCTTAGCGGGAGTGCAAAATCGTTTCGTTGCGTATCGCTTCGTTAAAGACCCCCTGACCCAAAGAATTTTCTGTCTAAAAATGCATCGAGATCACTGAGAGAAACCGTTCTGCACAAACCACACCACGCAGTTTCCTTTGGTTACCCACACATCGTGCGTCAAAGGTGGTCACTTTTACCTGGATTTTTGTTTGGCCAGGTGTGACTCCCATACAAACTCCCAAAATGAAGAACATAAGGTCACTGGATAACAGACCCTCATTTGGTGCCTTTCAGTGACATGGGTGCTTAAACAATTGTGGTGCCAAGGACAGTGGCGATGAAAGGGTATAAAGAAATTATTCTTGGTATTTTCGTTGCGAGCGCTTCCAAAATTCTGTACTAACCTTCAGAGAGGTCATCAGTTGCGAGTAATCAGCCTCATGTTATAATGTAATGTCGCGTGAATACCGCGTTTGCAAATGATTGAATATTATTAGTCCCCGAGCCGAAGGTTCGGGGAGCTATTGTTTTTGTCTGGTCCGTCCGTCCGTCCGGTGTCCGTCCAACGTACCTCCGTCCGTCCGGATATTCGTCCGTTTTTCTCAAAAACTATTCAGTCTATCATCATCAAATTTGGTATACTACTTTGCCAAGATGCAAGCTATCCACTGATGTATTTAGTTTTACATTAAGGTCAAGGTCGCGACAGTTACTGGGTTCAAACCCCGAAACACATAATCGCTAATATCTCGCGAAGTTTTGCATGTATTTTAATGCAGTTTTTTTCACAACATTTCTTGATGAATGGTCTACAACACAGTTGTCATGAATTTTTCTGTGCGCGCGTATGCGCATGATCGCGCGCGCTCAAATCACGGGTCCGAACCCCAAGGCTATATATAAAAAAACCTATTCAGTTACGTGCTGTTTTGATGCGTTTTATGTAGTTACGTGCTGTTTTGATGCGTTTTTATGTATGTGTAGGGGAAGACGGGGTAAAAAGCGCATGGGCGGGTAAGAAGCCCACCCCAATTATCTCATGAAATAAAGAAAATTTCAGTCAAAGTTGCCCATGAGACGAATGCTAGACATTAACGCTCGTCTCATGGGCAAAATGAGACTGAAATTTGCTTCATTTCATGAGATAATTGGGGTGGGCTTCTTACCCGCCCATGCGCTTTTTACCCCGTCTTCCCCTACAGCCGACACATTCCGATTTCGGAGTAGCTCGGCGATGCTGCGAGGGGACTTTGCAGCCGCTCGGCGTTGCACTTGTTGGAGTTGTTGCTGTTGTTGTAGCTGTTGTTGTTGATGATGACCAGACCAACGTTGTTGTAGCTGTTGTTGTTGATGATGACCAGACCAACGTTGTTGTAGCTGTTGTTGTTGATGATGACCAGACCAACGTTGTTGTAGCTGTTGTTGTTGATGATGACCAGACCAACGTTGTTGTCAAACTTTCTCTAGAATCCCTTTGTTGCGAACATATTCGCACACTCTCGTGAGACCTTTCGATTACGTTTGAATAAAAGTTTGTGTTGTTATTGTTTGTTTTGATTTGATTGATTTAATGTAAAGTCTGTTCACACAATGGTGATATTAGACTATTCAAATTTTTTATATAATTAGTATGTGTGTGTGAGTGCGCGCGTGTGTATGTGTGCGTGTGTATGTTATTGTTTGTTTGCTTGCTTGTGTGTTAAATGTATGATTAGTAAGCTTAGGCCTGCAATGTCAAGATTGATTTATCCCATGCGTTCAGATCTTTATTCAAATGTATATCTACGCATATGACATAAGTGGTCGTTAACCCATCGTTGATCTATCTTTCTTGCATAACAGTTCGCATCCAGCTGCTTTGCCCAGAAACAGAGAGAGAAAGAACGCCCTGGCAGAACGCTTTGTGTTCGCAACTGACCCATACTCCCGATTGAGTCTCCATTCCAGCAGAGCCTGTGTATACATAGGCTCTGGTTCCAGCGCTTGTCGCGTAAAGGGTTTTCCCTACTGTGTGGAGAGTGACAAAGGGGAGATAATGGGAATTTCAGGGATACAGAAATCAAAGTCATTTCTCAGCGTGGTTGTTCTTGGTAGTTTATCATTATTTTGTCTATTTTCTACCCTCCTGTTAGACTATCCTCACCATCCACTTTTTAATACTGTCTGTTTCTATCTATCTCTGTCTGTCTGTCTCTCATTTCATCTCTCTCTCTCTCTCTCTCTCTCTCTCTCTCTCTCTCTCTCTCTCTCTCTCTCTCTCTCTCTCTCTCTCTCCTCTCTCTCTCTCTCTCTGTGTGTGTGTGTGTGTGTGTGTGTGTGTGTGTGTGTGTGTGTGTGTGTGTGTGTGTGTGTGTGTGTGTGTGTGAGTGTGTGTGTGTGATGGGGGCATTTATCGATATTTTCTCTTTGGTTTAAATTTAATTCCAACTACCTTCATTGCGTACCATTGGTGTTTTGATTGCCAGTCTGCGAGGCATAGTGGTTGGGAATGGACGTCGATTTTCAATGAAGGAGACATATTGCACAGACGAGAGAGAGAGAGAGAGAGAGAGAGAGAGAGAGAGAGAGAGAGAGAGAGAGAGAGAGAGAGAGAGAGAGAGAGAGAGAGAGAGAGAGAGAGAGAGAGAGAGCACGAAAACGAAAAAAAACGAAAAACGAAAATGAAATTTTATATAACCAGGGAAACATAACATAAGCAACACAATGCTTTTTTCCACCCAGCCCTGGGGAGAGAGAGAGAGAGAGAGAGAGAGAGAGAGAGAGAGAGAGAGAGAGAGAGAGAGAGAGAGAGAGAGAGAGAGAGAGAGAGAGGAGAGAGAGAGAGAGAGAGAGAGAGAGACTCAAACTCAAACTCAAAAATGTTTTAATGTCAGACCTCCGGCCTATAACATTGAGGGTGCGCATATACACACATAATGTAATAAATGAAAACAGGACAAATGTGAATATTTTTTTACTTAGCACTAGCATGTTATCCAAATAAATTTCATAATGCATAAGTTCATGTATTAACTGACATAAGTTCATCTCTTTTTTTAAGCGCATAAAATATAAACATGGCAACGTCTCTAGTTTTGAATGTATTTTCATTGGCAAGGAGGCTTTTTAATTCAATGGAATAGTTGTTTCTAAATTGATTATGTTTGAAAATATACTTGTCTCTTAGCTCTTTATAGGTAGTGCAATGAATCAAGAAGTGCAACTCGTTTTCTATTTGATCGCAGAATGGACAGGTTTTGGGAATATTATTGTCGAAGCGTTTGTTATTTCTCAAATCATTTACGCCCAGTCGAAACTGAGCGAAACAAGCCTTGAACTTCTTAATTGTTAGTTGAGTAAGGAAGTGTTCAGGTTGTAGAAGAAGTTTGAACGTACGATAAGTAAGGAAACGGTCACTAGAATTCAATTTACTGTTCCAGTCCTGTTTATAACAGTCTATCATCCGTTGCCTGAATATGCTAATGAAATTTTTTATATTTACAACCCCTCCCGCTAACCACACCTCTGCAAATCCATATCTGTCTAAGCAATGTTTAATACTTTGAGCCCAGTTTGTGTTGGTTCGATTACTGTCTGTCAGTTTATTTGCGCTTGAGACGTAGGCTTGTTTGGGGATTCTGTTTAAAGCCATGTCTTGTAATATAAACCAGTAACGCAATGCCCTTATCGTGCTGTCTATATATAATGTATAGCGGCCTAGCTCTCCATAAACCATCGTGTTGGGTGTTTTAACGCTTACATTTAATAACTTCTTGCAGGCAAATAATTGTACTGATTCGATTACTTTATACTGAGTCATACCCCAAATTTCCGCTGCGTACAGAAGCATAGGTTTTACCTGGGCGTCAAACAATCTAAAAAATACAGTCGTGTCCCTATTTCCTAAGCTCCACATAGTTTTCATTAGTTCTAAAACTCTACACCTAGCTCTTCTCGCATACTCCTCTAATGCAGTTACGTATGACAACCTTGTTGTTAGCGTGAAACCTAAGTACTTGTAGCTATTTACTACTTCAATTTGTATCCCTTTATAAAACCAGTTTTCATTTTTGCTGAGATGCCCACCCTTTCTAAAAACCATTACTTTAGTTTTGTTCAAATTTACTTTAAGACCTAGTTTATCCGAAGCTTTTTGAAGATTATTAATTTGATTTTGTAGCCCAGATGGAGTGTAGGATAACAAGGCAATGTCGTCAGCAAATAACAATAAGAACATTTCCCTTAGTCCAGGCAAATACTGATAACCATGTTTACCTTTTATGTTAACCTCCTCTGCTACCTCAGAAATAAGCAACGACAAAATGAGGGGAGACAACAAACAACCTTGCTTAAGGCCTCCGGGGCAATCAAAGAAATCCGAGATGTCCGATCCCCATTTAACGCAAGATTGAACAGAGCTATACATTGACTGAAGCATTTTGAGCATTTTTGTTGATGTTTTGACTTTTCTAAGTACATTCCAAAGGCTATCTCTATTTACGGTGTCAAAAGCT
>CM065695.1:21928232-21935732 GCA_017654935.2 Phymorhynchus buccinoides | reverse complement strand
TGTGTGTGTGTGTGTGAGACAGAGAGAGAGGAGGGGAGAGAGAGAGAGAGAAGATAGAGAGAGAGACGAGAGATAGGGAGAGGAGAGAGATAGAGAGAGGAGAGTCTGAGAGAGAGAGATCGAGAGAGAGAGTAGAGAGAGATGAGAGGTAGAGAGAGAGAGAGAGATTGAAGAGAGAGAGAGAGAGAGAAAGGAGAGAGAGGAGAGAGAGAGAAGAGAGGGAGAGATGGGGAGGAGAGAGAGAGAGAGCCCAGAGAGAGAGAGAGAGAGAGAGAGACAGAGAGACAGAGAGAGACGAGAGTAGAGAGAGATAGAGAGAAGAGGGGGACGAGGGAGAGAGAGAGGAGAGAGAGGGAGAGGAGAGAGGAGACGAGAGGAGAGACAGAGAGAGGAGGAGAAGAGAGAGGAGAGAGCTGATGGAGAGAGTGAAGAGAGAGAGAGTGTGAGAGGCATGGGGAGAGAGATAGAGTCAGAGAGAGAGAGAGAGAGAGAGAGAGAGCAGAGGAGAGAGAGTAAATAGCAAGAGAGGAGAGGTAAAAGATGGCCAGATCACGCCCCCCTGAGCGACAGTCTTGGTTCATTGCCCTCTTTGCCATTAGAAATCGTTTAGAGATTGTTGATGCAAGATTTTAAAATTGAGTAAGGGATGGATGAGGAATTAATTAACGTTAAATATATGCTCAGTCTGCAGTAACATATAGGCATATATAATAGACAAGACTGAAGAAAAATACTCGGAAAGAACCGATAAATGCAGGAGGGGGTGTTGAGCTGCATGTTTGCCGAGGGCCGAAATGCAAGCATCTGATAAATATAAAACATTTATAGCGATGAGGTTTTAGAGGTGATGATGACAGATGACGATGGTTTGCTAGAAGAGAGAGGAGAGCAGAGAGAAGAGAGAATCTCTCTCCTCTCTCAGAGCTCTCAGAAGGACTCTCTCGAGAAGAGATGAGAGCAGAAGGAGAGGATCAGTAGAGATGAGAGGGGAGGGGAGAGAGAGAGAGGGGGGGATCGAGAAGAAGAGAAAGAGGAGACAGGAAGAGAGAAGGACGAGGAGATAGGATGAGAGAGAGGAGAGAAGAGAGACGAGATGAGGAGGCGAGAGAGAGAGACAGAGAGCGAAGAAGAGAGAGGGGGGACAAGGGGAGAGGAGAGACGATAGGAGAGAGGTAGAGGAGGGCGAGACGGAGAGGGAGAGAGGGATGATGAGATGAATGGAAGATAGAGAGATGACAGAGAGAGAGAGAGAGAGAGACAGAGCAGAGAGAGGAGACTCTGTAGGAGAGAGAGAGAGAGAGGAGAGATCTAGAGAGAGACGGAAGCAGAGCGAGAGCTCTCGAGAGGAGAACTAGACTCCATCCCTGAGAGGCGATGAGAAGAGGAGACAGAAGGAGAGAGTGGAGAGGAAGAGGGCTTGTCTTTCTAGAGAGATCAGACAGAGACAGAGAGAGGAGGAGAGAGACAGAGGAAATACATAGGAGAAGCTAGGGGGATTCTCGCTAGATCAAACTCTCTAGAGAGATGCATTTATCATATGGAGAGAAAGCGAACAGCTCACGAGAAGAACTAGAGACAGATGAGAGAACGCATCTGACTCGACTGATCTCTTCTCTCTCTCTATCTCTCTCGATGGGTCTTTCTCTCTCTTCAAGAAGAGAGAGAAGAGAGAGAGACCGCCCTCCCGAGGGGCGAGAGACCGAGAGAGAGAAGGCTCTTCTTCTTGAGAGATCTCTCCTCTCTCTCCTCTCTCTCTCCTCTCTGAGATGGCTTTAACACGATGTGTCCGAGAGCCACTTGAGACGAGGAAGAGAAGAGTCTTGAGATCCTTAGAGGACAGAGACTTTCATGTCGTTGAGAGACGAGGCATGAGAGCGGAATATATCAGACTTAAGGGAATTCTAAGAGGTTTAACCTGATTCCAAAAACTGACTGGATTCTATGGTTGTTGTTTTCTTATCAGAGACACAGCAGAGACGGTGAGAGAGATGAGTGAGACAGAGTGAAGTCAGAGAGAGAGTACAGGGAGAGAGTGTTCACGGGACAGAGAGAGAGGGGGGGGCGGGCCACACGCCAAGAGAGAGAGGGAGTGGACGTGTGAGGAGGTCCGAACAAACCGAGTACAGGACACTAGAGACGCCGTGGAGCAGAGTCATTGACGGACGCAGGAGACGACGGACAGATGTAGAGGATTTCGCGGGACGACGGAGAAGGAAAGTACACAGAGGTGCGAGATGAACCAGAGCAGGACCAGAGGAGCGTGAAGAAGACGGACGAGAACGACGGAGGACAGGGAGTTAGGAGGACTGGAGGAGGAACACCAGACAGAGACTCTCTCAGAGAGAGACAGACAGAGGCACGCAGGAGACGACGAGATTTCGCAGGAAGCACGTTTGATCGCACCGTTTGTGCACGCAGAGACGCAGAGGAGAGATAGCACACTGAGCCAGACAGGCAGAAGAGGATGACGTGAGACGAGACAGGAGACACAGAAGAGGAGAGTTCAAAGACGGGAGAGTAGATGTCACGTTTAGACCAAGGATGGGGAGGGGAGCAGAGAGACGAGAGCATGTGCTGCGCAGAGACAATTTAAGAGAACCACGAGGATGCGAAATGAGAGGAGAGAGAGAGATACAGAATGAGAGTACAGATGAGACCAGAAGATTAGAGAGAGAGAGAAGAGAGTAGAGGAGAAATGCGAGGGAGAGAGAAGGGGAGAGATGATGACCGAGGAGGAGGAGAGATTTGGGGAAGCACCAGGGGGGGGAGGACTTGAGAACAACCCGTAAGAGAGAGCAGAGAGGAGAGAGAGGATCAGTGGAGTGTAGGACGAAGCAGGGGAGATTCTGTGGAAGAGATGAGTGTGAGCATCCGAGGAGCAGGAGAGGATGACGAGGAGGGTAGAGAGTGAGGACAGACTAGCGTTTTCAAGGTCACACTCAAGGTCAAGGTCAGCAGAGATGAGAGAGGAGAGATGCTCGGATGTATGTTCTTCTCTAGGGTATACAGTACCACACACAAGCTGAAGGAGGGCTTCTGTCAAGTACCAAGTAATTTAGAGAGGTGGACAGGATGTCCAATCTGGAAAATATATAAGACACCATGAGTAGACTGATACCACATGAAGCCTGATAGATACGACAGATGACCGCAAAATTGACCTTGATCGGTATGCCACCTTCAGAACGGGCATAAGCCAGAGGAGGCAACATGCCACATGTGAAGACTCTAACAAGAACGGATGGCAGTTATGGCCCCAGATGAGATTTTCGGTTTTCAGAGAGTTCGACACGCAACGAAGAGGGACAGCGACAGCAATTTTCAAAATGGTTTGCGACGAGGATTGAGAGATCCTCTCATATTTTGGAGAGACAGAGACAGAGGAATGAGACAGAGAGAGGAGTGAGGACGCCAGAGGAGAGAAAAGCGAGAGAGATGAGGAGACAGAGTAGAACAGAGAGAGACCAGACGACCCTCCACAGATTGTCAGGACATGAGACTGAGAGAGGAAGATGACCTTGAACGGTTAGACGATAAGAGGAGACGAGGAGGAGAGACCACAGAAGGAGGGGGGAGAGGAGGGGAGAGATGAGGACCTCGTTCCCGGTGCAGGGAGAGATGGCCTGAGAAGAGAAGCGGACAGAGAGAGGTCGTTAAGTCATCCCCGAGGTGGAGACAGGATACCATGGGGAGAAGAAGAGACAGGAGAGGAGGGGAGAGGAGAGAGACGAGAAGGAGGAGATGAGTGAGAGTATGAGGAGTAGTACGAGATGGGACGAGAGGAGATGAGAAGAGGAGTAGAGGAGAGGACCAGGAGGAAGAGAGAGAGAGAGAGAGTAGGAGAGGGAGAGAGAGAGAGTAGGAGAGGGAGAGAGAGAGAGTAGGAGAGGGAGAGAGAGAGAGTAGGAGAGGGAGAGAGAGAGAGTAGGAGAGGGAGAGGGAGAGAGTAGGAGAGAGAGAGAGAGAGAGACAGAGGAGGGAAGAGAGGGGGAGAGTAAGAGGGGAGGAGGGAAGAGAGAGAGACCAGAGGAAGAGTAGAGAAGAGACAGGAGCGGGAGAGAGGGGGAAGGAAGAGAGATGGAAAAGAGAGAACAGGAGAGCCCCACGGACCCCAGAGGACAGCAGTCGTGACAATGTTGGAGAGAGACAGAGTGAGAGACAGAGACCAGGAGACAGAGTCTCTCTCTCATCTCTCTCTGACTCTTGACTCAGTCTCTCTCTCTCTCCCTATCAATCCATCTGGATCTCTCTCTCTATCTCTCTCCCTCTCCTCTGGTCTCTCACAAGGAGACTCTCCAGACCTCTGTCTTCTCTCTCTCATCTCTCTCTCTTCTCTCTCGCTCTCTCTCTCTCTGGAGCTCTATGAGCAGAGACTAGACCCAAGACAGAGGAGAGAGGAGGAGGATCTCTCTGAGCTGAGAGAGGATCTCTCCTTCTTCAGTCTGACTCTTGTCTCGGTCTCTCTCTTCTGTCTCTCCGTCTATCTTTCTGTCTCTCTAGCTCTTTCTCCTTCTCCCTCTCTCGCTCATTCTCGGGGACTTTCTCTCTCTCTTTCGACCAGGATCTCTCACAGCCAACAAAGACTCCTCTCTCTCTTCTCTCTCTCTCTCTCTCTCTCTCTCGGGTTTTGGTGGTTTTCTGGAGATGAGATCTCTCTCCTAACTCTCTCTCCCTCTCTCTCTCTCTGTGTCTCTTGTCTCTGTCAGATAAGGGGGAGGTCTCAAGACAAACAAACAACCCAAAACCCAACAAAACATATGTGGTAGATATTGTATGCCCTAATACATAAACCTACACAGGTAGAAAAGCACGGAAAATTCGCAGATACAGATGCGCGCAAGCGCGAGAGAGAAGACCAGAAGAAGAAGACCGCAAAGGATTCAGGGTTAGAGAAGGACCGACACCATGAGTGGACACAGAACACACACAGTACACAGCCGACACACACACACACCACAGGAGAGAGGACACACACACACACACACACACACCACCAGACACCCGAGATTCAGGGACGGAAACGTCAGACCGAGACAAGAGACAGAGGCGACCGAGCAGGAGAACGAGGAACCTAGCCTTCAGCCAATCTAGCAAAGAGTACATCAAATTAGAAGAGAACTACTTGATGTAAAAGAAGTTTTGTTTTAACGTTAAACTTTGTTATTTCACGATTGGATTTTATAGAATCCAGGAGAAATGAGAGAGAGAGATGAGAGAGAGATGAGGATGGGCAAGAGACGAGAAGAATAATAGAGACGAGAGAGATACGACTAGAGGAGAGATGAGAGAGAGACGAAGACAGAGAGAGAGAAAAAGAGAAGAAGAGGAGAGAGAGGAGGAGAGAGAGGAGTGAGGGAGTGGAGACAGACACAGAGAGACAGAGAAGAGAGCAGACCAAACAGAGAGAGAGCGAGCAGAGAAGAAGAGGAGAAAGAGGGAGCCGAGGGGAGAGGAGGAGGCAGAGAAGAGAGAGAGGCAGGAAGCAGAGAGAGGAAGCGACGTAATGGGATGAGAGAAGAGTATCCTAGAAGACAGACATGACAGAAAGACAGAGTTAGACGATTTTCTATAGTAATGAGAGCAACAGAGACAAGAGAGTTCAATGAGAGGGGAGGGGAAGGTTTGGGAGGGAGAGGACCTGGGGGAGTAGAGAGAGGGAGTAGTACAGGAGAGAGAAAGAGAGCCTGAGAGAGAGATGAGAGACAGGCGGAGAGCAGAGAGAGATGGGGAGACAGACATGAGAGACAGAAGAGACAGACAGGGAGAGAGGAGAGGTGGAAGAGCAGAGACCAGAGGAGAAGGGGAGAAGAGAGAGGAGCGTAAGACAATGAGAGAGAGAGAGAAGAGAGAGAGAGAGACCTGAGAGGGAATAGGATGAGACAGTATTGTGGATTGATAAAGACGAGAAACAGACTGAAGAGGAGTCAGAACCTGGAGACCGGAAGTGAAGAGAGAGGAGGAGAGAAGACAGAGAAGAGAGAGAAGGGGAGAAAGAAGGCAGAAGAGAAAAGAAGAAAAGAGAGAGAGAGGGGGGAGAGAAGAGAGAGGAAAGAGACAGAAGACGACCACAGTAGAGAGAGAGAGAATGGAAAGGCGGATGAGACAGAAGGAGGAGAGGGGGGAGAGAGAGAGGAGACGATAAAGAGAGAAGAGAGAGGAGAGAGAGGGACAGAGAGAGAAGACAGGTGGAGAGAGCCGAGGAAAGAGAAAAGAGAGAAATGGGCAAGAGGAGACGATGAGAGGAAGAGAGAGGAACAAGACGACAGAAGACAGCAGAAAGACAAAGAGAGAGAGGCAGAGAGATGAGAGACCGAGACAGACAGATGCTGACTTGAGAGTAGGAGACCAGAGACACGCTAGACCGAGAGAGAGGGACAGAGACGAGAGAGAGAGAGAGAGACCACAGAGGACACGACCAAGTTAGAGAGAGAGAGAGGAGGAGATGAAACGATGAGACGAGTGATGAGTAGGAGCGATGACAGAGCAGACAAGAGGTAGTGTGGCGAGGAGGAGGAGGAGAGTTAGGAGAGATGAGAAGGGATGAGGGAGTGAGATGTAGAGACGAGATCTGTAGAATGATGATCAGACAAGAGAAGAGACCATAGTAGAGGGATGTTACTGAGAGTTTTTGTGATCGCAGAGAACGGAGTATCGACATGATGAGAGACAGAGGAGAGGGAGAGAGAGAGAGGAGAGAGAGACATTCAGAACAGACGACGAGGATGTATGAGCGACAAGACACAGACAAAGGAGAGGGGAAGGGTGAAATTGTAGGATGATGAGCGTGAAATGACCGTGAAGAGGAGGAGAGGGAGGAGGCGGGAAAATAGGGGAAAGAAAATCACCAACCCCGAAGAGAGCACAGCACAGAGAAGAGAGGCCAGCGCAGACGGCAGAAGCGACCGTGTACAGGAGAGTAGGTGAGACGGTATGAGAATGGGCGTGAAAGAGAGTGAGAAGGCGACCGGAGGAACGAGAGGACAGACCTTGACCTAACTTCGATGAAAGGACCAACCGACTTCAATCTCGTATCAGAGGACATAGATGCAGACGGAGAGTAATGCGAGTGGGAGAAGAAAAGAGAGGTGAGGGGAAAAGTAAACGAAGAAATGGGAGACAGAGAGGGAGGGGAAGACGGAGGAAGGAGAGAGAGAGACGAAAGGAGAGAGATGGGAGGTAGCAGAGGAGGAGGAGGAGGACGAAGAGAGAGAGAGAGAGAGAGCGATGCGAGAGAACAGGAGAGAGGGAGGGTAGAGGGAAGGGGGGGGAGATAGGGAGAGAGGGGGATGGAGAGAGGGGAGTTAGGGAGGGGGAGAGGAAAAGAGAGATGAGAGGCGGAGAGGCAAGGAGAGAGGGAAAGTGAGGGGGGGAGAGAGAGATGGAGGGGGGGTGAGAGGCGAGAGGAGAGAGACAGACAGAGAGAGGGGCGAGTGAGGAGAGAGAAAGGGGGGGAAGGGAGGGGAAGGAGAGAGAGAAGGGGGAGAGGGAGAGAGGAGAAGA
>CM065695.1:21917926-21927732 GCA_017654935.2 Phymorhynchus buccinoides | reverse complement strand
TCTGCTAATTTTAAAGTTTTTTTTTATAGCGTTTTAACGCGATCCACAAAAAATCTCCCCCCTATGTCTCCCCTTCGTCTCTCTAGTATGTCTCTCTCTCTCCTCTCTCTCTCTTCTCTCTCCTCTTCTCTCTCTCCTCTCTTCCTCTCTGTCTCCTGTCTTCTGTCTCTCTTTTCCTCTCTTCTGTTCTCTGTCTCTGTCTCCTGTCTCTCTCTGTCTCTCTGTCGCTCTCTCTTCTCTCTCTCTCTCTCTCTCTCCTCTCGCTCTCTCTCTCTCTCTTGTCTCCTGTCTCTGTCTCTCTCTCTCTCTCTCTCTGTCTCTGTCTCTGTCCTCCTGTCTCTCTCTCTCTCTCTGTCTCTCTCTCTCTCTCTCTCTCGCTCTCTCTCTCTCTCTCTCTCTCTTCTGTCTCTCTCTCTGTGCTCTCTCTCCCTGTCTCCCTCTCTGTCTCTCTGTTGTCTCTCTCTTCTCTCTCTCTCTCTCTCTCTCTCTCTCTCCTCTCAGACGCCATGTAAATGAATGTACAATGTCCTACCAAAATATATAGTATCTTGCAAATGTTCATGTGCTCATGTATACATGCGTATGTATGTATGTGTGTGCGCGTACGTGTGTGTGTGCATGCACGCTATTGCCTTGTTAACACGTGCACCCGTGCATGCGCCTGTCAGTGTGTCTGTGTGTGAGTGACAGGGGAGATGGGGGGGACTAGCAATCAAGCACCCAACGAGCTCTGGGTCACTGAATTATTCAGCACACCAAGCAAAGAAGATCAGTGCACAGATTAGCGCTTTGCTGAGGGGCTAGTATTGTGCTGCCTTACCAAAATAGACCACACCATTTCTGTCTCTCTTGCGTCCTTCTCTTTCTCTCTGTCTCTCTATTGTCGTTTCTATATCTATCTCCCCTCTCTCTTTGTCTTTCTATATCGAGACAATCTCCCCTGTCTCTCTCTCTCTCTCTCTCTCTCTCTCCTCCCTCTCTATGACTCTTCTCTGGGTTCTCTCTCGTCTCCCTCATCATCGTCATCTCTCCTCGGCCTCTCCCACCTCTCTCTCATCGTCCGTCTCTCTCACCGCTCTCACCCTCTCTCTCTCTCTCTCTCTGCCTCTCTCTCTCTCTCTCTCGTCTCTTTTTGTCATCTTTCCTCTCGGTTCTGTCTTGTCTCTCTATCTCTCTCTCTCTCTCTCTCTCTCTCTCTCTCTCTGTTTTGTCCTCTGTCTCTCTGTCTCTCTTTGTCTTTCTATATCTATCTCCCTGTCTCTCTGTCTCTATCAGACACTGTCTCTCTCTGACTCTCTCTCTCTCTCTCTCTCTCTCTCTCTCTCTCTCTCTCTCTCTCTCTCTCTCTCTCTCTCTCTCTCTCTCTCTCTCCTCTCTCTCCGCTCTCTCTCTCTGTCTCGTCTTTTGTCTCTCAGGTTCTCTATATATCTCCCTGTCTCTCTGTTTCTCTCAGTCATCCCCTCATCACTCTCATACTCTGATCTCGTCTATCATTCCACGTCGCCTCTCCTCTCCTGCCGGCTCTCATCAGTCTACCGCATCTCTCTGTCTCTCTCTCATCTCTCTCTCTCCTCTTCTGTTCGCAGCCTCTCTCTCTGCTCTCTTCTCTTCTCTCTCTCTCTACTCTCTTTATTGTCCTCTTTCTCTCTGTCTCTCTTTGTCTTTCTATATCTATCTCCCTGTCTCTCTGTCTCTATCAGACACTGTCTCTCTATGACTCTCTCTCTCTCTCTCTCTCTCATCTGCGTCCCGTCTCTCGCAGCTCTCGTCTCTCTCGCCTCTGATGTCTCTCTCACGTCCTCAGGGGGGGGATCTCTCATCGTCTCTCACCCCTCTCTCTCTCCACTCTCCTCTCTCTCTCTCTCTCTCTCTTTTGTCCTCTTTCTCTCTGTCTCTCTTTGTCTTTCTATATCTATCTCCCTGTCTCTCTGTCTCTATCAGACACTGTCTCTCTATGACTCTCTCTCTCTCTCTCTCGGCCTCGAGATCTTCTCCTCTTCGTCTCTTCTCGGGCTCATCTCCTCTCACAGTCTCTCTCTCTCTTACAGCGTCTCTCTCTCTCTCTCTCATTCTCTCTCATCTCACACACTTTTGTGTGTGATGATTTAGAAAACGCAATTCACTTTCTTCTCAAAATGACCCATGTATACCAGATTACGTGAAAAGTATATTTACAAACACTACAACTATAATTGTACCCATCCACTTAAGTTTCTTTTTGAAAATGAAAACAAACACATGTATATAACGAGAGACGTGGCTGTGTTCGTTCATCACGCACTTTGTCTTACGAGAAGAATCAATGTAATTTAGTTAAAGTTATTCTGAGTTATCATCAGGGTATTTTCATATTTTGTTAATTGAATGTTGTGCTGTACTTAATGTACATGTCGGAGGCCTCACATTAAAACCCCAGTGTTCCAGTTCTCTTTCTCTGCCACTGCATGCATGCTCCGTTCCAACCTTTTATCTCGCCTCCAAATGAACACGGAATAACATTAAAACCTGTGGTTATTTATCTACAGACCTTCCACGGTAGGTTAATGGACGATTCGTATCTATGGTTCGTGGATATTGAGGTCTGTAGATTGAGAGACATGAAAGAGAAAATTAAACAAGGGCATCGCCGAGCGGCAGCAACGCATTGTGACAATGAAACCCGGCCCAGAGTTATGTCTCTGGTTCCCTCCGCCCCCCCCCCCCAACACCACCCCAATCCAATTTAAACACCTCCACACCACACAAATCGAAACCGGACTTTCCACTTTCCACCCTTACAGAACGCATAAAATACATAGCCCAAAAATTTGAAGCGATTCTGTTCAGTATCTCCCTAGTTCACTAGGAGATACAGCTGAACTTTTATACAAACTTCCATTGCACCATGGTACACCACCACACAAAATTTGAAGCGATTCTGTTCACTAGTTCATGAAATAAAGCTGGGGGGAAATTACATAGCCCAAAGAAGGAAATTTCGGGTTTTCAAGGTCAAACTTCAAGGTGAAGGTCAGCACGGTGTTGATTAACGAAAGGAAGCTTCCTTTTCAAGCTGTCTACCCCTCTGCCCAATTTTAATCAAAGTCTAAACAGTAGTTTTTAAAGATAATCGAGGGGGAATTTTTTTTTCGATACACACACACACACAGACACACACACACACACACACAGTCTACACACACACACAAACCAATCGCAAAAACCCCGGCCTCTGGCCGGGTAATAATTATTATCAAAGTGCATGCACACACACACACTTAAAAGGAAAAACACACGACGTTTCCTATCCCGAGAGAACGCTTGCTGTTGCAAGTAAAGGAAAAGACACAAGGGGGTGGGGACAAGGGGGGGGGGGGGGGGGGGGGAGAGAGAGGGGAAGAAACTCAAACAATATAGCATCTAAGTGTGATTTTTGGGTAAGGCTTGGGTCGTGAGAAAATAAAGAGGAGAAAAGAAAAAGGAAGAAGAAAAATATGTTCAACGTCCTCCGGTCTGGAACAGGACACATACCACATATGGTGACATTAGTAGATATAAAGATGGTGGTGTGAACGATCCTGGAGGCAATGACCGGAGACAGTGCAAAACCAAGAGAATATCCAGAATTTTTTAACAATACAGATATTATTGTAAGGAAAAAGGAATCGTGAGGTTGAGGGGAAAAAAGGGGGGTGGGTGGGGTGGAGTTGTGGAGACAATGATGGATAACATCACTCTTTCTATCCCATAGCCCTTGTATTGGATTGTTAGAGCTGGTCCCCGTGGGGATACCGGGGGGTCTTTCGTAATTCCCCCACCTTCTGGAAGTTCTGTGCTTGAAACTTCCCAATAATATGCCACTCTCTTTGACTCTGCCTTTTCCCTTTGCGTACTGTCATCTACTATCTTTCTGACTTATTGGCCCCATTCTCCTGCCTTTCCCCCCAAAAAAAAAAAAATCTTCCAAATAATTTTTCTCCTTTGAGCTCCTCCGAAATCGGAATGTATCGGATGTACGCAGCGGGGAGACCAGTCAAAACTGAAAACCGGACACATACGTACCTTATCCATTATGGCCGTATGACCTGGGAACGCAGAAGAAGAAGAAGAAGTAGAAGTTAGAGCTGGCGTCAAATGCCTTCTTTCTTGTCTGTTCGTCTGTGTCGCTTTCTGATATTAGGGGATACGTCACAAGGAATTTAGGTTGATGATAACAAGAGAAAAACATCGGAACAGAGCTGTAGGTCAAATAAAAAAACTAGGACACCCTAACAGAAGAGATTGAAAGTGTGTGGGGTGGGGCGGGGTGGGGGTGGGGGTGGGGTTGGATGGCTTGTGTCTTAGGCCTATATCTTCTGGTGTCCCAAAGAGAGAGTGTAGTGACGGAAGACACAATAACGGGAATGGACAAGACAACACAGAGATTTTTTTTTAAACACAGTAAAAGAGAGCAACCGTGAAAAGCCCATTACAAAGACGGTATCGCGTTCGCCTCGTGTCAAGTAAACCCGAGTTCGAACCTGGGTACAGGGGATTTTTTTTTTTTCCTCTCACTTTACACTAGGCCTTACGGTCTGAACGTGGAGTCTTTCGGATGAGACGATAAACCGAGGTTCCGTGTGCCCATGCACTTAGCACACGTTAAACCCAGTGGCAACGAAAAAGTTGTCATTTGGTCAAGATTTACCCCCCTCCCTTTCCTTCCTCATCAGTCTCTCACAAAAATCGCATGCAAAAAAAACAAAAAAAAACATTGGGTGGCGCGCCTCTGGCTGCGACGCGCTCTACCAGGTGGGAGGCAACCCGGAATTTGACAGAGATGCCTCTGTGACTATAAAGTACCTAATACTAATACTAAGACAAAGAAAAACAAGTGCGAAACGCCGAGCGGCTGCAAAGTCCCCCTCGCAGCATCGCCGAACTACTCCGAAATCGGAATGTGTCGACTGTACACATACATAAAAAACGCATCAAAGCAGCACGTAACTACATAAAAACGCATCAAAACAGCACGTAACTGAATAGTTTTTTTTATATATAGCCTTGTGGTTCGGACCCGTGATTTGAGCGCGCGCGATCATGCGCACACGAGCGCGCACAGAAAAATTCATGACAACTGTGTTATAGACCATTCATCAAGAAATGTTGTGAAAAACACTGCATTGAAATACATGCAAAACTTCGCGAGATATTAGCGATTATGTGTTTCGGGGTTTGAACCCCGTACCTGGCGCGACCTTGACCTTAATGTAAAACTAAATACATCAGTGGATAGCTTGCATCTTGGCAAACTAGTATACCAAATTTGATGATGATAGACTGAAATAGTTTTTGAGAAAAACGGACGAATAGCCGGACGGAGGGCACGCCGGACGGCCGCCGGACGGACGGACGCACACCGGACGGACCAGACAGAAACAATAGTTCCCGAACCTTCGGCTCGGGGACTAAAAAGAAAGAAAGAGTCCACAAGAAGGTAAGCACACCAACGTAGGCAGATTAGACTGAGGTGAGAAAGGAGAACACAACATGTTGATAACATTAAAGAGAGAGAGGGAAGGATAGACATTAAGAAGACGATACATAAACATGCGGACGGACAGACCAATGAGAATAATTGTAAAACCATGAGCTAAGCACTCATGCATAATTATAGACAGAAGAGAAAGTCAGAAGAAGAAGAAGAAGAGAGGAGAGAGAGAGAGAAGACTGAAACACTGAACACTGAAATGTTTTAATGTGCATTGGCCATGGGCCACACACAATACATCACGAGGATGGGGGAAATCAATACTATCCAATATAAGAGTTAAAGCTAATCGACAAATCCAAATCTCTTTCACACTTCTTCATTCGCATCAACGGACAGACCAATGAGAATATAGAACCAAGAGCTAAGCACTCGTGTATAATTATAGACAGAAGAGAAAGAAGAACAAGAAGAGAGAGAGAGAGAGAGAGGAGAGAGAGAGAGAGAGAGAGAGAGAGAGAGAGAGAGAGAGAGAGAGAGAGAGAGAGAGAGAGAGTAGAAAACCATGAAAGCGATAAGCACTCAGTGACAAAGTAGGAATTATCAGTGACAGAGAGAGAGAGAGAAGAGAGGAGAGAGAGAGAGAGAGAGAGAGAGAAGAGAGACAGATGAGATGAGAGGAGAGAGAGAGAGAGAGAGAGAGAGAGAGAGAGAGAGAGAGATAGAGAGAGAGAGAGAGAGAGAGAGAGAGAGATGTACTTGCACAGAGAAACGGAGATGCAGACTCGGCCAGGAAGCTAGTAGCGGTTAATTAAGAACCCTAAAGGGCTGGGTGGAGACAGGGAACGAACATGAATGATATAATTATATTGAAAATGTCCGACCGAAAATCCTCCGATTGGCATAGGGTATGAAAGGAATCAATGTTAAAAAAATATATAAACAAAGTAGCAGAGACTTAGAATGCTGGTGAGGAGGAGATGGTAAGGTCTATATATAGGTGATTGGGTAAAGCAAACTGTATTTATTTTGCCCTGTGGGGGGGGGGGGGGTGGGGGGGAGGGGGTGGTGGGGGGGGGGGGGGGGGGGGAGGAGGAGGAGGGAGCGGGTGCCGGGGGGGGGAGGGATGGGGGGGGGGTGGGGGAGGGGGGTGAGGGGGTCTCCGATGGCGGGCAGATTGTGCGCTTGCTAGTGAACCGCTGCACTAAATCACCATCAGTCTTCTTCTCTGTTAGTGGGGGTTGAGTTCCAGGGGTGAGTTACTGGGTGCTGGCATCAGTGGGGGCCCCTCCACTTCGTTGTATTTCTCGCAAGACGTTCAATGCTGCACATGGTCATCTCCAAATATGGAAAGTGACGTCAGTCGCGTGACAATGTCGGTTTTCAGCGAAATTTTTAGAATTTGTATCTTTTAACCTTTCAATCTGAACAAACAACTACACGACAAGTGTAAAGTGACCTTATTTTATTCACAAGAGAAAAAACAAAACTACTGGATATTTCGGCGAATGCGCCTTTATCAACACAGACAAACAATTAAACAGCAAATATAGCAAAAGGAGCAAAAAGCAGGCAACAAAAGGAGCAAAAAGCAGGCAACAAAAGGAGCACAAAACAGGCAACAAAAGGAGCAAAAAGCAGGCAACAAAAGGAGCAAAAAGCAGGCAACAAAAGGAGCAAAAAACGAACAAGGTCAAAGTAAAAAACAATGCTTCCCCTCTACAGTCCAATGCGTAAAAAATAAAACATAAAATAAAAATGTTTGTTTGTTGTATGTTCCAGTGACGTTGCAGTCTGTTTCAGTTGGGTGTTGTTTGTATGTTCCAGTGACGTAACGTTGCAGTCTGTTTCAGTTGGGTGTTGTATGTTCCAGTGACGTTGCAGTCTGTTTCAGTTGGGTGTTTGTATGTTCCAGTGACGTTGCCAGTCTGTTTCAGTGGGTGTGGTATGTGTTTCCAGTGACGTTTGCAGTCTGTTTCAGTGTTTTGTTGTATGTTCCAGTGACGTTGCAGTCGTGTTTCAGTTGTTTGTTGTATGTTCCAGTGACGTTGCAGTCTGTTTCAGCTTTGGGTGTTGTATGTTCCAGTGACGTTGCAGTCTGTTTCAGTTGGGTGTTGTATGTTCCAGTGACGTTGCAGTCTGTTTCAGTTGGGTGTTGTATGTTCCAGTGACGTTGCAGTCTGTTTCAGTTGTTTGTTGTATGTTCCAGTGACGTTGCAGTCTGTTTCAGTTGGTTGTTGTATGTTTTCCAGTGACGTTGCAGTCTGTTTCAGTTGGTGTTTGTATGTTCCAGTGACGTTGCAGTCTGTTTCAGTTTGTTTGTTGTATGTTCCAGTGACGTTGCAGTTCTTTCAGTTGGGTGTTGTATGTTTCCAGTGACGTTGCAGTCTGTTTCAGTTTTGTTTTGTTATATGTTCCAGTGACGTTGCAGTCTGTTTTCAGTTGTTTGTTGTATGTTCCAGTGACGTGCCAGTCTGTTTCAGTTGGGTGTTGTATGTTCCAGTGACGTTGCAGTCTGTTTCAGTGTTTGTTGTATGTTTCCAGTGACGTTGCAGTCTGTTTCAGTTGTGTTGTTGTATGTTCCAGTGACGTTGCAGTCTGTTTCAGTTGGGTGTTGTATGTTCCAGTGACGTTTGCAGTCTGTTTTCAGTTGTTTGTTGTATGTTCCAGTGACGTTGCAGTCTGTTTTCAGTTTGTTTGTTGTATGTTCCAGTGACGTTGCAGTCTGTTTCAGTTGGGTGTTTGTATGTTTCCAGTGACGTTTGCAGTCTGTTTCAGTTGTTTTGTTGTATGTTCAGTGACGTTGCAGTCTGTTTCAGTTGGGTGTTGTATGTTCCAGTGACGTTGCAGTCTGTTTCAGTTGCATTTTGTTGTATGTTCCCAGTGACGTTGCAGGACCACTTGTCTGTCTTCAGTTGTTTGTTGTATGTTCCAGTGACGTTGCAGTCTGTTTCAGTTGTTTGTTGTATGTTCCAGTGACGTTGCAGTCTGTTTCAGTCAGTTGGGTGTTGTATGTTTCCTCTTTGTCAGTGACGTTGCAGTCTGTTTCAGTTGTTTGTTGTATGTTCCAGTGACGTTGCAGTCTGTTTCAGTTGTTTGTTGTATGTTCCAGTGACGTTGCAGTCTGTTTCAGTTGTTTGTTGTATGTTCCAGTGACGTTGCAGTCTGTTTCAGTTGTTTGTTGTATGTTCCAGTGACGTTGCAGTCTGTTTCAGTTGGGTGTTGTATGTTCCAGTGACGTTGCAGTCTGTTTCAGTTGTTTGTTGTATGTTTCCAGTGATGACGTTGCAGTCTGTTTCAGTTTGTTTGTTGTGTGTGTTCCAGTGACGTTGCAGTCTGTTTCAGTTGGGTTGGGTTTTTTCCATCTGAAATTCAACTGACTCTAACCCTAACCGTCCCCTAACCCTAACCAAAACCTTAAACCGTCAAAAACACACACAAAATAAAACTGTACTAAACATTGAGTGTTCCATGTTCTCTCTCTCACCCTCTCTCTCTCTCTCTACTCTCTCTCTCCTCTCTCTCTCTCTCTCTCTCTCTCTCTCTCTCTCTCTCTCTCTCTCTCTCTCTCTCTCTCTCTCTCTCTCTCTGTTAGTCAGTCAGTCAGTCTGTCTGTGTGTGTGTCTTTCTCTCTCTGTTTTTTTCCCCAGGGCTGGGTGGAAAAAACCATGTAACTTGCTTATTTCATGTTCCCTGGTTAAATAAAATGTTGTTTTCGTTCATCACGCTTCGTTCTCTCTACTACTCACATTCTCTCTCTATCTCTCTCTCTCCTCTCTCTACTGGCCAGCAATCTCCTCCTCCATTCCTCTCTCTCTCCTCTCTCGCTCTCGTATATCCTTCCTCTCCCTCTTCTCCTTCCCGCTCATTCTTCTCCCTACTCATCTCCGCGCGCTCTCTCTCTCGAATCTCTCTCTTCTCTCCTCTCTCTCTCTCTCTCCTCTCCTCCCTTTTCTCTTCTTCGTTCCTTTTCCTTTCTCTCTCCCTCCTCACTTCTCTCTCTCTCCTCTCTCTCTCTCTCTCCCTCCCTCCCTTTCTCAAAAAGCAGGCAACAAAAGGAGCAAAAAACAGGCAACAAAAGGAGCAAAAAGCAGGCAAACAAAAGGAGCAAAAAGCAGGCAACAAAAAGGAGCAAAAAACGAACAAGGTCAAAGTAAAAAAAAAACCAATGCTTCCCCTCTATCAGTCCAAAGCGTAAAAAATAAAACATAAAATAAAAATGTTTGTTTGTTGTATGTCGTTTCCCATGTTGACGTTGCAGTCAGTTTTCAGTTGGGTGTTGTTGTATGTTTCCAGTGACGTTGCAGTCTGTCTTCTTTTCAGTTGGGTGTGTGTATGTTTCCAGTGACGTTGCAGT
>CM065695.1:21907926-21910426 GCA_017654935.2 Phymorhynchus buccinoides | reverse complement strand
TCTATCCTGCAAATACGTGTCGAAGACGAATTTCATGTTTTTGTTAAATGACTGTACCAAAATATGATGAATTAAGAACGAATATTTGTTTATACAATTAGAAACAACCATTTCGGATTATTCAATTGATGAAAATATAAGTAATTTAATTAATTATAAGTGCTACCAAAAAGAAATATCAAAATTCCTTTATGATTGTTGTATTTAAAGAAAGGGTTTTTTTACTTTTTGGTTGGAGTTTTTGTGGTTCTTTTTGGGTTTTTTGGTGTGTTTGTTTTTAAAACAATAGACCTACTTAAACTACGGGATCATGGCTATAGACATGGTTTCATCTTATTACATCTGAAACTATAAGAAGCAATCGTTTATATTCTTTTAAACTTGTTGACAATTATTGTTTTGTGCCAAATAAGTCTGTTCTTTTTTTACTTCTAACCGACCGCAATAAACAGCAAAGTGAGTTATAGGTTTGTTCAAAAATGTTCTGGGGCTGGACCTCTGACTGTGTTAGAGCAAAAGCCAGCATATCTCTCTTCTCTCATCTCTCTCTCGTAATCTCTCTCCTGTCATGTATCTCATAAGCTTTCCATGCTCTCCTGCTCTCTCTCTCTACCTAAGAACGAATATCTCTCTCAATTCTCTCTAAGTGATCTAATTCATTATCTCTACCTCTCTCTCTCTGATTGTTTTCTCTAGACCTACTCTACGGGATCTGGCTATCTTTCATCTTTACATCTGAAACTATAAGAAGCAATCGTTTTATTTAAATTGTATTATTGTTTTGTGCCAAATAAGTCTGTGTTTGTTTACTTCTGCAATGCTGTTCTGTGCTCTGTGTCTCTCTCTGTGTGTGTCTTCTCTCTGTCTCTCTCTCTGTGTTGTGTCTGTGTGTCTGTCTCCTCTCTCTCGTGTCTCTCTCTCTGTGTGTGTATATGTGTGTTCTTGTTGGGAATATATGATTGGCACGCTATCATTGTAGATGTCTGTGTCTGTGTGTGTGTGTGTGTGTGTGTGTGTGTGTGTGTGTGTGTGTGTGTGTGTGTGTGTGTGTGTGTGTGTGTGTGTGTGTGTGTGTGTGTGTGTGTGTGTGTGTGTGTCTCTGTGTGTCTGTGTGTGTATATGTGTGTTCTTGTTGGGAATATATGATTGGCACGCTATCATTGTAGATGAAATTGAAAGAAGTGTTTTACGAGTAGTAGGCTAAATCTTAATTTAACCAAAGAAACTTCCTTCCCTCGACCCCACCCCAACCCCGCCCCAATCTCGTCTTCAATCTTGTCTTCTTTGTTCGTTGTTTTGATGTTATAGCGGTGCACAAAAAAGGTCAGTAAAATAAAAGTTGCAAGGTGCTTGGCATGAGTGATGAGGAGGAAGGGAGGGGAGGGAGGGGGTGTCTTTAGATGACATGGATTGTGTGTAAGAAGGAGCGGAGGGGGTAGAGTATCGTTTGTGGGGTGACGGACGGGGTTTGGGGGGGGGGGGGGGTATGGAGGAGCGAGGTGGAAGGGGACTTGCGAGAAAGGTCACTGTAATCATTATATTTTGTTGTTGACATTTGAGAATGATAAGATCGTGTTGTCTGAATTAAATCGGATGTTTTGACACCTTAGCGATGCACGCATAGGTGGGATGAAGGCGACAGAGGCGGGGGATGAAGGCGAGAGAGGAGAGAGAGATGAGAGAGAGAGAGAGAGAGGAGAGAGAGAGAGAGAGAGAGAGAGAGAGAGAGAGAGAGAGAGAGAGAGAGAGAGAGAGAGAGAGAGAGAGAGAGAGAGAGAGAGAGAGAGAGAGAGAGAGAGAGAGAGAGGCAGACAGACAGACAGACAGACAGACACAGACAGACAGACAGACTCAGACACAGACAGACAGACAGACAGACACAGACAGACAGACACAGAGAGAGAGAGAGACACACAGAGGTTAGAGATGAGAGGAGAGGAAGCATAACGAATAGAAAATAAATGTGGGAGGGAGCGAATTAAGAGCTTGTAATGGGGGGGGGGGGGGGGGGGGGGGGGGCGGGGGGGGGGGGGGGGGGGGCGCGGGGGGTCAGTGTATTATCTTTGAGGATGGATGTTGATATGTGAAAACATCCAAACTTACATGTACATAACTCAACATGGCTTTGACAATGCAGTTATACACACACAGATGGGAGAGAGAAGTGAGGGCATGTGGGAGGGGTGGTGGGGGGGGGGGGGGGTGGGGGGTGGGGGGATAATGAAAAGGGTTTTGTGTGTAGGAGTGGGGTGGATTGAGGGGTGGGTGTGGAGGTCAGTGTGTTATCAGGAGGGATGAGATGTGGGAGTGGTATGGACCTGTTGTCTGAGGGTCACATCTATCTGGGTGTGAGAGAGGGTGGTGTGTGTGTGTGTGTGTGTGTGTGTGTGTGTGTGTGTGTGTGTGTGTGTGTGTGTGTGTGTGTGTGTGTGTGTGTGTGTGTGTGTGTGTGTGTGTGTGTGTGTATGTGTGTGTGTGTGTCTGTGTGTGTGTCTGTGTG
>CM065695.1:21887926-21892926 GCA_017654935.2 Phymorhynchus buccinoides | reverse complement strand
ACAGCATTGTTACAGCATTGTTATAGCATTGTTACAGCATTGTTATAGCATTGCTACAACAATATTTTAGCATTGCTATAGCATTGTTACAGCAATATTTTAGCATTGTTATAGCATTGTTACAGCAATGTTGAGATTGTCTCTACACGGACAAAACAAATTGTCGTGGGGTTTTTTGTCCCTTTACTAAAAAGCAACAGAATCGTAACACACAAAACTTAGTCGGCAAAAATACTGTAATATGATTGAGTCCATGACTGGGTGTGTTTTTAAAAGGACTAGCGCAACGCCTAGTACTGGCAATGCACCGTACTGGTAACGCCTAGTAACGGTAACGCCAAGTACTGGTAACGCTGAGAACAGCAAATTTGAAGCGATTCGGTTAAGAAACGGCGGAGTTATAAGGCCTCGTTTCACGTTGCCGCTGCTCTTAGAGTGACGCGCTCTCCCAATTCTCTTCCAATTTGCTGCCAGGCCCTCTCCCGGGCCATAGCAAGCCTGACAGCAAATTTGAGGCGATTCGGTTAAGAAACGGCGGAGTTATTCGTGAAAAAGTAAAGCGGCGTATAGCGCGCGCGTTTCTAAACCGATTCGCTTCCGGTTTGGCCCACCGATAGTCAACGTCCCCGGTCATGTACCTGCCAAATTCGAAGGCAATCGGCCCAGAAACGCCGGAGATACGGGCGCCGAGAGGCCGCGGATGCGCGTTTCGCGCATTTGCGAAACCGCGCAAATGATACGGCCGCCTCGGTTGCCGTTGCCATCGCCCCGTTAGGGCTCACAGCAAATTTGAAGCGATTCGATCGAAAAACGGCGGAGTTATAAGGCCCGTTTCGTGTTTCACACACACACACACACACACACACACACACACACACACACACACACACACACACACACACACACACACACACACACACACACACACACACACACACACACACACACACACACACACACACACACACACACACACACACACACACACACACACACACACACACACACACACACACACACACACACACACACACACACACACACACACACACACACACACACACACACACACACACACACACAGTTGGCTTTTACTATATGATGAATGAAATCCGAAGTATTCCCACCAGCTGAACTTGGGCGTTTTGGGTTTTTTCTTCCAGTCCAAAACATACTGTGAAATGTAGCGAAATTTGGCACCCATATTGCTAAGCATTTGAACTTTGCTGTCATCAAGTGCACTCCCTCCTTTCATGTTTGTCTCCCTTTGCATTGCCCCGTTTCTTTCCTGCTGCTACCCGAGACCATTACTGCTGTACTCTTTTAACTTTACATTTCCATGCCACTTTTAGCAAGGCTGATGTAATTAGTCCCCGAGCCGAAGGTTCGGGGAGCTATTGTTTCTGTCTGATCCGTCCGTGCCTCCGGCATGCCTCCGTCCGTCCGTCCGTCCGGCTATTCGTCGGTTTTTCTCAAACACTATTCAGTCTATCATCATCAAATGTGGTATACTAGCTTACCAAGATGCAAGCTATCCACTGTTTCGTGCTGTTTTCATGCGTGTTTATGTAGTTACGTGCTGTTTTGATGCGTTTTTATGTATGTGTACAGCCGACACATTCCGATTTCGGAGTAGCTCGGCGATGCTGCGAGGGGACTTTGCAGCCGCTCGGCGTTGCACTTGTTTTCTTTTGATACTTGTTGTTGTTTAGATTGCCTATTGATTCTCAATATCAGGCACACCTTTATGTTATCTCTCCCACTGCTGTGTACCCTTTTCATATCCAAATCAAGAACATTCATCCTAGGGTCTCTCCCTTCCCCCCACCTACCTTTTTACCCCATCCATCCCTATAGTACACACATGCCCACACATCTCTTCTCCCAAACGCCCCCTCGTTTTGCTAACTCTATCTCCAAATTCAACAATTTTGCGTTCATCTTACCCAGGGCTTCTAAAAACGTATGGATAGTGCGTATTTACGCACTAGAACTCTCAAATCACCCACTAGAATATGAAACTGTGCTTGAGATTTACCCTTTAAAATCTCATTTAAGGGGTAAGCTGACGTATTAAAATGATGACGCGTGCGTGAACACAACCGTTACTGATCAGTAAGTTAATGAGGTTCTAAGTTCTTCAATCGTCTGTTAGGCCTTTCTGCCACACGCTGTCTAGGCTAGATCAGTTCTACTGGATCGCTCAAAAAGCCCAAATTAATAATGGTTGAAAGCTCATTGCGCATGGGGTGGGGGTGGAGCAGGCGATGGAGCTTCTCCCATGTTTTGGCCTTTACCCCTTACAATTTGCAACTGGGGGTGAAAATACCCGTTATAATTCTAATCTGGGGGGGAGCGTACGGAGGAAAAGATCAGAGGCCCTGATCTTACCCAAGAAAACCGTACAAGAAAATCTCTTCATCAACTCTTGGAACCGAATCAAAGGGGATTTTGCTTTGAGTGCATTCATTCTTTGTTGTTGTTGTTGTTGTAGCAAATTAATTACTTCAAACTAATTGCTCGCAGCTGGCTGTAAGCACGGGCTGTAAGTTAACTAAACACTGGAAAAACGTCAGGTTTTTGTGTTTTAATTTGCACCTTACAACATTACCATCTGCAACCGTCCATTCTCTCTCTCTCTCTCTCTCTCTCTCTCTCTCTCTCTCTCTCTCTCTCTCTCTCTCTCTCTCTCTCTCTCTCTCTCTCTCTCTCTCTCTCTCTCTCTCTCTCTCTCTCTCTCTCTCTCTCTCTCTCTCTCTCTCTCTCTCTCTCTCTCTCTCTCTCTCTCTCTCTCTCTCTCTCTGCTGTTACAGTCTGACCACTTGGTGTTTTTTTAGTCAGAATATTTTGTAGACGAGCAATGACTAAACTTTTAAACAGCAAACAAAATGTATTGGAATAAGAGTGTATACCTTTTTAAAAAAAATATAACTATGTGCACTCCTGTGGGGTTTATTTTCGTTTTGCTTTACTTAAAATCGAATACTGTAATGTCCACCCCCACCCCCACCACCCAGAACCACCGCTCATAAACGAAATTGCAGTAATGCCCCTATTCCCATCCCCACCCCCACCTCTTCTTGAACTACCATGAAGTCACCGGTCCATTCTCTTTCAACAGTAAAGCTGCTGACTACCTGCACACACAATTTGTCAGGCAGACGATTTCCCCTCGCCCAATCAGTTTACCAGGTGCCCCAGGGGAGCGCATTCATTTGCTCATCATCGTTACACGTCAATGGAGTTTTCGGTCTTGGTAGGGGAAGGTCTCCCAAAACCTGAGCAGTGTTTTCTAGGTGCGAGACTTCTCGCGAAGTGGGCGAAAGCTTACGTTTAAAGGGCCAGCCACACGCCCACTACAAATCGCACGACTGTACACCCGATTTGATCACGTGGTCTCCAAGAACAAAATGTGATTGGCGCGTCGAGATCGCTTGATCGAATCGTATCGTACAGTCGTGCGATTTTAGTGGACGTACGTGTGGCTGGCCCTTAAGGAAATCAAGAGACAAAAGTTTGAAGCTGAACATTCATGTAGGTAGGATAGATAAGACGATTGTCTACCAGTCTAGCCGCTTCTGAGGTGGTGGTTCAAATGTCCCCATGGACCTCTCTGCGTGTTGGTTTGTGACCCAGCATCAAGCAATATTGGCCAGTATTTCTGAGCGTAGAAAACATAAAATTCAAGGCTGAAGCAAATAATTGAGGAGCTTCTTTTTTTTGTTTTGAAGACAACTTGGAGTGGCAACAACTATGGGCTTATGTAAAGTTCTGCGATCCACGTTTTTTTTAGGAAAATTGATTGGAAAAGACGGTAATATTCCCATTTTTGCCACTGGGGGAGATCATCTTTTGACTGAAAAGACAGCATGTAGTCAATGTAAAAAGTGGGGGGAAGAGGAAGCATTCTAGGTGCTTGGAAATTAATTGTGTTTTTAATTTCATCCTTTTTTCCATCCAAACAATAATGGTCGTTGATGCGATAGTGTAAAACGTAATGTACTTGTCAGCAGCTGCAAAAAAATCACTCATTTGTTTCGCTTTTACCGCCTCAGAGTCTAACCATTATCTCCAAGTCTTGGCGTTTCTAGTAGCGACATTGGTCATTCATTGCGCAATCTCTTTTCTTAGCAAAGCAACATAGAATTTTAGCTTCTTAGCCTTTGTCAAACTGGTCGTTGTGTTTTGCACAGACTGCTCAAGGAACGGAAATAGAAAGAAGCTGTGTGGCTCAAACCGAGATAGACAAGATAGAGCGAGGTTTGAACCATGCAGTGCGGAATGTGAGAGAGGGGGGAGGAATGCGCCACTGAGCCAATCGTTCTATTTAAATAGGTATGCTGCAAGATCGCACACAGACAGACGTACACTCACGCGCGCGCACAGACAGAGAGAGAGAGAGAGAGAGAGAGAGAGAGAGAGAGAGAGAGAGAGAGAGAGAGAGAGAGAGAGAGAGAGAGAGAGAGAGAGAGAGAGAGAGAGAGAGAGAGAGAGAGAGTTTATCAAGTGTGTGTGTGATGGGTGTATTTTCGCGTGCGTGTGTTTGATCATGCGTGCACACGCGCGTGTGTCTGTGCGTGTGTGTGATGTTGTTGTGTGTGTGTGTGTGTCTGCCTGTCTGTCTGACTGTCTGTGCGTGTGTCTCTGTTTGCAGAAAAGTTAAGAAAAAGAGACTATCGTCTGTCCTGTGTTTGTGTGCGCGTACGCACGTGTGTGTGTGTGTGTTCGTGTTTGTGCATAGGTTTTTGAGTACAGGATAGTAGAAAATAAGCGTGAGGGGATGGCCGGGAATGGGGGTGGGGGTGGGATGTTCCGAGTTGTTTGTGTTGCATGCAAAGCCTGGATGGTTCTAATTATTAGAAACAGCCAATATCACATCGTGCCAAAGAAACGAGCCCAACGCGGCTGGCCTGCGAGAAGAGCTGTGCAAAATAATTATGCTAGAAGGGACACAGTCGCGTGCACGCTCAAACACACATACACACACGCTTGTATGCACA
>CM065695.1:21850426-21862926 GCA_017654935.2 Phymorhynchus buccinoides | reverse complement strand
TTTCTCGGGGAGACGCCAAGGGAAGTAATAACAGGCTTGTGACAGCGTGTCGTCAGAGCCCATATAGACAAGCACGCCATACGGAAGCGCTTTGCTTATAACATGCGGGTCTAATATGAAAATAGGTAAGAGATGGGGGGCAGGGGGGTTGCTCCAAATATTGATATGCAGAGTGTGGGGCACTGACCATGGAGTAAGTAATTTATTGTCGCATTGACATTTTAACCCTTTCACCGCCAAAGTCGCGTTTTAGCACCACACTGATTTGACACCTATGTCACTAAAAGGCATCAAATTGGGGTCTATTATCCAAAGACCCTATTGTCTCAGTTTTGGGAAGTAAGGATAGACCTTATTTTATATATGTCACAGAAGAATCCCCAATACTGCAGATGGATTTTGTTCTCTACCCAGGTAAATTTAATGGACATTTTTGGCTGAAATATGGCTGGCGGTGAAAGGGTTAAGCAGCAGGTCATACACGCAGACTCTCAGATACAGACGCAGTCACACCACGTTAGCGTACTCATGCTTGCACAGGCGTGCATGCTTGCACACACACACATATATCATACTCATATACACACATAGCCTACGCTTGGTCACAGCTTTCATACATGCACACATTTTACATGCACCGCATGAACACGCACGAAAATGAACGTGCATATACGCGTGTATGTATCCATTCATGCACATTTTATTCACATTATTTGTTTTAAACATGTGCAAAAGAAAAAGAAAACAAAGAAAGGGTAGTGTGAGATTAAACGCATCATAAAGTTCAAATGTATTCCTGTAACGGAGCACGTGCCCAATTGAAGTTGCGTGTAAGCATATAAGAGATAAGAATTATAAAGGGATAAGAATTATAAACACAAAGACAAGAAAGAAGAAAAATGGGGGGGGGGGGGGGGTAATAAAAAAAACGAATTAATGCGAGCGATTTACCCAAAGTATCCCGTTTCTCTTTCGTGGCCCTTTACCTGGTAAACGGGTGTGTAAGTAGTCGGCTGGTCCTTTGATCTATCAATCTGTCTGTGTCAGCCTGCGTGTCTTGTCCACAGCGGAATGTCTTTGATCAGCGTCTTCAGTCACTCTGGGACTTTACTGCGGATTGCATACATGTACACGCACGCGCGCGCATGTATATGTGTGTGTATGTGTGCACACCCCCTCGCACGCGCGCGCGTGTGTGTGTGTATTTGGCTACGCGCGCATTTATGTGTGTGTGTGTGTGTGTGTGTGTGTGTGTGTGTGTGTGTGTGTGTGTGTGTGTGTGTGTGTGTGTGTGTGTGTGAGAGAGAGAGAGAGAGAGAGAGAGAGAGTGTGTGTGTGCCAGTGTAGGAGGGGTGCGATGGGAGCATGTACATGTGTTGGTGCACGTGTGCATACATGCATGTAGGCCTATGCCCTGTGCGTGTGTGTCTGTGTTTATGTACGATTATATATGGCTGTTATTTATTTTGCTCTTTTGAATATTTGACATGCACAAGTATTTCTTATGCCTAATTTATAATCTTATGTTGATAAGTATTTTATTGCACTGTGAGTGTATTTAGCATGTGTTTTTTGATTATTATAATGTTTGATATGTATTTTATTGTACTGAATGTATTTAACATGTTCTGAATGTTATGTTATAATATTTGATGTGTGTATTTTAATGTTGAATCACAGGCGTAACAACGATGAATTTCTCTTTTGAGATAATAAAGTATTGTCGAGTCGAGTCGAGTCGAGTCGAGTATGTGTGTGTGTGTGCGCTCGCAAGAGAGAGAGAGAGAGAGAGAGAGAGAGAGAGAGAGAGAGAGAGAGAGAGAGAGAGAGAGAGAGAGAGAGAGAGAGAGAGAGAGAGAGAGAGAGACGAGAGCGAGAGAGAGAGAGAGAGAGAGAGAGAGAGAGAGAGAGAGAGAGAGAGAGAGAGAGAGAGAGACAGACAGAGAGACAGAGAGAGAAAGCAAACAGACAGAGACAGAGCGAGTATTCCGTTTCTTTATTCCTCGCGGCCTTTACCCTGTCAGCTCGCATAGTCGTCATGACCAGTAACACACCAACCACCCCTCCATGTCTCTGAGTCTGTTTATCTACAGCGGCCATTGTTGCCAGCTCGCATAGTCATCATGACCAGTAACGCACCAACCACCCCTCCATGTCTCTGAGTCTGTTTATCTACAGCGGCCATTGTTGCCACTTTGATTCCAGCTTCCCAATACAGTATCTTCTTCTTCTTCTTTCGATTGGGGATGTTTATCCTGCCCCACGCCCAAAGTCTTCGTTTAGACTGCTATTGGCGCACAGGATGCATGCTTGTGAGTTCGTGTCATCCATTCCACCGGCACACAATTTCAAGGCTGAGGTCAATTAGCTTTACGTTTTATTTGTTTTGTTTGCTTTTGTTTATCTTTTTTTTCGTTTCTATTTCTCTTTTTCTTCTTTTTCCTTTCTTTGTCTCGTTTCCGAAGTACTCCCATTGGGGCTTTTTGGAATTCAATAGATCTTGTAAACCTTGCCAAAGGAACGACACTGCACTGAGAAACTGGACGGAACGGCACCACTCTCGTCGTGCAGCAGAGGGGCAAGTCAACATAACAAAATGACCACTGGGCACCACTCTCGTCATGTGACAGAGGGGCAAGTCAACACAACAAAATGACCACTGGGCACCACTCTCGTCATGTGACAGAGGGGCAAGTCAACATTAAAAAAATGACCACTGGGCACCACTCTCATCATGTGGCAGAGGGGCAAGTCAACATAACAAAAAATGACCACAGGGCACCGCTCTCATCATGCAGCAGAGGGGTCAAGGCAACATCAAAGAAATGGCCACACGGCACCGCTCTCATCATGCAGCAGAGGGTCAAGGCAACATCAAAGAAATGGCCACACGGCACAGCTCTCATCATGCAGCAGAGGGGTCAAGTCAACATCAAAGAAATGACCACACGGCACCACCCCACCACTGCGGGCCCCAGTCACCATATTAATTTGATTTGGCAGCTGTCGTATCGCCAATTAAGTCTCCCGCCTATTAAGCCCCGGTCTGGCGGAAAATAATTGCTTAATCACCGATTCAGCGTAAATGATTTTATACCGAGAAGCTTTCGGACTGGAGTGTGAAAACATGTCTGGCCAGAAACAGACTCCAGTAGTGGACCTGCCTGGCTTCATGACTTGGAATCGAGTCCAGTCTTCATTCTGATCATAGACATGCATTTGTATGTAATCACCACGAAAACAAGGTTTGGAGAACCATAATGCACTCTGTGACAATACAGAGGATTCCAAGCTGGTTGAAGTGGGTTAACACAACTCACGCTATAGTATATTTACTTTGGGCTGACCTCTGTCACTATAAAATGTTACTCAAAACCTTCCGTGTTTATCATAACACAGGTTGGAGAATTCTCCTCTGCTCTCAGGATTTCAGAGAAATCCAATGAACTTTCAGAGGAAGGGGAAACAAACTTCAGAGAAACCGATAAGAACCTTTGTGCTGGGACAATTTTGTTCAGCTATCATGTTGTCTTTCTCTTCATGAGTTGTTCTTTTGGAAATTCACCTTTGCTTGCATTATGTACTCTGTGAATATTGTTTCGGGGTGTTTTAACCTTTTCACCGCCAGCAATGTTTCAGCCAAACATTTCTGTTAAAATTACCTGGGTAAGGAAACGTTAGCTTATGCAATACTACGAATCCCCCTGTGACCTGTATTAATTCAGGCCTTTCCTTGTCTCCCAAAATTAACAACATAAGGTCCTTGGATAACAGATCCTAATGTCATGCCTTGTAGTAACGTGGATTTTAGATCAGTGAGGTGCATCAATGCCACATTGGCGGTGAAAGGGCTAAACACCCATTGTTGCGATGTTGATTGTGCGACCCCAGAAACCTAGTTTCTTTCAGATATCATTGAAAGCACAAACACAATGAGGGTTGGAGAGGATGTGATGAAACAAATCAATAAACAAAGGTAAAGCCACTACCCATTCCTAAAAACACAGCTACTTGCAGATATTTTGTTTTAAGCTGTCTGCCCGATATCAAAATAGCATTTTACGTTGATCTTGCAAGGAAGGTCGGTACAGGAATAAAAAAGAGACAAAAGAAATCAAGCACAGTAGTGTGTTTTACGTTCAGTGGCTACTTATTATCCTACTTGACCTCAAGTGCTGACCTCAAGTGCTGACCACTCCCCTCCTTACTAACAACACTCAGGACATTGGAGAGCTGTCCTTTCAGTCCCCTTAGACCACTTGGTCCAGATTAGTGCTTTCTGTCTCTAATGGCTCCTTGCACAGCAATTTATCTTCAGGGTTTTTTCCCTCAAGTTACCGTGATTCATCAAGGTCGCGCACGTGCGTTACGTGTGGCTAATTAAGCGCGCGCACGCACCAGACGTCGAGATCATATCACATCAATTATGAAGTAACTCTCACGTTTGGTTCTTTGGTTGCGCGTGGTAGTTCTCAATGAAACCGAATTGCGAATAAATCGACATTAGTGAAATCGCACAACGTGTATTTTGTGTATGTATGTGTCTGTTTTTGCGTGTGCGTGTCTGTGTGCGCGCGTTTGTATCTGCGTGTGTGTATGTGTCTGTGCAGCATATTTGTACATGTTGTGCGCAGAGGAACACAACTTCTCACACAAAACCTTTGGCGGAAGATAGGCTTCTTTGAACTGCAACAATCACGCAAGCACGGGAACATTTCGATTTATGTCCTTCGGTTTTGCGATTGGTTTGTGTGTGTGTGTGTCTGTGTATCGATTATCTTAAAAACTACTGTTTGGACTTTGATTAAAATTGGCAGAGGGGTAGACAGCTTAAAAAGGAAGCTTCCTTTCGTTAATCAACACCGTGCTGACCTTGACCTTGAAGTGTGACCTTGAAAACCGAAATTTCCTTCTTTGGGCTATGTAATTTCCCCCCAGCTTTATTTCGTGAACTAGTGAACAGAATCGCTTCAAATTGTGTGTGGTGGTGTACCATGGTGCAAGGAAGTTTGTATAAAAGTTCAGCTGTATCTCGTGAACTAGTGAACAGAATCGCTTCAAATTTTGGGCTGTGTATTTTATGCGTTCTGTAAGGGTGGAAAGTGGTGTGTTTATTGGGGGGTGGGGGGGGGGGGGGGGGGGGGGGAGGACATAACTCGGTGCAAGGAAGTTTGTATAAAAGTTCAGCTGTATCTCGTGAACTACTGAACAGAATCGCTTCAAAGTTTGGGCTATGTATTTTATGCGTTCTGTAAGGGTGGAAAGTGGTGTGTTTATTGGGTGGTAGGGGTGGGGGAGAGGACATAACTCTGGCCGGGTTTGCATTGTCACAATGCGTTGCTGCCGCTCGGCGATGCCTTTGTTTACTATTTGCAACATAAGCTTACACATTTGCATTGTTCAAGAAAAAAAAAGGACATTAAAAATTGAGTAGATAAACACCTTTTCCAGACTCTTCTTCTGCCATGATTGGCTGTAAGTCTAGAGACAATTTAAACTGTCCCGCTGCTACTGTTCTGTCCCTTGACTCCCGTGAAGAAGTGTTCTTTGAAAGTCCGGAAATGGCAACTTTCATCATATACGCGAAACGCGCATCCGCCGGCCTCTCGGCGCCCGTATCTTCGGCGTTTCTGGGCCGATTGCCTTTGAATTTGGCAGATAGATGACTGGGGACGGTGACTATCGATGTGCCAAACCGGAAGTGAATCGATTACTTAGGCGCATAACAGCAGCATGATGCAAAACGGGCCTTATAACTCCGCCGGTTTTCAACCGAATCGCGTCAAATTTGCTGTCAGGCTTGCTGTCACTGGGGCAAAGCCTGGCAGCAAATTTGAAGAAAATCGGGAGAGCGCGTCACTCTCAGAGCAGCGCCAACGGAAAACGGGGCTTTTTAACTCTGCCGTTTCTTAACGAAATCGCTTCAAATTTGCTGTACTCAGCGTTACCAGTAATTGGCATTACCGTTACTAGGCGTTACCGTTACTAGGCGTTACTGGTACTCGGCGTTGCGCTAGTATTACAATATACATGGCGCCAGTGACTTCTGTGCATTTTCTTTGGGAAAGCAGTCAAAAAGGCAAAGACGAAACCAGTTGAATCCAATGAAAGGAATGGTCCAGTAGACCTGTACCCCCCCCCCCCCCTCTCTCTCTCTCTCTCTTGTGTGTGTCCACTACCTCCCCCCTGTCTCTCTATGCATCACCACCCTTACCTTGTTCTCTATCACATTTGTTTTCTTTCTTTCTTTCTCTTCGCTTCTTTTTTATTCCTGGGCCTGTATTCACGTTGAGATAGCATGCTAACTTAGAAGCTCTTCCAAAAGTCCTATTAAATCCTACAGGACATTGGAAGAGCTAAGTTAGCATCATGCTAAGTCTCATGCTATCTCAACTCTCATTTTCCATTCTTTCTCGCGTGTCGGGGAGGCGTGCTTGCCGATCATGTCAGGCGTTTTTTTCAATACCCCCTCATTGGCGCCTATACAGCCAGCAGCCGTGTGAGCAGTGTATATTGTTGGCCCACGCTTCTTGTTCTTTTCATCGCTGTGCAGACAGTGGACCCACCACACTATAGACTTGTCAATGGGGCGGACGGTTCCGTAGCATTGTGCCCCCGTCTCTACGTGTCACCGTCTCTATATGTCACCAGTTTTGTCTCTATGTGTCCCCCATCTCTATATGTCACTAATCTCTATAATATAGTAAATATGTCACCAGTCTCTATATGTCTCTATATGTCCCCCATCTCTATAATATAGTAAATATGTCACCAGTTTTGTCTCTATGTGTCCCTCATCTCTATATGTCACTAATTTGTCCCTATGTGTCCCCCATCTCTATAATATAGTAAATATGTCACCAGTTTTGTCTCTATGTGTCCCCCATCTCTATATGTCACTAATTGTGTCCCTATGTGTCCCCCATCTCTATAATATAGTAAATATGTCACCAGTTTTGTCTCTATGTGTCCCCCATCTCTATATGTCACTAATTGTGTCTCTATGTGTCCCCCATCTCTATAATATAGTAAATATGTCACCAATTTTGTCTCTATGTGTCCCCCATCTCTATATGTCACTAATTGTGTCCCTATGTGTCCCCCATCTCTATAATATAGTAAATATGTCACCAGTTTTTGTCTCTATGTGTCCCCCATCTCTATATGTCACTAATTGTGTCTCTATGTGTCCCCCATCTCTATAATATAGTAAATATGTCACCAGTTTTGTCTCTATGTGTCCCCCCCATCTCTATATGTCACTAATTGTGTCTCTATGTGTCCCCCATCTCTATAATATAGTAAATATGTCACCAGTTTTGTCTCTATGTGTCCCCCATCTCTATATGTCACTAATTGTGTCCCTATGTGTCCCCCATCTCTATAATATAGTAAATATGTCACCAGTTTTGTCTCTATGTGTCCCCCATCTCTATATGTCACTAATTGTGTCTCTATGTGTCCCCCATCTCTATAATATAGTAAATATGTCACCAATTTTGTCTCTATGTGTCCCCCATCTCTATATGTCACTAATTGTGTCTCTATGTGTCCCCCATCTCTATAATATAGTAAATATGTCACCAGTATTTTGTCTCTATGTGTCCCCCATCTCTATATGTCACTAATTGTGTCTCTATGTGTCCCCCATCTCTATAATATAGTAAATATGTCACCAGTTTTGTCTCTATGTGTCCCCCATCTCTATATGTCACCTAATTGTGTCTCTATGTGTCCCCCATCTCTATAATATAGTAAATATGTCACCAGTTTTGTCTCTATGTGTCCCCCATCTCTATATGTCACTAATTGTGTCTCTATGTGTCCCCCATCTCTATAATATAGTAAATATGTCACCAGTTTTGTCTCTATGTGTCCCCCATCTCTATATGTCACTAATTGTGTCCCTATGTGTCCCCCATCTCTATAATATAGTAAATATGTCACCAGTTTTGTCTCTATGTGTCCCCCATCTCTATATGTCACTAATTGTGTCTCTATGTGTCCCCCATCTCTATAATATAGTAAATATGTCACCAGTTTTGTCTCTATGTGTCCCCCATCTCTATATGTCACTAATTGTGTCTCTATGTGTCCCCCATCTCTATAATATAGTAAATATGTCACCAGTTTTGTCTCTATGTGTCCCCCATCTCTATATGTCACTAATTGTGTCCCTATGTGTCCCCCATCTCTATAATATAGTAAATATGTCACCAGTTTTGTCTCTATGTGTCCCTCATCTCTATAATATAGTAAATATGTCACCAGTTTTGTCTCTATGTGTCCCCCATCTCTATATGTCACTAATTGTGTCCCTATGTGTCCCCCATCTCTATAATATAGTAAATATGTCACCAGTTTTGTCTCTATGTGTCCCCCATCTCTATATGTCACTAATTGTGTCCCTATGTGTCCCCCATCTCTATAATATAGTAAATATGTCACCAGTTTTGTCTCTATGTGTCCCTCATCTCTATATGTCACCAATTATATTTCTATGTGTCCCGGTCTCTATATGTCACCAATTTTGTCTCTATGTGTCCCCGTCTCTATGTGTCACCAATTGTGTCGCTATGTGTCCCCCATCTCTATATGTCACCAATTATGTTTCTATGTGTCCCCATCTCTATATGTCACCAATTATGTCTCTATGTGTCCCTCATCTCTATATGTCACAAAGTTTGTCTCTATGTGTCCCCATCTCTATATGTCACCAGTTTTGTCTCTATGTGTCCCCGTCTCTATATGTCACCAATTGTGTCGCTATGTGTCCCCCATCTCTATATGTCACTAAGTTTGTCTCTATGTGTCCCCCATCTCTATATGTCACCAGTTTTGTCTCTATGTGTCCCCCATCTCTATATGTCACCAGTTTTGTCTCTATGTGTCCCTGTCTCTATGTGTCAGAATGTTGTCGCTATGTGTCCCCCATCTCTATATGTCACTAAGTTTGTCTCTATGTGTCCCCCATCTCTATATGTCACCAGTTTTGTCTCTATGTGTCCCCGTCTCTATATGTCACCAATTGTGTCGCTATGTGTCCCCCATCTCTATATGTCACTAAGTTTGTCTCTATGTGTCCCCCATCTCTATATGTCACCAGTTTTGTCTCTATGTGTCCCCCATCTCTATATGTCACCAGTTTTGTCTCTATGTGTCCCTGTCTCTATATGTCACAAAGTTTGTCTCTATGTGTCCCCCATCTCTATATGTCACAAAGTTTGTCTCTATGTGTCCCCATCTCTATATGTCACAAAGTTTGTCTCTATGTGTCCCCCATCTCTATATGTCACAAAGTTTGTCGCTATGTGTCCCCATCTCTATATGTCACAAAGTTTGTCTCTATGTGTCCCTGTCTCTATGTGTCAGGATGTTGTCGCTATGTGTCCCTCATCTCTATATGTCACAAAGTTTGTCTCTATGTGTCCCCCATCTCTATATGTCACAAAGTTTGTCTCTATGTGTCCCCGTCTCTATATGTCACAAAGTTTGTCTCTATGTGTCCCCGTCTCTATATGTCACAAAGTTTGTCTCTATGTGTCTCCATCTCTATGTCTCTATGTGTCCCCGTCTCTATATGTCACAAAGTTTGTCTCTATGTGTCCCCGTCTCTATATGTCACAAAGTTTGTCTCTATGTGTCCCCGTCTCTATATGTCACAAAGTTTGTCTCTATGTGTCCCCATCTCTATATGTCACAAAGTTTGTCTCTATGTGTCCCCGTCTCTATATGTCACAAAGTTTGTCTCTATGTGTCCCCGTCTCTATATGTCACAAAGTTTGTCTCTATGTGTCCCCGTCTCTATGTGTCCCCATCTCTATGTGTCCCCATCTCTATGTGTCCCCGTCTCTATGTGTCCCCATCTCTATGTGTCCCCATCTCTATGTGTCCCCGTCTCTATGTGTCCCCATCTCTATGTGTCCCCATCTCTATGTGTCCTTGTCTTTTATCTCCCCGTCCCTTTTTTTTCTCCAAAAGCCTAACCCAATCCCTAAGCCAAACACCAACATTAACCCACTAACCGGCAAAGATGCCGATCAACACACCCCCCTCCTCCATTTCTCGGTTCCTTCCGGTGTTTTTTTCTCCCAGTCTTTCCTTTCTTTACTGCAGATTGAGCACTTCAACCTCTATCGTTTCCTATCCCTAATCCGAACGGACATAATGAGGCAAGGACACATGGAGACATGGGGGGGGGGGGGGGGGGGGGGGGGGGGGGGGGGGGGGGGGGGGGGGGGGGGGGGGGGGGTGGGGGGGGGGGGGGGGTGGGGGGGGGGGGGGGGTGGGGGGGGGGGGGGAGGGGGGGGGGGGGGGGGGGGGGGCATACCGAGATGGGGGCACATCGATATCATCCCGGGCGAACTGGGACGCTGTGTGTATAGTAGATCAGGGTGCGGGCCGGAAATCCAATCACTCAGACACCCCCTCTCTTTTACCCACCTACCCCTATGTTATCCTTTACTCGTCTTATTTTTTTCTCTTCATTTCCTCAAACTCCCAATTTTGGCAGGGATATGTGTGGAGATGGCGATGGGTGGGTAGGGCCTAGGAGGGTGGAGGAGGGAGTGGGGGTGGGGGGTACATTTCGGGACAGACGAGGTGACAGACATTGGAAAGGTTTTAGTGGTATGAATTGGAAGCTTGCGAGGTTTATCAAAGAGGTTGTCTTCCGTTTTTATTGTAGTGGTAGTCAGTCATTCAGGAGAGTTCCGCAGACTGATGAAGGTCTGTGTGATGGAGTGGAGGGTGAACATTGAGTGTGCCTTGGCAACTTGGTCAAGGTGTTGGCGGGTTGGTGACTGTTTGTAAGTTTATTTATTTATTTATTTATTAGTCCCCGAGCCGAAGGTTCGGAACTATTGTTTCTGTCTGGTCCGTCCGGCGTCCGTCCGTCCGGCGTGCCTCCGTCCGTCCGTCTGGCTATTCGTCCGTTTTTCTCAAAAACTATTCAGTCTATCATCATCAACTTTGGTATACTAGTTTGCCAAGATGCAAGCTATCCACTGATGTATTTAGTTTTACATTAATGTCAAGCTCGCGCCAGTTACGGGGTTCAAACCCCAAAACACGTAATCGCTAATATCTCGCGAAGTTTTGCATGTATTTCAATGCAGTTTTGTTCACAACATTTCTTGATGAATGGTCTATGACACAGTTGTCATGAATTTTTCTGTGCGCTCGTGTGCGCATGATCGCGCGCGCTCAAGTCATCTACTATCTTTCTGCCTTATTGGTCCATTCTCCTGCCTTATTTCAAGAAACACTTTCAAAAAGATTTCCTTCATCCGAAGTCGGACTTGCTGGGCCTAACTATTTTTTAGTTAGGCGCATAACGGCAGCAAGACGCATCTGCGCTCATAATTGATAGCAAACTGTCCGAGCGATCGAAGAAGAAGAAGAAGATTAATCTTGTTTTGCCTATTTGTAAGTTTATTTATTTACCTCTCTGCCTATTTATTTGCCAACTATTTACTTATTCAAAGAATGAAATAGTGAGGCCAAGAGAGGAGATGACGAAATTGAACAAAGGGTAATTACTCTCTTTTTCTAATTAACTCCCCTCCACCAAAGTTGATTACGATACCATTCACCTAGCAGTGCGTGGGTCAGAACCAAAGTGAGACAAGCAAAGCATCATTCTTAAAAAAGAATGTGCCAAGCTCGCCTTTATGACCCTCACCCACACAGTAGGGGAAGACGGGGTAAAAAGCGCATGGGCGGGTAAGAAGCCCACCCCAATTATCTCATGAAATAAAGAACATTTCAGTCAAATTCGCGCATGAGACGAATGCTACACATTAACGCTCGTCTCATGGGCAAAATGAGACTGAAATGTGCTTCATTTCATGAGATAATTGGGGTGGGCTTCTTACCCGCCCATGTGCTTTTTACCCCGTCTTCCCCTACACATCAACAATGGTGGAGAGGACAACATACAAACAAATCAACACATGTCCAAGAGTGGCATAGCCTTCTAACCTTGAATATGTTACACATAAACAATATACAACATCAATTCATCTCTTCATTTATTCATCACAGTATGTATCTGTCTTTCTGTCTGTCCACATGTTTGTATCTGGGTATCTTTCCTCACTGATTCATTGAAAGTCATGTGATCATAGATCAACTTCGCACTCACTATACACATACAGTTGTGCGCAGTGACCATACACCATTTGATTGGATGACGGTAAGCAGCCATTTCAGTCACTTAAAAGGTGTTTCGTGAAAACTAACCCTAGCCCAACCCTAACCTTATCCGAACCCTATCCCTTACCAGAGAAAGGGAAAACGTAAGGCTCTCTAAATATCGAATGATCAATATGGACTTTTTTCGTAAGTATAATAATACCAAGGATATTTTAAATGACGCAGAAATTGACATTAGTGTAATTGCGAAAGCAGTGCTGTCCTCAACTATTGGAAGACTACTGTAGAGGTTTTCTTTACTTTTTTTAATATGTCGTTCTTATGCATGCTATTTTACCTTCTTT
>CM065695.1:21822926-21835426 GCA_017654935.2 Phymorhynchus buccinoides | reverse complement strand
AGCACAGGTATTTTTATTATTACAGAACCTTCCTTGCATGATACACCACTACACAAAATATGAAGCTATTCTGTTCACTGGTTCATAAAATATAGCTCAGAAATGAAATATATAGCCCAAAGAACAAAATTTATGTTCTCAAGGTCCAACTTCAATGTCAAGGTCATGGTCAGCACAGTCACGAATATCGAAAGGAGCCTTATTACTTTTCACAATGTCTACACCTCAGCCAAATTTGATCAAAATCCGTCTAGTAGTTTTTGCTAAAATCGACGCTGTTGCACGCACGCACAGCTTTTCGTGTGTTGTTTTCCGGTATTTAGACAATCTCGCGATCGTCAACACACAGCCATCTTGTTCACTCAACACATTTGAGTGTACGCACGCACGCACGCACGCATGCATGCACGCACGCACGCGCACACACGCGCGCACACACACACACACACTAAGAAACATACTGTTGCCGTTTCGGCACCAGAATAAAATGTGACTCCCTAGATATTTTCCATCGTAACTTATATTCTTTATTGTTTGTGGCACAAGCCACAAACCTATAACTCACTTTGTCGGTCTGTCGGTCTGTCGGTCTGTCCAAAATTGTCGCACATATTGTAAAAGAGAAAGAAAAGTACAGACAGAAAAAAAAATACTTGGGCATAAAGTAACATTTCAGTTGTCATATCTACAGTCCTTAGGTATGGAAAGAATTGTATACTGAACAGAGCACATGAATCTTCATTTTAAAGCGTACAAAATAATAAACATACGTAATACAGACACTGCAACAGACACGACGAGTATGCGGTGCTTCTTTTGATGAGTATAAGTAGGATAAATAGTTTTAAATGTTTTCCAAAAGATATAAAAAGTAACGAAATGGTGCAGAGATAACATTCTGGTTTACAGATTAAAATTATTGAAAAGCCAGGGGAGGCGACTCAGTGTATGCAATGATTGGAGTGGTAAAAATAGACCGCTGGGCTGCAGTCTTGTGGAGTGAAAGTGTTTGATCCAAAATTGTGTGTGTGAAGAGCATAATGTAAATGCGCTCGGCGATGCCCTTGTTTGTAGTTCAAATAGTCACGTGCCACAAACGATTGCGAATCCGCGCTTGTTTCTCTATCGCTCGATTTAGTGTCGTTGTAAGTTGTATGCTATTGAACGGTTGTGTGTATTGAATGTGTCCGTGTTATGTGTGGTAATAATGAGTGTGTTTGTCGTTTGCTGTGTATGAGTCTAGTATCAACGCGTGTGTGTGTCACTGTGTGTGTGTGTGTGTGTGTGTGTGTGTGTGTGTGTGTGTGTGTGTGTGTGTGTGTGTGTGTGTGTCTGTGTGTGTGTGTGTCTGTGTGTGTGTGTGTTTTGTGCAAGAAAAACTGAGCTCCTTAAGCCTTCACTCGGCAAACAAACTGTGCATCAAAAATGTTGGACCGTGAAGTAATTATCATGCTGCTGTTGTTGTTGTCTGTTTTAGTACCCTGGCTAAAAGACTCCAGAGATCATCCCAACAGCGGAAGCACTTGAACACTATCGTACAAGTGCATCAGCTATGGATGAGAGCATTACGTGTGTGACCGGTTTTTTTATTACCCCGCCACGTAGGCAGCCATACTCCGATTTCAGGGGATTTGGGAGACTGATGATGTTATGCTAGGAGCTTGTCATGGCTAAAGACAATCCCCGCATAACTATGTATAACGTAACAACATTGTGATGTAGCCTTGGTGTTCTAGCCTATGTCAGTTGGTCTGACACAGCCTTAAGCCAAGGCTTAGGCATCATTATCATCACCAAGACCATCAGTTCACGAGGTAGCTCTAGCTATGTTCTACTTTTCTGTCTGTAATTATTATGTCTCTCTCTCTCTCTCTCTCTCTCTCTCTCTCTCTCTCTCTCTCTCTCTCTCTCTCTCTCTCTCTCTCTCTCTCTCTCTCTCTCTCTCTCTCTCTCCTTTTCTGTCTGTAATTATTATGTCTCTCTCTCTCTCTCTCTCTCTCTCTCTCTCTCTCTCTCTCTCTCTCTCTCTCTCTCTCTCTCTCTCTCTCTCTCTCTCTCTCTGTCTCTCTCTCTCTCTGTAATTTATTTAGTTGTCTATCTATGTTTGACTGTTTAAGCTTATTCAATTGCTTATTATGTTACTTTTTGCCATGTCATGATAGGAGCTGTGGGCCTAAATCATTAAAACATTTCGGAGTTCTCTCTCTCTCTCTCTCTCTCTCTCTCTCTCTCTCTCTCTCTCTCTCTCTCTCTCTCTCTCTCTCTCTCTCTCTCTCTCTCTCTCTCTCCCTTTCTCCCCACCCCCCCCTCTCTCTCTCTTCTCCTTGCCACGTTCTTTTATGTTAGGAGTCCTGAAATGTATAATGTCTGAGAAAAGCTGCTTTTAAGCAAATATCAGTCTGACACCAATTTGGCAATTTAACAAATCAGCTGGTGTGCGCAAATGAAGGATGGAGTTGGTTTCTCTCTTCAAGCGATGGCTGCCACCACACCTGTCTGCTTTCATTCCCTCTCCTTTACACCATCTTCTTCTCTCTTTTCTTCTCTGTCCTCATTTTGTTTGTACTTTCTGTTTCTCTATAACGGTAGTCATTAATGTCTGTAAGGCCTACACGAACGTTAAAACTTATTAAAGCTTTTTGAGAGAGAAGAAAAAAAAGAAGAAGAAATCCATTAGAGTCTGACAACATGACAGGTTAGTGGAGCTATTTGAGGAATTTGCTTGTTTACTCAGCTGGCTTTGGTTTTAAACATACACTTTTTTGTGAGAACCAGAGAGAGAGAGAGAGAGAGAGAGAGAGAGAGAGAGAGAGAGAGAGAGAGAGAGAGAGAGAGAGAGAGAGAGAGAGAGTTTTCTCTGTGCCCACGTCCCATTTCAATGCATTCTTTCCATATTTCCATACTCCTATGCATGCATACACGTGCACGCGCATTCTCTCCCTCTCTCTCTCTCTCTCTCTCTCTCTCTCTCTCTCTCTCTCTCTCTCTCTCTCTCTCTCTCTCTCCTCTCTCTCTCTCTCTCTCTCTCTCTCTCTCTCTCTCTGCTTCTCCGCCCAGCCCCACCCAATGGCTTTCTCATATTTTGATTTATTTCCCCAAACAAAAAGATTAGTCTTTTAGAATGTCATAATATGATAAGAGGAATTTTCTTAGATGCAGCTTCGAAGCTACCGTCGCTTAGCCCCTCCTCCGCCTCTCCCCCTCCCTTCCCCCTCCTCTCTCTCTCTCTCTCTCTCTCTCTTGTGCCATTTATAAATCCGCCCCAAGAAACATGTCTAGCTGGCAAGAATCCCATCCACGACAAAAATAGTTCTTTTGAATTCGACATGAAATGAAAGTGGGAAGGGATGGAGGTGTGGGGTGGGGGGGCAAAGGAAGGAAGAATGATGATGATGGATATCAACCCCAAGTCGTGCGTGGCGACAGGCGGAGAAAAACTTTTGAAATTGTTTGCACTTGATGGACCCCTTCACGCTTAGTTCTCCCTCCCCTGTTCTCTCATATTTTGATGGAAGCACAAAGGGGGGATATCTTCGTCAGAATCCCCGTGAGGCGCCCTAAACCACCTGTCCAGTCACTAGTAATAAGCGTCGTTTAAAAGGAGCGCGCGAGCTTTGGCGAGTAGATACCATCACACCAGCAAAACGCATACCATACCTGCTAGAAGACAGGGTGGAGACGAAAGAAGTTGTGGTTTTAAGTCATTCCAAGGGCACTCACTCGGGTCAAGCAGACGACACTTGAATGAGAATCTTTTTGTGTTCCACTTCGTAGCCTTTTTGGAAAATGTGTTTATAACTTGTCATTGCTGCTTCAGAGTTTTATCTGTGCAAGCTTGGTTAAAGCCAGCTTTGCATTTGTTTTATTCTGATGATTTGTTTTCCTAGATTACAAAATTGATACAACTGTCCAAGCGATGAACTGAATAGAAACTGAGGAAGAAACGATTTGAGTTGTGTGATTTTGTTTAGCTACAATCACAACAATATTTTCTCAACCACTGAAGTGTCGATTACGTTTTCTCTACGACAATTGTATTTATGGTTCGGATGTTGTTAACGAACAAGGAACACGGGGAAGAGCAGGTATGTCATATTTATGTTGTTTTAAAGCGGGGTTTTTTTTATAACTTAGGTACGGTTGATGAGTTGTACTACAACTGGTATTCTGGCCGGTGGAGGAATGGTTGATTGATTAAGGGGTGTCATTGTGAGTCTGACTGCTTTACCACATCCCTCCAGGCCTCCCCCTCACCCCCATCCCCTCCTTCATGGTTCATTGTTTCTTCACTTCATTCCTGCGTCTCCCTCAAGATGAAGTGTCTGCCTGCTGGGTGTAGATGGGTAGGGGGTGATTAAAACCCTTTCACCGCCAATGTCGCTTTTTTGCACCACAATGGTTTAACACCCATGTCACTAAAAAGCATCAAGTCAGGGCCTGTTATCTGGAGACCCTATTTTCGTGATTTTGGGAGGTAAGGATAGGCCTAATGTTATACATGTCACAAAGGAATTCGCAATATTGCAGATCAAGCAAATTCTCTACCCAGGTAAGTTTACTGGTATTTTTTGGCTGCAAAATGGCTGGCGGTGAAAGGGTTAAGTAAGCCTCCCATCGTCCTTCACCATCATCGCCTCTTCCTTTTTCACCACACTAACAAACTTTTAACAACGCAACAACCCGGCTTTGAAAACTATAGCTCACATAATCTAAACAGACAATGAGGAAATAATATTATAACCATTGATTTCATTCCAAACTGATTGTAAAGCTTTTACAATTAACAAAAACAGATTTTCTTCGCAAACTAGGAACATTTACTTCTACAACCAATATGAAGTTATCGTGTGTCTATTTGTTGCGTGCTTCGTGATGTACATTCTGTATCAATGCCTGAGCTAGGAGTCCTTACTATTTAATCCAGCTGTATTCCGTTCACCATTTTACTACACCAAGAATATCAAGAGACTTGGTTATTACATGATCCTGTTGCTATTCTGTTTGACAGAAAACATACACCGCTGACAAATAACATAAGATGTAAGCCTGTTGCCAGATTCTGTGAGAACCATATTTGTGGTTTAAATTATGTTTATTTACCAACAACGCACATTTGACAAATAAATCAAATATAACAACAGCAGCAACAAACTTAAAGCTTACACTGTGCCAGCTTATTTTGTATGAATTCCAGTATGGCGGCTGGCAAGCACAAGACAAAAGACAGACTGATTTGCATAATTACATGAAATAAAGGAAGATCTGGTTCAACATTCTAATGAAAGATACATTACAAGACAAAAGACAGACTGATTTGCATAATTACATGAAATAAAGGAAGGTCTGGTTCAACATTCTAATGAAAGATACATTACAAGACAAAAGACAGACCGATTTGCATAATTACATGAAATAAAGGAAGGTCTGGTTCAACATTCTAATGAAAGATACATTACAAGACAAAAGACAGACCGATTTGCATAATTACATGAAATAAAGGAAGATCTGGTTCAACATTCTAATGAAAGATACATTACAAGACAAAAGACAGACTGATTTGCATAATTACATGAAATAAAGGAAGGTCTGGTTCAACATTCTAATGAAAGATACATTACAAGACAAAAGACAGACCGATTTGCATAATTACATGAAATAAAGGAAGGTCTGGTTCAACATTCTAATGAAAGATACATTACAAGACAAAAGACAGACCGATTTGCATAATTACATGAAATAAAGGAAGGTCTGGTTCAACATTCTAATGAAAGATACATTACAAGACAAAAGACAGACCGATTTGCATAATTACATGAAATAAAGGAAGGTCTTGGTTCAACATTCTAATGAAAGATACATTACAAGACAAAAGACAGACTGATTTGCATAATTACATGAAATAAAGGAAGGTCTGGTTCAACATTCTAATGAAAGATACATTACAAGACAAAAGACAGACTGATTTGCATAATTACATGAAATAAAGGAAGGTCTGGTTCAACATTCTAATGAAAGATACATTACAAGACAAAAGAGACTGATTTGCATAATTACATGAAATAAAGGAAGGTCTGGTTCAACATTCTAATGAAAGATACATTACAAGACAAAAGACAGACTGATTTGCATAATTACATGAAATAAAGGAAGGTCTGGTTCAACATTCTAATGAAAGATACATTACAAGACAAAAGACAGACTGATTTGCATAATTACATGAAATAAAGGAAGGTCTGGTTCAACATTCTAATGAAAGATACATTACAAGACAAAAGACAGACTGATTTGCATAATTACATGAAATAAAGGAAGGTCTGGTTCAACATTCTAATGAAAGATACATTACAAGACAAAAGACAGACCGATTTGCATAATTACATGAAATAAAGGAAGGTCTGGTTCAACATTCTAATGAAAGATACATTACAAGACAAAAGACAGACTGATTTGCATAATTACATGAAATAAAGGAAGATCTGGTTCAACATTCTAATGAAAGATACATTACAAGACAAACGGAAAACGAAACCTTCATTTTCATCCTTGATACACTAATATGACACCACCACCCCACCACCACCCCACCACCCACCCCACCCCCCACCACACCACCCACGCACGCACGCACACACACATCAGGGATCCCAGGGTCCCCCATTTGGGGGTCTATGAAGTACTAAAATTCTAAAGGACCCTCTAAAAGAATGTGCAGGGGGTCCCAGGGATTCATTAGAAAAATTATTTTTAGCATTCGCAATGCCACTGGGACCCTCTATCCCGCCTCTAGGACCCTCTATACTGTAAGTGAAGGAGTCCCTGGGACCCCTTGTTTTGCGGGACGATTGGGAGCCCTGCACATACATACACACATCGCAGAATGTCATTAAAATCCACCCATAGCTTTTTTAAGCAGATACCCCTAACAAAGGTAAATAAAAACCTAGGCTCCTGGACGGAGGTAGCACGGTCAAATGCAGGTAGCCAATAGACTGAAGGTTTATGTGCCCACGGAGCAAATTAGCCCCCAATAATACACAGACTCCACTGGGCGATAACGGCCCGACAGGTGTGGGTGGAATGGGACTAACTCCGCAGTCATTTTCAGTTACAGACCTCACAGGCGCCTTTGAACTAGAAGTGGATAGTAATATAGATAGGAGGAACACTTGAGATGAAAAGGAGTTGGATGGGGTCCCGATGAGAGAAAGTGGTACTGATAAGAATGAAATAGTTGTTTGCATTTTAGATTGAGTCGTGAAATGTTGCTGGGTTGGCTAAAGTTAACTAGTTGTGGTACAATTACCTACTTGTGAGAGTTTTGTTTAGCTCTCGCTCTTCGGATATTGTTGAAACATACTATGCCATGTTGGAATAGAGTTTGGATTATAACCTAGCTACTGTGTGGGTAATGTGTTCCTCTATTCAGTCGAGTTGTTTGCATTTACTTATCACTAACTTTTTCCGTAATGATCCCACACCTTTTTCTTCCGCAAGCTTGGGTTTTTGATGGTATTTGTTCCTGTAAAAACGTAGTAGAAAAAAGGGGGTATGTTATTTTCATCCTAGGGTTGTTTTTTTGTTTTTTTGTTTTTAAATTTTGCTTTCAACCAGTAAACGTTTTCGTTATTGTAAAACATTATGGAAGATGTCATAATGACATCTATGACAGAAGAGATACCTTAAACATTAGCTTACATCCTCTCCATTCTATTTCCACCCCGCCCAAAAGGTAGTTGTGTGTGTGTGTGTGTGTGTGTGTGTGTGTGTGTGTGTGTGTGTGCGTGTGCGTGCGTGTGTGCGTGCGTGCGTGTGCGTGCGTGTGTGTGTGCGTGTGTGTGGTTGTGTGTGTGGTTGTTGCTGTGGTTGTTTCACAAGAGCATTCAGGGAGTCAAATATAACCATCGTTCGGGGTTACAATCCCATGCTTTGTTTTTTTTTGAGGCTGTCTGTAAGAGTTGGGATTTACCACTGAAATTGTGTCCCTATTACACTAAGTACAAGCCTGTTGACTGAAATAAGCGTTTATCCAAAATAAGTCACGTAATAAGAGTTTCTGCTGCTCGTCTTGCTCTGTTAGTTGTGTGACTTATGCCATAATATGTATTTATTGCCTATGTAGAAATGCTGGGGGGGGGGGGGGGGGGGGGGGTATGGGTAAAGTCCTGGACTATGATGAATCCATGTCCGGACCACTTTTTCCAAGGCTGCTACGTCCCTGGACTAAGATAATGTGAACTATAGATTTCTTTCCATCTGATTGAAAGCTTCAATTACTGTTGATTACTTCATTTTTAGCTAAGGTTTCGTGAAAACTGGAGAGGGGGAAGGGTGAATTTACGAGATGGCCCTGTTAAAAATGGGAAATTGAGTGGGATAGGGTAAAAGCAAGAGAAAAAGCTTTCAAGAATGCGAACGGAAGAAATTGGGGGAATCGTGATGAAGGACTCAAGTTTCTAAAGTCAATCCCTCTAGGCATCCCACCACCATCTCTCTCTCTCTCTCTCTCTCTCTCTCTCTCTCTCTCTCTCTCTCTCTCTCTCTCTCTCTCTCTCTCTCTCTCTCTCTCTCTCTCTCTCTCTCTCTCTCCTCTCTCTCTCTCTCTCTCTCTCTCTCTCTCTCTCTCTCAACCCCGCTTGCTGTCTCATGGACGGATGTCACCCTAAAAAGAGGTAATACAAGGGGTGGGGGTGTAATTGTAGTAAGCACAATGAAAACTGACAAGAAAATAGTGTTTATATTAAAACACAGCATGGACCGACCGTGTTGAACTTTAACGTATGTAAATAGCCGTTGTCGGCAGTCATTTGAGTCGAGGGCAAAATGGTTATGCGTTTCCTCAATGGCCGGTTTGAGAGAAAAAGTCGTCGACCTGGCAGCTTAGTGTGGAAGAGTGTAACTGTACGGTATCATTGTCAATCTGATACTCACCGTCATTTTTATTCGTTATTCATACGATTGCTTTTTATTAATAAACGTCCTTTGTTTCCTGCAGCTTCCACTACGCTTATACTGTTGAAGGGGTTTTGATTTCAATCGCATCATTTTTCATCAAGGGGTTTAAACCGTGTGTCAACTTTACTTGAGGGCTTAACATATAGGGGGTGGAGTGGAGAGGTACGAAACTGCTACATAATGTAGTGACAAAACTGTCACAAAAAAGTTGAACAAAATCATCTAAAAACAAAACAGCGTGAATGTTCAATTTTGTCAAATGGAAAGAGATTAAATAAGGGTTGTTGTTTTAATGCTCATACCGACAGTTCTCCATCATGATAGATATAATTAAAAGAGCATTTGGGCTAAATGTTACAATACTTGCTGCTTGCAGAGTTCAAGTGGACGTGATCCCACTCAAAATGTAATGCTTTATCGGTGAATCGCATTACACCTTTCCACATGTTTAACAAAACTTCGACACGCAGCCGACAGGCAGACAAATGGATGCGAGAATAACATAACCTCCTTGGCGGGGGTAATGAGGACGAACTGATTATCAGGCGTCGACAACTTGAGTTTCCAAAACGAAACAACTGAACCATAAACGTCTGACGGGGTCTGACGAACATCTGTCCATTGGTGTCAAGAAAGTATGTCTGGAATGTTAGTCCTGTGGCTACTGATCCTGCTGAAAAAATGGGGAAGGCGGAGATGTATGGATGGGGAAGGGATGTTAAATAATATATGTGTATTTTCACAACTATAACATTGCTATTTATCTGGTTCATATTTGTGCGAATATGAACTGTAAGGCGTGTATAAAAACCGAAAATTAAAGGATGTGGGATTGGAATAGAAGAGTAAAAGGGTATGGCGTTTGTCATGTCACTGGATGCTCTTATTCTGCAATCATAATGTTTTTAATAATTTGACAAGATTACACAGATCAATGAAAACCAAAATTTATAGATCGGTCAGTTTATTAAAAACTGAGCCAAAACAAAACACTACTTTAATAAGAGATACAAAAACAAACACAAGTCTGGACCAATAAATCATAATCCTGTGTCACTAGTAATAAACTTCGGTTAAATCCCACGAGCGTATCCGATATGAGAGTTATTGCACGATCGCCAGACGTTCACCTGGTAAAGATAAGCTGTATCCAAGATATTTTGTCAGGCTGCAACTGTGAAGAGCGGAGACGGTTAGTGCAGCGTTCATTATTTCAAGAGCCTCTTTGATAGTCCTGAAATTATAGGCCCGTGACAGTCGCAGAACACTTGAACAAACCGCAAATAACGTCTGATCAAAGGTAACGCGATTACAAAAAAAGTAAATCAGGCAATCTGAGGTCAAGAGGTAAGACGTACCTTGCGAGTCTAGCCATGTACGTTACAACCATCTTGGATTTCCTCTACAGCGCAACACGATATTCTTCATCCCAAACCGGACATACGACACCAAAGGCAGCCTGTGATTGGATAATTGAGGGGGCAGCACATGCAGCCAGATTTGTCCGTTCGGCTAAAAGTAGCTGCAAGTAAAACAAGGGCGTCGCCGAGCGGCAGACATGTCCGTCACCAGCAATGCCACGCACTTGCGACACCCCGTAGAGTGTCACATCCTGACACAAAATTGGAAGGGATTCTGTCTTCTAGTTCACGAGATACAGCTTGAAGAAGAAACATATAGCGCAAAGAAGGACATTTCGGTTTTCAAGGTCACACTTCAAGGTCAAGGTCAGCATGGTGATAATTTATGCTCGGATGTTTTCTTCTCTAGGGTATACAGTACCACACACAATCTGAAGCGCTTCTGTCAAGTACCAATGTGGAAAATATGGCTTAAAACCCAATGTGTAGACCCCTACCACTTTCAAGGCCTACGGATCGCCCGGACCGTGACCTTGACCTTGATAGGTATGCCACCATCAGAACGGGCATAAGCCAAAGTACCTTCATGCCAAATTTGAAGACTCTAACACTAACGGTGTGGGAGTTATGGCCCCTGAAAGATTTTCGGTTTTCAAGGTCGTACGCCAAGGTCAAGGTCACGACGGCAATATGGTTTGCGCGGATGCCTTCCTCTCATGGTGACACACCAGCACACACAATTTGACGTGATTCTGTCAACCCGTTCGAAAGATATCCTTGGGACAGACAGAAGGAGAAAAAAATGACCCTCCGATTTTCAGGCTCCAGCGATCTTTTTGACCTTGACCTTGACCTTGATCGGTATGCCATCATCAGAACGGGCATAAGCCAAACCACCTTCATACCAAGTTTCAACATCCTATGTTGATCAGTGCCCGAGATATGGCTAAAAATAGATTTTCGGTTTTCAAGGTCGTACGTCAAGGTCAAGGTCACGAAATGGTTTGCGCCGATCTCTTCCTATTAAGGAGGCACACCTTCACACAAACTTTGACGCGATTCGGTCAAGCGGTTCGGGAGATATCCTTGGGACAGACAGGGGGGAAAAAAGAAGAAAAAAAATACAAACCAGCCCATCGCAATAGTCCGTCTTGGTGACGGACTAAACACAACTAGGCAATGTTCATAACTATTCATTGACCGTCTTGGCAGCATTGTTCGTGCATTTAATTGTGGCGCTTGACAGTTTGCATAACGGGCCTGTTGACGCGCCATTACGAAGCACGTGCGAGTATTAATCGAGATGGGATTGGAGGAAGTCGCTCGTCAAAACCTGTATGGTCATGTTCTGGATGCGGGCTGTCATGTTCAAAGAGTGGAGCCAAGGCCTTTGGTGGGCTGGTGGGAGATGTGACAATGGCGCAAGGGACAAGATCCTGTCTAGAACGGATGCCAGAGAAAATGAACGGACGTGGGAGAAAGAGATCAGCCTACACAAAAGAAACACGTTGTAATTGGAGATGATTGTGTAAACTGATAACTCTCTCTCTCTCTCTCTCTCTCTCTCTCTCTCTCTCTCTCTCTCTCTCTCTCTCTCTTCTCTCTCTCTCTCTCTCTCTCTCTCTCTCTCTCTCTCTCTCTCTCTCTCTCTCTCTCTCTCTCTCTCTCTCTCTCTCTCTCTCTCTCTCTCTCTCTCTCTCTCTCTCTCTCACACACACACACACACAAACACTCTCTCTCTCTCTCTCTCTCTCTCTCTCTCTCTCTCTCTCTCTCTCTCTCTCTCTCTCTCTCTCTCTCTCTCTCTCTCTCTCTCTCTCTCTCTCTCTCTCTCGCCCCCCCTTACCAAGTAATTTCTCAAGAGATCTCAATTGTCTTCCCGAAGCTGAATTATTAATTAGATTTTGATAATTTGCCTGCCACTAAAGCTTTTAATTTAATAAATTATGCTGATTGCAAACAGATCAGGTCGGTAATTATTTTAAGCCTCTAGAAACGTCACAAATAAAGACATGGATTAAGGCATTGATCGAGAAATTAATAACCTAATTAGAGAATAAAACAAGCAAACAAAAAATGCACGGTACGTAAATAACATCCGAATTACTTTTATACAAGTTATATTTTTTCTGAAGGTATAAACGATGGTGATAATTTGTTAAAGGTTTGGCAAAACATCAAAAAGAA
>CM065695.1:21792926-21800426 GCA_017654935.2 Phymorhynchus buccinoides | reverse complement strand
TGCCCCCCAACATAAAAAAATGTTCTTTTCACAATGATTTTACCCTTCTCAGCGTGTGGTCTTTCTGGTGGTAAAGGCTGTTAACATTCAGTGAGTCTCTATGCTACTGACATGGGCTAACAATCCCCTTCTGCTATATTATGTCGCCTTTTGTGTATTTACACGTTAAACGTGACTATAACTAAGTTTAATGTGAGAGAGAGAGAGAGAGAGAGAGAGAGAGAGAGAGAGAGAGAGAGAGAGAGAGAGAGAGAGAGAGAGAGAGAGAGAATGAAAAGGAAAGAGAGAGACAGAGGGCAGATTTGTCTGTCTATGCAGGGCTAATGTATACACAGGCTCTGGTCTATGTATGTGTATGTGTGTGTGTGTGTGTGTGTCTGTCTGCCTATCTGTTTGTGTGTGCCTGTGTTTGTGTGAGTCTCTCTCTCTCTCTCTCTCTCTCTCTCTCTCTCTCTCTCTCTCTCTCTCTCTCTCTCTCTCTCTCTCTCTCTCTCTCTCTCCTCTCTCTCTCTCTCTCTCTCTCTCTCTCTCTCTCTCTCTCTCTCTCTCTCTCTCTCTGTGTCCACCTATCTCTGTGTGTATGTGTGTGTGTGTGCGCGCGTGCGTGCGTGCGTGTGTATATCTGTCTGTCTGTTTGCGTGTGTGTGTGTGTGTCTGTCTGTCTGTTTGTGTGACAGGTCTCAGAGTAGTAACCAGCGAAGTGTGATGACATTGTCAATCAGTGTGTCCTTTCCTGTCCTTTCACTTCACGTCCGGCTGCTCGGATTCCACGGTCGTTTTATTTCGCTCGTTCCGCTTCATAACGCTTTCTTTCATATACCCGCCCATTCACACGACAGACATGAATGAATGGGGAAGCCCTAGTAGTTGTTGAAAAGTCAGCGAGTTTGTGGCTCTAGGCCCTATTATATGCCTTGACACGGTGAATGGAGTCACCAGGAGAGGGGGGGGGGGGAGGAGACAGAGAGAGACAGACGGACGGACAGGCAATGAGACAGAGGGACGAAGACACACCGGCAAAGACAGAAACAGAGACGGGCAGAGAAAAGGACAGACAGAAAGAGAGAGAGAAAAAAGGGATGAATGTGTGTGCTGAACTCTCTCTCTCTCTCTCTCTCTCTCTCTCTCTCTCTCTCTCTCTCTCTCTCTCTCTCTCTCTCTCTCTCTCTCTCTCTCTCCTCTCTCTCTCTCTCTCTCCTCTCTCTCTCTCTCTCTCTCTCTCTCTCTCTCTCTCAATCTCTCCTCCCCCCACACTCTCCTCTCTCCCTCCGTCTCATCTTCGTCCTCTCCTAGTCTTCTCCTCTCCTCCTCATCCCCTCTCTCTCTCTCCTCCCTCTCTCTCAATGTTCCATGCTAGTAGATGTATTGCATGCTTAAAACCAAGGACAGAATGGAAAACTAGGCCCAGCCTAAATTCTTTTCATTGTAAAATAAAGTGTCTGAGTCTCTCTCTCTCTCTCTCTCTCTCTCTCTCTCTCTCTCTCTCTCTCTCTCTCTCTCTCTCTCTCTCTCTGTCCTTGTCTCTCTCTCCTCTCTCTCTCTCTCTTTCTTTTGCCTCCCCCCCCTCTCTCTCTCTCTCTATCCCCCCCCCCCCCCCCCTCATAGTCTAACAGTGACTCGATATGGAAGGGAAATTCTTTATCCATGACGTTTCCACAGCTAAATAAATCGAGGTGCTGCTAACAAAGGAGAGAGAGAGATAGAAAGAAAGAAAAATAACAAGTGCAACGCCGAGCGGCTGCAGCCGAGCTACTCCGAAATCGGAATGTGTCGGCTGTACACATACATAAAAACGCATAAAAACAGCACGTAACTACATAAAAACGCATCAAAAGAGCACGTAACTGAATAGTTTTTTTAATATATAGCCTTGGGGTTCGGACCCGTGATTTGAGCGCGCGCGATCATGCGCACACGAGCGCACATAAAAATTCATGACAACTGTGTCATAGACCATTCATTAAGAAATGTTGTGGGGGAAAAAACTGCATTAAAATACATGCAAAACTTCGCGAGATATTAGCGATTATGTGTGTCGGGGTTTGAACCCCGTAACTGGCGCGACCTTGACCTTAATGTAAAACTAAATACATCAGTGGATAGCTTGCATCTTGGCAAACTAGTATACCAAATTTGATGATGATAGACTGAATAGTTTTTGAGAAAAACGGACGAATAGCCGGACGGACGGAGGCACGCCGGACGGACACCGGACGGACGGACCAGACAAAAACAATTAAACCTTCGGCTCGGGGACTAACAAAAAATAACAAAACGCTTATGTCTGAACTCGAGTGTCCTTTTCTACTTTATGGCTATTTTTCAATGGAAATGTGGAGTGGGTGGGGGCGAAAAGCGGAGAAGAGGGGGGTGCCAAGGGAGGGAGGGTGGGGGAGGCACAAAGAAGTTCAACCCCTTTGTTGTTTGTTGGGAAAACACCGAGAAAGGAACATGCAAATAATATAGGCCTATGAACACAAGAAAAGGCCGTTTCCCTCTGTCTGTTTTTGAGAGAGAGAGAGAGAGAGAGAGAGAGAGAGAGAGAGAGAGAGAGAGAGAGAGAGAGAGAGAGAGAGAGAACGTTTTAATGAACCGGGCCATCTGCCCATGTCAAAGGGAACCGTGGGAAGGGGAAATTGAGAGAGAGAGAGAGAGGAGAGAGAGAGAGAGAGAGAGAGAGAGAGAGAGAGAGAGAGAGAGAGAGAGAGAGAGAGAGAGAGAGAGAGAGAGAGAGAGAGAGAGAGAGAGGGGAGAGAGAGAGAGAGAGAGAGAGTATTTCTTTATTTACGAGGGCAGAAGAAAAGCTTTTGTATGTTCTGTGTAAATGCAGTCCTCTCGGGTGAATAAGGTCTACGATATATAAAATATTGTAGCGCTGTAAAACAAATAATAAAGGATAAAATGTACGTGGAGAAAGATTAATAGAGGAAAGTGAAAGAGGGTGAAAATGAAATTGTGTAGGTGCTTGTGTGCACGAGAATAAGACGCTGATAGGTAGACGGATGGGGGAGAGAGAGAGAGAGAGAGAGAGAGAGAGAGAGAGAGAGAGAGCGAGAGAGAGATCGAGAGAGAGAGATCTGATTAAGCCATCTGCCCGTATCAAGAAGGGGAGAGTGGGGGGGGGGGGTTGGTGAAAATACAATGATCATAAATACTGACACTGACACTGACTGACACTGGTTTATTGTCATTACCACCGGGAGGGGTCTATTTATCATAAATAGAGAGTGTGAGTGAGAGAGAGAGAGAGACAGACAGACAGACAGACACCCAGAGAGAGAGAGAGAGAGAGAGAGAGAGAGAGAGAGAGAGAGAGAGAGATTGAATCGAACTGAAGTTTGGAGAGAAACTTTACGCATACAACATGTTTATTATGATTCAACACGATGCTTAGATAAATACAAAACAGGACATGGTTCTCAATCAGTGTCACCATTGACATATAAAACGGTTTATACGAATGCATACTTTCATAATGATAAATTACGTTTTACTCGAACACGAAAGTTCTGCCTACAGCTCGGGGATTCTTTGTTTTTAATCGCTTCTTAAACGTACAGATTTTTTGATAGTTCATTTTTTAAAAATTTAATCTGATGTAATATAAAACTTCGCGTTTTCTGGAGACTGGACAAGTTGTGAAATCACTTTCAGAAACGGGAAGGGAAAACAGTAAGTTTTTTTGTATAGTTTTTTAAATTAAAATAATTGTTTTCAAGTACGTTAGTTTTCGTTACCATTGTTATTAACACTACTGAAAATAAAATAATGCATTATGTCTGTTAGTTTTGAATAACAGTACTACAGTACAAAAATGTATATACTGAGGAAAACGGTATATACATGCGAGTTTCAGAGAGAGAGAGAGAGAGAGACAGAGACAGAGACACAGAGAGAGAGAGAGATTTAACCTGGAACAATGCGTTGCTCAAGAAAGAAAGAGCAGGCGCAGTAGATAGAGATAAAAGGTTCGAATGAATAGCAGTATGGATCGGAGTGTATGAGTAATGTTTAGACAGACGAAGACTGATTGCAGATAGAGATAAAAGGTTCGACATGAATAGCAGTATGGATCGGAGTGTATGAGTAATGTTTAGACAGACGAAGACTGATTGCAATGTCAACAGAGAAGTGACATCCACCCGGAGAACGACACCCCGGGTATCAGGAACGGGGTGGGCGAGCATACCGACTTGATTGACTCCTTGTCGCCTTGACTCATTGACACCGCCCTCTTCGTCATAACGTCACGCGGAGGAGGTGCCAAATGTGACACGTTCGTGGGAAAAGTGCGCAGTTTAATGGATCGAAAGTTTCCAACCACTGTCCACGGCGTTCACCACTGAGTCTAAAGGCCCCGCTCCACACGTCCAACGTCAGCCGTACGGCTATCCACCTGTCACGACGTCTGTGATGCATGAATCTGATGAAATCCTAATAGTTTCATGCACTATATTCGCAGACCTCCAAACACGAATTTGATTACATATATTTGCCCCTGTATCAGACATGTTATAAGGTTTATGTATTCATGGGTGAAAGTTTTATTCTCAGCAAGGAATTCCTTAATCGTAAAAATCAGAAAATAAGGAAATCCTTATTTTCAAATTTTCCAAAACATATTTGACTGATTTGAGCGACCATAGGCCACAAAGTGTGTTTGCTCCTAGAACTGTCAACTTAAATGTCATTTTAGAGTTCAAAGCATTTTAAAAGGGAATGAAAAACCTCTGGAGAGCTCACGAAATAGGCATTTATCTGCAAGACCCCCCAGGCTAGTCTCTGCCCCTACACCCCCGCGGGGCCTAGGTGACAGCGGCCCCAGAAAGTAGGGCCCTGCAACCCGCCTCCCACGCATTTTTGTTATTTTCAAAATCTGTCACTTTCACCCATGTGTATTGGAGTCTACATGAATATAGTGAATGAAACAAGTGTGATTTGTATCAGGTTCGTCTATGCATTAGTATTTAATCAGATTCATGCATCACAGACGTCGTCACCGTTGGATGGCCGTACGTCCGGAGCAGGGAGTTATCACATCGTCGTATTTTATTTCGAGATGTCTGGCCCAGATATTTCATCTGTATGTGTATTTATTTAATAGGGCCTATGTCATTTATAACATTATGGTACGTATTTCCAAGTCCAGAAACGCATCTAGAGTCCAACGCATTGCTTTACCCTGTCACGTCTTGATACAGATCTTTAGATTTATAGTAACTATCCACTCAGTCATCTGCTCAACAATCACATCTTACCATTATATTCGCTGATCCTTTTAAAAAAAAAGACATCTCCGGACCAGCTCTGTCTTAGATACATTTATATCATCTCTAGAATAAACGTTCGTTGTTTTTACATTTCTCACGCCCAGTTGTATTAGGGTCTTTAAACCTTTCAAGGGCCAGCCACACGTCAGCTAAAATCGTACGATACGATTCGATCACGTGATCTCGAAGCGTGAATCACATTAAAATTTTGTTCTTGGAGACCACGTGATCAAATCGTATCGTACAGTCGTACGATTTGAGTGGACGTGTGACTGGGCCTTTAGGCTATGACTGTGCTGTTCAGTTATTATTTTGCTTTACATCTTGTGTCGAAATCAAGAACGGCAATTCACACATTTTTGGGTATGAAAGTCTGCTATTTTGAACATCCCAAAACGTCCGTGCTATTATATCTATGCCACGCCCCTTACTCTGTACCTTAAAGATCAGTGAAAGGATTTGTAGTGGTATGCTGTCATTTAACATGGGAGCTGTTTCCTGTCTGTGACCAATGGATAAGGCGAGGTGACAAGTGACAACATCATGGCTGTACGTCAACACGCTAACACACACGCTCACCATCCTTTACCCCGCTCTCCCCACCCCACCCCTTCACCCATCTCCTCTTAGATATCCACCGTCAACGTGTGTCACAGTTGCACCCAAGCAACAATAAAGAGTAGACCCAATTCCAAATAGAAAAGGTGATTTACATTCTGATCACCCCTTTTATCACCGTCGTCAGCCACCACCAAACCCAGCCCCCTCTCTCGTTCCTCCCACCTGTAGTGTGTGCTCTCCTCTCACCTGTCTGTCATCTCACTATAGGTTGGTATGGACAGACAGACGGAGCAGGGCCGGATCTACGGGGGGTTTCCTGGTTTCTGGAAACCCCCCTCAGCCCCAAGTATAATGTACCTTATACAAGGGTGAAACGTAAGAAAATGGTTCGCTTTGTGCCTTAATAATACCTAAATTGCACCATTTTCAGGGGGCTTTTCCCCCTGGGCCCCCAAAAGAGCATTGCTCCTTAATCCGGAACCTATGCAGCTCCCTGGACCCCTGGCGGACCCCCCCCCCTCCCCCCATTACGAATCACTTGGTCCGGCCCTGCAGAGGATCTACTAGGGTCAATATAACGACTTGGGTGGCTCGTTGTCGTGGGCTAGTGCTCCCCCTCCGTATCGGCTATTGATAAGAAAGGGTGTTGACATGAGAATCGAGCCTCTGACTACTTGATAGCTCTCTCCTCGATCTTGACGACCGGAGTCGCCGCATTCCTGTCGTGGTTCACTGAAGTGTGATTCCGTGTTGTTCCCCCCTCCCCGGTGCGATTGCTTTTCCTCCTTACATTACCGACTGTAGTGGGTTCGCCTGTCTGCCCCGTACCCTATCCCCTAGCGGCTTGGGAGACCCGAGCCGGGGACAAGATAAGGCGTTGTATATTTCCGCCCGATGACTGACGGTGTATATCATGTTGGGGCTGTGATAGATAGGCCTACACCTGTTACTAGTGCTGTTACTACTGGTCGTGGGCTTTAGTCTCCCTATGCTGTAGCGTGGAGGTTAATAGTTTTTTGTACTGTGGTACTGTAGGTAAGACTATTATGAAGTTTGCAGTGTACCTGTTTTTAAGGGAGTATTTTGTAATCCATTTTTTATGTACGAAACAAGTGTTTGATTAAAAAATCCAAAATTTTATAGACTAGGACATGCATAATGCTGTATTTTTAAATAGTATAGTGTTTTTTGCTTTTTATTTAATATTCAGCGTCTTGGATTTGAATATACTAATGTTATAATCTGAGGGTTCGGATTTTCAAGCTGTTCGGTAGGTCTAACCCAAACAGATATTGCATGATTCCCACCTTGGCCAACCAAGAACCTACTACCTGAGTGTCTTTACTCTTGATATTAGAGCTTTCAACTTGGAGGTGGTGTTTTGGACGGACAAACGTAACTGGGCCACTTGCCAGACATATTACAAAATTATGTGATTGATCTCAACAGCGAATATCAGATTCCAACCGATCAAACCTTTTGGAAGTAAAATCCCCAATTTTGTTTGAATGAGAATCACACTTTCCTCATGTCTGAATATTATATATTGATTATAATTTTATAAGCCCTTGCTTTCAGGGGAAACTGGCTTTTGTTTGATTCACCCCGTGTGAAATATGATGCGGGAAGAGTAGCACTGACTAATTTTTGTCAACATTTACAGTAGGCA
>CM065695.1:21777926-21790426 GCA_017654935.2 Phymorhynchus buccinoides | reverse complement strand
CACTCCAAATGCCAATTTAATAAGGGTGTATTTATGTATAAAATCTTAAATGGACTCGCACCTCCTTATTTATGTAAAAGGTTTCCTGTAACTCAGGTGCGGAATAAAGAAACCATACTCCTCCCCCGACCTAGAACAGACTTATTTATGTCATCGTTAACATACTCAGGTGGAAGGTTGTGGAATGAAATCCCTGAGTGCATAAAAACTAAAAGCACATTGCTGTCATTTAAAAGATGCTTTAATAAATATTTATTCGAAAGGTTATAACAGTTCATTCCCCTTTTCTAAACTTGTCTATTGTGCATGTTATAATTTTAGTAAATGCGCATGTCTGTAGCTATGCTCCTACTACCTGATATTGTAAAATTGTCAATTGATTACTTGTCTAACTATGATTTATGTGTGTGAAAGGAATTGTGAGAATGTTGATTTATATGTCATGTTGTCCTTGTTCTTTGGATTTGTTACATTTGATTGTTACATTGTTTACTTTTGACCCATTTGAGTTTGTTTTGTAATTTATTTATTTATTTATTCACTTCATATGTCATTATTTTAGAGGACCTGATGAAAATAAGCTATTTCTGCTTACTCAGTTTATCCTCATTAAAAATTTCGAGTTCGAGTTCGAGTTCGAGTTCTCTCTCTCTTCTCTCTCTCTCTCTCTCTCTCTCGTCTCTCCTCTCTCTCTCTCCTCTCTCTCTCTCTCTCTCTCTCTCTCTCTCTCTCTCTCTCTCTCTCTATTTCTCTCTCCCTCTCTCTCTCTCTCTCTCTCTCACCTCTCTCTCTCTCCTCTCTCTCTCTCTCTCTCTCTCTCTCTCTCTCTCTCTCTCTCTCTCTCTCTCTCTCTCTCTCTCTCTCTTACCATAATGAGAAGTTAAATGTGTTTATTATGTGTTTATATGTATGCTTATGTGTATAATGAATGAAGTGATTAGTTATTTGATAAGTAATTATTTCTGTTTATACTATATATATATTTTGTTATTTCCTACAATGTGTTTGTTCATTGTAACCCCATCATATGGGGCCTTGGCCTTTTGCTAAAAAAATCCGTCCGTCCTCTCTCTCTCTCTCTCTCTCTCTCTCTCTCTCTCTCTCTCTCTCTCTCTCTCTCTCTCTCTCTCTCTCTCTCTCTCTCTCTCTCCCTCCCTCTCTCTCTGTGTGGTTACTTTGTTTATGCGAGTGTGTTTTAAGTTGTGTTTGCGCTTACAAAATGTGTTCGTGCTTCAGTGTGCTTTGGAAGGAATGTAGCTGTAGTTGTTTATTTTAAAGGAGGAAACTGAAACTATATTTAACCAAATGATTCATTGTTGAAAGTATGCTCTCTCTCTCTCTCTCTCTCTCTCTCTCTCTCTCTCTCTCTCTCTCTCTCTCTCTCTCTCTCTCTCTCTCTCTCTCTCTCTCTCTCTCTCTCTCTCTCTCTCTCTCTTTCTCCTCCCTCTCTCTCTCTCTCTCTCTCTTGTTCTTCTTTCTCTCTCTCTCTCTCTCTCTCTCTCTCTCTCTCTCTCTCTCTCTCTCTCTCTCTCTCTCTCTCTCTCTCTCTCTCTCCTCTCTCTCTCTCTCTCTCTCTCTCTCTCTCCCTCTCTCTCTCTCACTCGTAAGTTATCAAAAAAAATATTTCAACTAAACAGAATCAAGCACTTTCTTGATATTCACACCAGAAAACTCTTCTTTCATGCATATATTCAGCCAGACATTGATTATGTTTCAACTTGTTGGGATAAAGCAAGCAAAAACTGTCTAAGACATTTAGAAAGTATTTATAAACGTGCAATTAAACTAATTCTTCTTAAATCATCAACACTACAAATTTCTGATTATAAAATTGTTAACATACTTCCCTTCCACTCCAAATGCCAATTTAATAAGGGTGTATTTATGTATAAAATCTTAAATGGACTCGCACCTCCTTATTTATGTAAAAGGTTTCCTGTAACTCAGGTGCGGAATAAAGAAACCATACTCCTCCCCCGACCTAGAACAGACTTATTTATGTCATCGTTAACATACTCAGGTGGAAGGTTGTGGAATGAAATCCCCGAGTACATAAAAACTAAAAGCACATTGCTGTCATTTAAAAGATGCTTTAATAAATATTTATTCGAAAGGTTATAACAGTTCATTCCCCTTTTCTAAACTTGTCTATTGTGCATGTTATAATTTTAGTAAATGCGCATGTCTGTAGCTATGCTCCTACTACCTGATATTGTAAAATTGTCAATTGATTACTTGTCTAACTATGATTTATGTGTGTGAAAGGAATTGTGAGAATGTTGATTTATATGTCATGTTGTCCTTGTTCTTTGGATTTGTTACATTTGATTGTTACATTGTTTACTTTTGAACCATTTGAGTTTGTTTTGTAATTTATTTATTTATTTATTCACTTCATATGTCATTATTTTAGAGGACCTGATGAAAATAAGCTATTTCTGCTTACTCAGTTTATCCTCATTAAAAATTTCGAGTTCGAGTTCTCTCTCTCTCTCTCTCTCTCTCTCTCTCTCTCCTCTCTCTCTCTCTCTCTCTCTCTCTCTCACTCTCTCCTCTCTCTCTCTCTCTCTCTCTATTTCACTCTCTCTCTCTCTCTCTCTCTCTCTCTCTCTCTCTCTCTCTCTCTCTCTCTCTCTCTCTCTCTCTCTCTCTTCTCTCTCTCTCTCTCTCTCTGTCTTCTCTCTCTTACCATAATGAGAAGTTAAATGTGTTTATTATGTGTTTATATGTATGCTTATGTGTATAATGAATGAAGTGATTAGTTATTTGATAAGTAATTATTTCTGTTTATACTATATATATATTTTGTTATTTCCTACAATGTGTTTGTTCATTGTAACCCCATCATATGGGGCCTTGGCCTTTTGCTAAAAAAATCCGTCTCTCTCTCTCTCCCTCTCTCTCTCTCTCTCTCTCTCTCTCTCTCTCTCTCTCTCTCTCTCTCTCTCTCTCTCTCGCTCTCTCTCTCTCTCTCTCCTCTCTCGTCTATTCCAAACACGTTATATTCAGCAACATCCATCAATCTTACAGTCAAGAGCTCCATTCTTTTTGCGACTACATGAATTTATAACTGCATTTTAAAGTGTATTGTCTGTCTGTCTGTCTGTCTGTCTGTCTGACTGTCTGTCTGTCTGTATGTATGTATGTATGTATGTATATAATATGTATGTGCGTGTGTGTGTGTGCGCGCGCACGTGTGTGTGTGTGTGCGTGTGCGCGCGCGCGTTGTGTGTGTGTGTGTGTGTGTGTGTGTGTGTGTCACACTGACTGTCTACCTGCTTCTACCCTTTCTGTCTCTCTCTCACTCTGTGTGTATGTATGTGTCTGTGTTTTGTTCACAACCTACCACACAATATTCCTGCACGATCCATCATCCTTATATCCCTCCTACGTTGTGCGTTCATGCATATATACTGCTCAAAATGTGCTAAGGATATTATCGTAAGCATACAAAATGATCAAAGATAAACATGAAGCCATTACTTTTTTTCTTGTTCAGTTTAATTAACATATCTTCACGTTTTTATGGAAAACAAGGTCTGATAATGATTTTATTGGCTTGCCTCAAAGAACGTTTGTGATACTCCTTCAAAATGCATAAAACAACCAAATGGAGCGAATTGTTCTTCTTTTTTTCTTTTCTTTTTTTGGGGGGAGGTTGTGGCAAGAAAAGTCATGGATAAGCATGTGCGAGACCCCCTCACTGCAATTCCAGCTTGGAAACGCCATTGTGTGTTCTGGGGGAGCTTTTGAAGCTCCTGCTGATCCAGGGTGTTCCACTACAGGCACTGTTCTGGGTAATGTAGACTTCTGAGCTGCTGTGAACGGCTTCAAACGGCTGCCTGGAGCATGTTTCAGACTGAGGTCTCTAGATTGGGAAACCTACCTCATATGGACGATGATCTCCTGCTGCAGGTGCGCGTCAACAATCCATGCTCGATGAAAAGGTGCATTATCATCCATGAAGATGACGTCATCTCGAATCGTGCCACCAGAATATTTGACGCGGACATCGATGGCCTCATCCCTACAGGGAACAGCTATCAGGGATTCCTTTTGAAGATTTTGTGACACTATTTTCCCGACCATGCTCATACAGGTCCAAACCGTCAAAGACCCACCTCAAGATTTGAATGCTCTCTGACACATTTCCTGGAAATGCTGTCCTGAGAATCTCCACACCCTAGCAAGACCATCCATGAAATTAAGACTAATCATGAACTCGTTGGTGAAGAAAATTCATGTCCAGTTTCATAATGTCGAAATGGCGTGGTTCTGTGCTCTCAAAAGACAGCACTGCTCATGAGCTGGAATGAGCAGGATGCCCAAACATGCCCAGGGGGAAGTAATGGCAGCATCATGGAGTCCGTTCATCACGCATTGTGATATTCCAAACATGAATGACACAACGAGTCTGTGTACAGCTGTTCTCTGCAATGCTGTCACCCCCCCCCCCCCCCCCCCACCCCACACCCCCACCCTCCCCCAAATGACATGTATCAAGTAACTTTCAGTGATGTCCCGAGGCATCGGCCATCCTTCCGTATCTCTCCCAAGTTAACAACTTAAGGTGATTGGATAGTAGTTTTTAATGTCATGCCTTTTAGTGACACGTGCGTTGAATCAAAGACTAAGGTGTAAATGATTTTCCATTGCTTTGGTTCCGTGAACATGGTAATGATATCATTTCCAATATAATATCTTTGATTGTTATTGTTTGCTGTCCTCAGCAGAATATATTTTCCCATAATATTCAGTGAGACTAAGAAAGGTAGACCTATAGCAAGAGATAAATAGCCCTCAGTTAGAAATCGCAACATAACTGCCATTTGCAATAATACGTTTGCGCTCGCCCAAGCGCCCACTGATAGCCGAATTATGACTACAACGCCACACATTTTGGAGACAGGGAAATCTCATGGCGACAGAATATACCAGAAGCAAACTTATCCCCGCCGTTCTCACTGTCTGCATACGGATGGCACTGCCAGAGTCTGGATTCAAAGGCCAGGAGCTAAGACACGGGGAAGTAGGGAATAACAAGATCCACACACATACATACATACATACATACATGCGTGGGCTTAAAAAGGACTCTCTCGGCAGGAATCCCGGGGAAGACGAGCCTCATCCCATACCCAAGTTCAAGTCCTCCCAGAACGTATCTATATGGAAAATCTACAGTGTTGGGGAGATTGGGGGCTATCGTCGCGTGGCGTGTGCCCCCCGTCACACACACAAATGGAGAAATTATCGAAAACTACCCCGGCTCGTTGGGGGCCGATAAGCACCCGTGTTTACTGCTCCCCTTTGATCTGGGCTGTCGGTAGTGTTTGTCTGTACTGACCCCCCCCCCCCCCCCCCCCCCTATCTCTCTCCCGTCCTCTCTCTCTCTCTCTCTCTCTCTCTCTCTCTCTCTCGCTCCCCCCCCCCCCCCCCTTATCTCTCCCCCCCCCCACGCCTATCTCTCTCTACCCCTCTCGTACCCCCCCCCCCAATCTCTCTCTCTCTCTAATCTCTTCTCCTCACTCATCACTCTTTTCACATACACTCACACGTAATACATAGGCTCACAGACGCGCACGCATATACATACATACACTCATATACACGCATGCACACATTCACACACGTACACAAACACACAATCATTCTCTCGCTCGTTAAGCTTAATGCGCATTATAAGCCTATTGGACACAACATAATATTATACATACTTGATGCACACACGCACGCGTGTGTACATTCACACACACGCTCTCGCGCGCATGCATACATCCACACACATATACACGTAAACAGTACTCATGACTGCAGGGCCTGACCTGCTGGGTAAACAGTACTCATGACTGCAGGGCCTGACCTGGGTAAACAGTACTCATGACTGCAGGGCCTGACCTGCTGGGTAAACAGTACTCAATGACTGCAGGGCCTGACCTGCTGGGTAAACAGTACTCATGACTGCAGGGCCTGACCTGGGTAAACAGTACTCATGACTGCATGGCCTGACCTCCTGGGTAAACAGTACTCATGACTGCATGGCCTGACCTGCTGGGTAAACAGTACTCATGACTGCAGGGGCCTGGGTAAACAGATCTGCTGCATGGTGAAGCGGTACTCATGACTGCAGGGCCTGACCTGCTGGGTAAACAGTACTCATGACTGCAGGGCCTGACCTGCTGGGTAAGCAGTACTCATGACTGCAGGGCCTGACCTGCTGGGTAAACAGTACTCATGACTGCAGGGCCTGACCTGCTGGGTAAACAGTACTCATGACTGCAGGGCCTGGCCTGACCTGCTGGGTAAACAGTACTCATGACTGCAGGGCCTGACCTGCTGGGTAAACAGTACTCATGACTGCAGGGCCTGACCTGCTGGGTAAACAGTACTCATGACTGCAGGGCCTGCCCTGCTGGGTAAACAGCTATTTATACAGAACTTGGTGTCAGGAATGTGAGAAGGCAGGACAAACAGAAAGGGGGAAATGCCTCTGAAAACGATTCGAAAAGAACCGATAGCTCTGACCTGTGGCCAGTCATAGGAAGCCACAGAGGAGAACAACCCAGTACAGAATTTGAATGGTCACATCAAGGGTACTGAGCTGGCCTTTGGCTGTTTGTGTGTACGTTTGTTTGTCTACCACCGTCACCTCTCTCTCTCTCTCTCTCTCTGAATCTCTCTCAAGGGTCGATCTCTCTCTGTACGTTTGTTGTCTACACCTCACCTCTCTCTCTCTCTCCTCTCAAAAGTCTCTCTCTCTCTCTCTCTCTCTCATCTCTCTCATCTCTCTCCTCTCTGTTCCCTGATATGATGTCTTTTTTTGTTACATGCCTTGTATTTTGACTCCTCTTCTTTAAGTGTCTAGGCATACACTTTATGAAACTCTCTCACGACCCCCGCCCCCCCTCTCTCTCCTCCTCTCTCTCTCTCTCTCTCTCTCTCTCTCTCTCTTTCTCTCAGATGCATGCATGCATACAAATTCACATTCACGCATTCATCCTTAAACAAATATGCATACAGGCCCGCGTGTGCATGTATGTGCTACCGGATGTGTGCACGTGTGTTAATGGTCTTTTGTTTTGTGTGGCTTAAAAAACAAGAACATATCTTGCCGGATCAAAACATACATGAACATAGGGATAAGTATATAAAACAAAGCAAACATAAACAAATACACACAAAAACAACAACTGTATAGAAATGCATAAGTTCCAAAATACATGCATTATTCAGTTGGGAATAGAGTGTTTTTATGTAAAAAGAAAAAAAACAAGGGCGTCGCCGAGCGGCAGACATGTCCGTCACCAGCAATGCCACGCACTTGCGACACCCCGTAGCAGTCACATCCTGACACAAAATTGGAAGGGATTTTGTCTTCTAGTTCACGAGATACAGCTTGAAGAAGAAACATATAGCGCAAAGAAGGAAATTTCGGTTTTCAAGGTCACACTTCAAGGTCAAGGTCAGCATGGCGATAATTTATGCTCGGATGTTTTCTACTCTGGGGTATACAGTGCCACACACAATATGAAGCGCTTCTGTCAAGTACAAATGTGGAAAATATGGCTTAAAACCCAATTTGTAGACCCCTACCACTTTCAAGGCCTACCGATCTCCCGGACCGTGACCTTGACCTTGATCGGTATGCCACCATCAGAACGGGCATAAGCCAAAGTACCTGCATGCCAAATTTGAAGACTCTAACACGAACGGTGTGGGAGTTATGGCCCCTTAAAGATTTTCGGTTTTCAAGGTCGTACGCCAAGGTCAAGGTCACGACGGCAAAAAAGTTTGCGCGGATGCCTTCCTCTTATGGTGACACACCAGCACACAAACTTTGACACGATTCGGTCAAGCGGTTCGGGAGATATCCTTGGGAAAGACAGGTAAAAGGGGGGGGAAAGAAAAAAAATACAAACCAGCCCATCGCAAAGTCCGATCACCTATGGTGACGGACAATCATGCATCTTAATCTGACAATATTACTTGTGTGCATGCATGTGTAGGCTATGTCTGCTTCTATGTATTGTGTTTTGTTCTTCTTGTTGTTTTGTTTATGTGAGAGCCACATTGTACAAAATATGTATGTGGATATGTTTTTTTGTCGTATTCTTGTTTGTTTATTCATGAGCATCTGCGTTTAGGGGAGGGCTATTTTGTTCTTCTCTGTTGATGAATCCAGTTATTGATTTGGGCTGTTAAGCAAAAATCAGATAACTAAATGTGGTCCTCTGGTTGATATGATTTGAATTCGCGAAGAAATTACCCGTGGTTTGTGTGTGAAAGTCACAGTGTGTGTGTGTGTGTGTGTGCGTGTGCGTGTGCGTGCGTGCGTGTGCGTGCGTGCGTGTGCGTCAGTATGTGCGCGCGCGCGCGTGTGTGTGTGTTAATAATAAAGAAATAATGTGTGTGTGCGTTTCTTTTTAAACGAAATGTTTAGTGTTGTTTTGGTGGATTTTTTTGTTTATAATTATTTAGCTACTAATCGTTTTTGCTCACGCTTTTCAAGTGAAAGTGATTTTAATTAAGGGATTATGTGGTTTTCTGTTTCTTTTCCCCCCTGTTAACTCGGAACACGGGTAGAGCCACCACGATAAGGGATAATTTATAGCAGCTTTTCCACAGTAAATCGTTTGCGGTTTTCCTGAACTGGGTGCTAAATTTTGAGGAACGTTTCGAACAACAGCCACGAACGATAGTTTTACAAGTTTTTACATGTGGGTAGTATTATTTTTAACTCCCCTAAGCTGCTTTTATTAGAGGTGTTATGTGCATGAACGTAGTGTGTGTGTGTGTGTGTGTGTGTGTGTGTGTGTGTGTGTGTGTTTGCGGGGTGGGGGTTGGGTGGGCGGGGGTATGGCATAAAAACAACGATTATTGTTGCAGTTGCTTGCACGTATTTCCTTTCAGATTCTGTTTTGAGACGAGCATAATTTGTTTCCTTGCCAGAGGTTGTTACTAGAACTTAAAACTCTCTTCTCTCTCTCTCTCTCTCTCTCTCTCTCTCTCTCTCTCTCTCTCTCTCTCTCTCTCTCTCTTTTTAAAATCTACACTCTCTCTCTCTCTCTCTCTCTCTTTTCTCCTAAAATAAATAAATAATTTACATTTATACAACCGCAAGGCGCAAGCACGCTTTAGACAACATGGAAAAAAAGAATGATCCAAGCCAACCCCGGGACGTTTGTACATGGGGTAAAAATAATTCTTGTGTTTTTAAACTTGGTTTGTGCGGCTTCAAATCTTACAACACACGTGATATGAGTTTTGCAGACTTCCGGGATAAGATTTGTTGAAGTTACGCATTGCATTCTTATTCACAGCCCATTGCCTTCTTCTTCTTCTTCTTCTTCTTCTTCTTCTTTCTGTGTCTCTATCTCCTCTCTCCCCCCTCTCTCTCTCTCCCTCCTCTCCTCTCTCTCTCTCTCTCTCTCTCTCTCTCTCTCTCTCTCTCTCTCTCTCTCTCTCTCTCTCTCTCTCTCTCTCTCTCTCTCTTTCCTCTTCTTTGAAAAGCATGTACTATTTGCTTATTCTATTACCCCCTATAAATAAAATTCATTCAATTCAATTCAATTCTCTCTGTGTGTCTCTGTCTCTCTCTGCGTCCCTCTCTCTCTCTCTCTTCTCTCTCTCTCCTCGTCTCTCTCTCTCTCTCTCTCTCTCTCTCTCTCTCCTCTCTCTCTCTCTCTCTCTCTCTCCGTCATCTCTCTCTCTCTCTCTCGCTCTCTCTCTTTCCTCTTCTTTGAAAAGCATGTACTATTTGCTTATTCTATTACCCCCTATAAATAAAATTCGTCATTCAATTCAATTCAATTCTCTCTGTGTGTCTCTGTCTCTCTCTGCGGTCCCTCTCTCTCTCCTCTCTCTCTCTCTCTCTCTCTCTCTCTCTCTCTCTCTCTCTCTCTCTCTCTCTCTCTCTCTCTCTCTCTCTCTCTCTCTCCTCTCTCTCTCTCTCCCCCTCTCCCTCTCTCTCTCTGTCTTTCCCCAGCTCTGTCTTTCAAACTATTGCACCACTTGCACACACACACACACACACACACACACACACACACACACACACACATATCACTCCTTTTCAGTCCTTTTCACTCCTTTTCAAGATTTTATAAAACACCGATAAATATTCAACTTTCACCTTCGCACCTGTAATTCAACCGGTTTCAGTGCTCCCAATGGTTCGAACCAGTTCCTATTTCAAAGACCCACCAGATCACGTGTCAAAAGCACGGGTTTCACGTGTTTTCCCTGGTAAAAAATCTTGTTCTGACCAGGTTTGGCTCCCATACAAATCCCCCCAAATTCAAACCGAAACATCATTTTAAAGAGCAGCCTCAATTTGAAGTTGGGGACATTTGTATGTGGGTCACAGCTACCCAGAAAAAAACAGGGGAGTTAATCGTGGTGGGTCAGTGTGTCTTTAAAGTGATCAGAGTAAATAACAGTATGCATGCCTGCACGCAGATATAAGCTTTTAGAAAGGAAAAAAAAGCCTGCTAAACAAACGTGTTGGCTCGTTGGACTAGCAAGTATGCTTATTGCTTATTGATTTATTGCTATGAGTTTGTTTTTTGTTTCTTAAAGCCTGCTAAACAAAACTTGTTTGCTCGTTGGACTAGCAGTATGCTTATTATTGCCAGTTCGTGAACGCTTTAACTAGGCCTAGGAAGATAAATTACAATTTCTGCGCTTAGAAAATACTTTGAAATTAATGGAACTTTGAAATGCGCTAATGTGTGTGCGTGTGTCTGAGTGTGGTTGTGTGTGTGTGTGTGTGTGTGTGTGTGTGTGTGTGTGTGCTGAGTGTGCGTGCGTGCGCGCGCGTGTGCGCGCGCGTGCGTGCGTGCGTCTGTGTGTGTGTGTGTGTGTGTGTGTGTGTTTTGGATGAGGTTTGTCTTAGATCAGTGAAGGGCAGAGAGGAGGAGGCAAATCCGTGAGGGTACAGTTGTGTGTAATATTAATGTGTTATGTGTGTTGTTTAAAAAATAATTTATGTGTGTTTGTGTTGGATGGTAGGCTCTGCATGGAGCAAGTAAAATATATGCTTTACGGGGTCAAAAGTACACGTCGTTTCGCTCCAGTAAAACAATTCTGGAAAATTATTATAAAATCGAAGGTAAAAGACTCGAGTGGGTTAAAAGTAGAATTGTGAACGGGTGCAGTGAAATATAGGGGCTTTCCAATGTTAGTATCAAAGTCTGGATTCTGTGTCAGAAATAGGCTTCAAAGAAGAAACACTTATATTTTGCTCAGAAATGAGAGATTTCGAGTTTGTTGCATTCTCGTATACTTTTTTTAAAGCATAAATGTAGGGCCTGTTAATTTTCGTGTTTTTTTGTTTTTTTAATGAATCTGTCAAACATGTGTAACTTCTTGACTCGCTCCCTCTCTCCAAGCTTATCCTTTTTACCTCAATCAAAATATTTGTTTTCGTAAATATTGGTATTCTCTCTCTCTCTCTCTCTCTCTCTCTCTCTCTCTCTCTCTCTCTCTCTCTCTCTCTCTCTCTCTCTCTCTCTCTCTCTCTCTCTCTCTCTCTCTCTCTCTCTCTCTCTCTCTCTCTCTCTCTCTCTCTCTCTCTCATTCTTTACATTGCTGTATGTCTTACATTATAACCAACTATTCTGCATTCCTTACTCCTCCCACTGTTCCCTTAATATGCGATTAAAAAAAATGTTGGTGGTTTTGTAATGAATTCTGTATTTATTATTAGTAATTGCCATTGTTCATTCTCCCCCTCCCCATTGTTCCCTTGTGACATGGGCAGAAGGCCTAGTCAGTAAACTGAGTTGAGTTGAGAGTTGTAATCGCTCTCTCTATTCCTGTTCCTTGTACTCTCTCTTTATTGGGACCTATAGCTGTTGCCGGCCTTTCTTAAAAGAACCTTCATAATATATGTTATGGGCGACCTTTATGACCAAGTTTCCATCTAGGCCTAGTCAGCATGTTTTAATGGTATGTAAATGTGTGTGGGTAGACATTCTGTGTGGGCTGTAGGAGAGCAAAGAAATGAAGGTCTGGTAAAAGGTAATGCGTATGCCTGTTATGTATCGCTTGTGTATGTGTATCTTTCGCATTTGTGTGTGTGTCTCCTGTGTGTGTCAAGTCAAGTTTGTCAAAATGATCTTTATTGAGGACCTAGGAGCTGCTTGCCGGCTTTTTTTCTTAAAAGAACCTTCATAATATGTTATGGGCGACCTTTATGACCAAGTTTCCATCTAGGCCTAGTCAGCATGTTTTAATGGTATGTAAATGTGTGTGGGTAGGCATTCTGTGTGGGCTGTAGGAGAGCAAAGAAATGAAGGTCTGGTAAAAGGTATGCGTATGCCTGTTATGTATCGCTTTGTATGTTCCTATGCACTTTGTGTGTGTGTCATTTACTGTGTGTGTCTGAAGTCAAGTCAAGTCAAAATGTATCTTTACTTGAGGATAGCATTAGGAGTAAGCATTGACATCTTTTTTTTGCAAAACTTTCATCCCTGTCCTCAGAATGAAAATTAATGATG
>CM065695.1:21762926-21772926 GCA_017654935.2 Phymorhynchus buccinoides | reverse complement strand
AACCACTACGTTTACCACTGCGCCACGGCGCCTGCTTTCTGTTAATCTGGCTTAAGTTAATTAAATCCCTAACCGCTTTCGTACCGGTCGGCCACAATGAATGGTGTGGCGCAGGGTTCAGAGAGACACGGACCTTTCTTTTAGTGTTTCCGTTCTGAAGTCGGGGGTCACTAAGTGCTGTGGGATTTATGACAACAGCAAGTGAGCAAGCAGCTCTACTCGTTGCCTACTGGTGCAGTCCTGTCACGGTGTCTCCATAGGTTGAACTTGTACCCTAGTGTGCGCAAGTTCTGTGAATTGTTTCTCTTCAGGTGTGCATAGACCTTTAGGATGTGTGTGTTTGTGGGGTTCCCTTTGTGGAGCTGTTGATTTGTTGTGAGGCGTTGAGTGCACAGGACAAGAACCTGTTGTGAGTTAACTTTGTGGCATCAGTTTATAATTGTGAAAGTTTGAAAGTTAAAGTGGTTTTAAAATGTGTTCTCTGTTCAAAGAGCTGGACTCGAGCATCGTTATCTTTTCATCCTGCTGAAATGAAGGTATATAATTGTTCTCTCTCTCTCTCTCTCTCTCTCTCTCTCTCTCTCTCTCTCTCTCTCTCTCTCTCTCTCTCTCTCTCTCTCTCTCTCTCTCTCTCTCTCTCTCTCTCTCTCTCTCTCTCTCTCTCTCCCCCCCTCTCTCTCACGATTGCATATGGCTACCTCCTCAGAGAAGATACAAAAATTCAATAAGATATTTACGCCATGGCTTTAAAAAAAATCACATAACCCATACATCTCAAAAGCAGCGAACCCTTTGAAGCTGAGATATGTTTTCCCATAAAGATCTTATTTTGGGAGATGAAGAAGGGTCCTGTTTGGGTTGTAGCTAATGGATCATTCGACTGTATCGCCAATAAAACAGGAATGTGCTGTTGCTTCACAGCTGGGGTGGGACGCCATGACATAACCCGCGCCCCTTTCATCTTCCAATGGGATCATATCCTTGTTGACCCGTCTCTATATATATCACCCTCATTTTGCCCCCGTCTCTGTATGACCCCGTTCCAGTGTTCCTGGCTTTATGTGTTCCTGTCTCTATGTGTCCCCGTCTCTATGTGTTCCTGTCTCTATGTGTGTTTTGTCTCTATGTGTTCCTGTCTCTATGTGTTCCTGTCTCTATGTGTTCCGTCTCTATGTGTTCCCGTCTCTATGTGTTCCCGTCTCTGTGTGTTCCTGTCTCTGTGTGTTCCTGTCTCTGTGTGTTCCGGTCTCTGTGTGTTCCGGTCTCTGTGTGTTCCGGTCTCTGTGTGTTCCGGTCTCTGTGTGTTCCGGTCTCTGTGTGTTCCGGTCTCTGTGTGTTCCGGTCTCTGTGTGTTCCGGTCTCTGTGTGTTCCGGTCTCTGTGTGTTCCGGTCTCTATGTGTGTTCCTGTCTCCATGTGTGTTCCTGTCTCCATGTGTGTTCCTGTCTCTGTGTGTTCCTGTCTCTGTGTGTTCCTGTCTCTGTGTGTTCCTGTCTCTGTGTGTTCCTGTCTCTGTGTGTTCCTGTCTCTGTGTGTTCCTGTCTCTGTGTGTTCCTGTCCCTGTGTGTTCCTGTCTCTGTGTGTTTCTGTCTATGTGTGCCCCCTCGGGTTAGGGATAGGGTTAGTGTTTGGGTTAGGCATTTAAAAAAAGAAATCGAGAGGTATGAGACGGGGACATATAGACAGGGAGACACATAGAGACTGGAACATAGACACATAGACACGGGGACACATAGACACGGGGACACATAGACACGGGGACACATAGATACGGGGACACATAGACACGGGGACATGATATACAGACGGGGACACATAGAGACTTGGACATATAGGCACAGGGACACATAGACACGGGGACATGATATACAGACGGGGACACATAGAGACTGGAACATATAGGCACAGGGACACATAGACACGGGGACATGATATACAGACGGGGACACATAGAGACTGGGACATATATAGAGACTGGGACACATAGACACGGGGACATGATATACAGACGGGGACACATAGAGACTGGGACATATAGGCACAGGGACACATAGACACGGGGACATGATATACAGACGGGGACACATAGAGACTGGAACATATAGGCACAGGGACACATAGACACGGGGACATGATATACAGACGGGGACACATAGAGACTGTGACATATATAGGCACAGGGACACATAGACACGGGGACATGATATACAGACTGGGACACATAGAGACTGGGACATATAGAGACAGGGACACATAGACACGGGGACATGATATACAGACGGGGACACATAGAGACTGGGACATATAGGCACAGGGACACATAGACACGGGGACATGATATACAGACTGGGACACATAGAGACTGGGACACATAGACACGGGGACATGATATACAGACGGGGACACATAGAGACTGGGACATATAGGCACAGGGACACATAGACACGGGGACATGATATACAGACGGGGACACATAGAGACTGGAACATATAGGCACAGGGACACATAGACACGGGGACATGATATACAGACGGGGACACATAGAGACTGGGACATATAGGCACAGGGACACATAGACACGGGGACATAATATACAGACGGGGACACATAGAGACTGGGACATATAGGCACAGGGACACATAGACACGGGGACACATAGAGACTAGAACATATAGACACAGGGACACATAGACACATGTCCCCACATGATAAACAGACGGGGACACATAGAGACTGGGATACATAGAGGCGACATTGGTGACAACTAGACGGGGGGATATCGGTACATAACCCTTCATATGACACACACAAAAACTGGCAGTTTTCCATGGGATAGAAGAAAAAAGTTTGATTGTTTTTTTAATATTTGTGTATGCCCACTGGACCGTTCCCCGCGTCGTTTAATAATAAAAGGAGGAAAGGGTTGATTGACCAAGAGGGAGGAATGAGCGACTTAGTGGGATCTTTTGACCACCAGGTGGCATAACGCTCGAGTGGGGCTAATCCTCTCTATATTCTTAGCTGGGGATAAAGAAAGAGAGAGAGAGAGGGAGGAGTCCCACCCTCTCTCTCTCTCTCTCTCTCACTACGCCCAATTAAGAAAATCGCGTGATAAGCCCCTAGCGGATTGACTGCCCCCTGGCGGGCAAATAATCGCCATAAGTCGACCATTCGCAGGAAAAAGAGAAAAAGAAAGAAAAGAACGAGTTTGTAGATCAGTAAAGATACTATACGTTACGAGCTTTGTGATGATGACCTTGACAAGGGTCGTAATGTCAAAATGTCGTTTTCCTCATCTTGTTGAATAATATATTTACATTTCCTAAATAGAATCGTGATGCTTTGATAGAATACGTTGAACACGTCTTTGTTGACACCAGAAAAGCGCTGTTTTGGGAGTTGGTTGTGCATGTTTGTAAACATGAAGTTTCTGACATAAAACTATTGTCAAACGTATTTCTTGAGTACGTTTCATAATATTGTACACTCTTGTAAAGTGTTGCTATAGCAACAATAATTGATGAGTGTGTGAGGGAATGTAAGGAATTGTGGAGTGGAGGGATGAGAGAGGGAAGTAAATAAAAAATGTTTTAAAAAAAACGAAAAATAAAAAATAGCAAAAAAGAATTCTATGCAGAAAAGTTGTGGCTGTTTTTCACTTCTATCTGTGCAATTCTAACAACAAATTAGTCGCTTACAAGGAGGGAATAAAGGCGTGAGAGACAAATTAATAGATAATTATAACAGATTATCTCACGTTAAAAAAAAAACAGAGTCGAAATTTAAACCCCAAAAGAAAGATTTGATCCATTGAATCAGTTTGTGTGTTTTAAATAGAGTGCACAGAGTTGATGGTATCAGACTGAATTGATTAACACACAACAATTATGTATCAGACTCCGAGAGAGAGAGAGAGAGAGAGAGAGAGAGAGAGAGAGAGAGAGAGAGAGAGAGAGAGAGACAGAGAGAGAGAGAGAGACAGAGACAGAGACAGAGACAGAGAGGAAACTTGAAAACTTGAAAACTTAAACTTTATTTTCCAAGGATATAGATTTTAGGCAAAGCCTATTCTTCCAATCTGTCCTTGATACATATATACTTAACACGAAATACAAACATGGCAAGGCATACTATTATACATACAGAGCTGAAAGAGAGAGAGAGAGAGAGAGAGAGAGAGAGAGAGAGAGAGAGAGAGAGAGAGAGAGAGAGAGAGAGAGAGAGAGAGAGAGAGAGAGAGAGAGAGAGAGAGAGAGACAGAGAGAGAGAGATCCGCTTAAAGTGAAATTTGTTTATGTTATTTGAGAAATGGGAAAACACGCTCGCGCATGCTACATTTGCAAAGAATAACACACGTGCACACTAGTTTTAAAACATTTCTACCTCTTCCTGATAGGCCAAGTGTACTTTAACATGCCAACGTGTAAACGATATTTACATTTAACGTTATGTTTTCTTAACATTTGTCAAAGAAGCTGTGTGCAGAAAGATGAAAAGCGTCATGTCTATCTTTGAAGATTAGAACAAAAAAGGTTCCTTTTCCTTTTAGTAAATGCCTCTTTCATTTTGCACGTGCACCTCGATGCAGCTGGTTTGCTAATCCTTCGAAATCATTTCAGCCATGCAATAAAATAACACGCTACAGCCAGCTGACAAAATTTCATTTTGCCAGACTCTCTCCCCCAACCCCGTCTTCTTTTTTACATATCTTGACCTGTATTTGTTCGGGTTTTGTTTTGTTACATTCTTTCAATGTTGGCAGACAGTGGAATGTCAAATCAGAAAGAGAATGTATGCGTACATGCGCCAGGCTGTAGATGCAGCCAAGGTACCTTTATCGCAAAGCTAACAAAAATAACATTTTGCCAAGCAAGCAAAAGTTGAAAGGAAATTGTTCGCCACAGTAATTGAGCGGAAAGTCAATGTTTTCTTCTCTACCTCGTAATAAGACCAACAGAGCTTCATCACGGACCCGGAACTTCGCTCAGAACCCAGACAGCAGCCTCTCAGGGGAGTCAGGACAAACACGCTTGTTTCCAACTGATTGCGCGTAACAGGGGTGGAAGTTGTTGCTTGCTCCGTGAAGAGATCAAGTCAAAGATGTTCTTTGTTGACTTGGCACACACAAAACATGAGGAAAGATAATGAAGGACACAAAGACCAAACTTTCTCCCTGTTCTTGTTTACCTTGCTTCCGCTTCTTGTTGCGTGTACCGTCTTCAGAGATTTTCCTTCTATCATACCTAACCGCTGTCGTATCTGGTGCCCCTTTTTTCTGATGTTTTATTTCATTTGTCTCAATGCCAGTCGGTTTATATATTATCTGGCGACTGTACTCGACCAAGCTTTGTCCTAACATGTTCAAAGCGTACAAGTTAGTGCGCTGACTCCGAAGCACCCCGGTGTGTGCGCAACCATTTCCTTTCCAGTGTGTGTTTGTATCTTTTACTTTGTCCGGTGCAGCTGGGTCTGCTACGTATGTACCTCCTACGGTGCTCAAAGAATATACAGGAAAGGGGGCAGACAGGGTCTAAGCGCGTTGAACGTGCTGACCTGTTTTGTAGAGAAAGGTTTTGTGGTGGGAAAACAACCGGGACAGGGACACGTCTCATGGAGGAAACAGCATGTGGGCGTCATGGAAGAATAGAATGGGTGTTACAGCCTACCCCGTGTACACGGAGTGCTGGATAATAAAGGGAAGTTCGAAAGGAAGAATGGAAGCTAGGGAACAGTGGGTAAGAGATTGCTTTCTTGTGAATGTAATTATGTTTACAAGTTTATCTACGGTGTGTTTGTGCATGAAAGATGGAGAGGGAGGATCATCGAAATATGCCAGCTGTGCGGGTTTTTAACATATTAAAATGTTATGGTTTGTTTTGCTTACGTCAGAAACTGTGTTTACATTTCTACATGCGTTTAACGTTTATACGCTTTGTTCCATTTCTAAGCAAGGTCACATTTTTTCACCATTTTCTGTCTTCATCAACCGCCACCGCCCATTCTGGAAGGGTAGGAAATATTTAAGAAGTGGGATGAAGAGTCTGAGATGGACGACATAAAGGCCAATTTTCCTATGTAGGACGTCACTAGGAACCTCCTACTTCTGTTATCAATCTCCCCCCCCCCCATCCCCCGTCTCTCTCTCTCTCTCTCTCTCTCTCTCTCTCTCTCTCTCTCTCTCTCTCTCTCTCTCTCTCCTCCCCCTCTCTCTCTCCCCCCTCCCCTCTCTCTCTCCCCCTCTCTCTCTCCCTCTCCTCCCCCCTCTCTCTCTCTCTCTCTCTCCCCCTCTCTCTCTCTCCCCCCCTCTCTCTCCCTCTCCCCCTCTCTCTCTCTCTCTCCCCCCCTCTCTCTCACCCCCTCTCTCTCTCTCCCCCCTCTCTCTCTCTCACCCCCTCTCTCTCTCACCCCCTCTCTCTCTCACCCTCTTGTGTCAGGTGACTGTAGGACGGTGATAGACGCGCACAAAAGGCGGTAGTTACTTTATAATTAAGAAACGAATAGTCGATGGGGAGCGACAGATGGTAACTATACTTGGGGAGGGGCGGTCGAAGGGCGTAAAATCAGGGAGGGTGGGGTAGCTAAAGTTATGAGAAGGGAAGCCGCCCCCCCCCCCCCCCCCCCCCCTTTAATTAATTGTTTAGGTGGAGTTATGGTCCTCCGCCTTTGACACCAGATGGCGTTCCATTTGAAGGCAGTTTCTTAGCGACGGCAAACTCTCTCTCTCTCTCTCTCTCTCTCTCTCTCTCTCTCTCTCTCTCTCTCTCTCTCTCTCTCTCTCTCTCTCTCTCTCTCTCTCTCTCTCTCTCTCTCTCTCTCTCTCTCTCGGCAAAAAATAGATGATGCCTTCTATTTCACCAAGAGACATAGAATAAGTTGCGAGAGTGAACTCCCGTAAGTCTACCAGAAGAGCTTGTTTTTTTTGTGTGCATCATCTGCATGGCTGTAACGTACGGACGTAGCACTGAAGTGTTCGTGATGGGACCAGCTTGTGGAGAGGGAGGTAGGAGTGAATGGCGGGAAGACGAAGGTTTGGACTCGAGGGTGAATGGGAGGGTACACAGAGATCTATGTCGCGTGGCTATAGTCTAATGTTACTCAAACACACACACGCACGCACGCACATGCACACGCACGCTAACACACGCACGCACATGCACACACATACATACACACGCACACACATACACACACACGCACACACATACACACACACGTACACGCACACACGCGCGCGCACATGCACACGTAAGCACGTCATGCGCACACGCACACACATGCACACGCGCGTTCGCGCACACACACTTAAGCATACATACCGGCACATGCTCATACACTCACCACACCAACATCACAACACAATATAATTTTGTCTGAATCACTTTTAGTGGAAGGACGTTAAATTGAGTAACACACACCCACACGCAGACACACACATACACACATACACACGCGCACATATTATCGCGCACACACTCACACACACCATGGGCATGCACCCACGCGCACGTAGTTTTCAGCTGGGTAATGTTGCTGCTTCTTATCAGTTTCCCTGCCACCATGACTCTCTCTCTCTCTCTCTCTCTCTCTCTCTCTCTCTCTCTCTCTCTCTCTCTCTCTCTCTCTCTCTCTCTCTCTCTCTCTCTCTCTCTCTCTCTCTCTCTCTCTCTCTCTTCTCTCTCTCTTTCTCTTTCTCTCTTCCATATATCATTGGTGTCACTTGTCTAAATGTGTCGGAAATGTCAGTATTTATGTTGTCTGTAGTGCTCATGGATAACAAACAAAAACGATTTTCAAAACCCAGACATGCAATGAAAGGAAGTCAAAACCATCTTCGACATAAAAAAGAAGAGACAACTAGTGTTTGAACACAAAAATCCAAACAGAAGTTCAAGGTTAAGGTCAGCGCAGTTATATATATATTTTACAGAACCCTCGCGGCACTGTGATGCACCACCACACAACATTTGAAGCGATTCTGTTCACTGGTTCATGAGATACAGCTCAGAAATAAAATATATAGCCCAAAGAAGGACATTTTGGTTTTCAAGGTCAAGGTCAGCATTGTTACGATTATCGAAAGGAAGCTGTCTTTCCAAAATGTCTACCCCTCTGTCAAATTTGATCAAAATCCGTCCAGTAGTTTTTAAGATAATCGACAGACAGACAGACAAACAACCAGAGCCCCGAAACAAAACCCGCCAGGCTCTGTCTGGCCGGGTAATTATTGTTTAGAGATGGCACATGGAAATGAAGGTCCTCCAGGACTGCCGTACCTTCCAGGCTCTGTCTGGCCGGGTAATTATTGTTTAGAGATGGCACATGGAAATGAAGGTCCTCCAGGACTGCCGTACCTTCCAGGCTCTGTCTGGTCGGGTAATTATTGTTTAGAGATAGCACATGGAAATGAAGGTCCTCCAGGACTGCCGTACCTTCCAGGCTCTGTCTGGCCGGGTAATTATTGCTTAGAGATAGCACATGGAAGTGAAGGTCCTCCAGGACTGCCGTACCTACCAGGCTCTGTCTGGTCGGGTAATTATTGTTTAGAGATAGCACATGGAAATGAAGGTCCTCCAGGACTGCCGTACCTACCGGAACCTCAGGGCTAAAACATGGCCATCAGACACACCAGTTCGGGAGAAGATCTTCGGCCCTTTGGAGTATGTACGACAGCTGCCGTTCGTGCCACTGGCGTCCATGTCTGTATGTACGATCAACAAAGAAGAATAAGAAATGTCCATTATGTTTTCCCTCAAATATCTCTGAATCTTGAGAGAGAGAGAGAAGAGAGAGAGAGAGAGAGAGAGAGAGAGAGAGAGAGAGAGATGGTGTGTGTGTGTGTGTGTGTGTGTGTGTGTGTGTGTGTGTGTGTGTGTGTGTGTGTGTGTGTGTGTGTGTCTGAGAGAGAGAGAGAGAGAGAGAGAGAGAGAGAGAGAGAGAGAGAGAGAGAGAGAGAGAGAGAGAGAGAGAGAGACAGAGAGAGTGTTTGTGTCTGTGTCTGTTTCTCGTCCGTCATGGCCAGAACAAAAAACCCAAGGGACTTAATCTTGCTGGGCCAGTGTGTCTTGACCAGTTTTATTGTGTCTAACGCTGCTGAAGGATGCTTTGTGACGGGACATTCGAGGATTATTGTGCAGTATAGTAGGCTATGTCTGGCCTTTTTTCTTGTTTTCAAGTCTTGCAGGTTGTAGGACGTGAAGGCAGAATGGGGACAGCAGTGGGCCAGACAGCGAGGTGCACTGGGGACAGAAAACAAGTGTGGGATGTTATTGCTCTGCAATAAAACTCGAATGACCTCTCCGCCCATGTCTCTTCCCACATTAAATGTATATGACTTTCTCCTGTAGAGAACACGTTGAAGAGAGCAACATCTGAAACACACAGAGTCGCTTTCGACGCGTGGATTTTTCACAACTTCGAGTTTTGACCTGTGGACAAATTATTTGTTTACAGGGCAACTATATTATCTTATTATTTGTTCCCTGATCGCAGCTGTTTCAAGCTTTCATTACAGATTACAGATGAATTTGTTTGAAAGAAGTGTGCATTAAATTATTACTGAAATTTGTCTGTCCAAATCTCGCTATCTGTGTCTATCTCTCAGACTCTATCTGTCTGTCTTGTCTGCCCCCCCCCCCCCCAATCTCTCTCTCTCTCTCTCTCTCTCTCTCTCTCTCTCTCTCTCTCTCTCTCTCTCTCTCTCTCTCTCTCTCTCTCTCTCTCTCTCTCTCTCTCTCTCTCTCTCTCTCTCTCTCTCTCTCTCTCTCTCTCTCTCTCTCTCTCTCTCTCTCTCTCTCTCTCTCTCTCTCTCTCTCTCTCTCTCTCTCTCTCCACTTGTCAACTGTATGACACTACGAATGCAGCTCTTCAGACTGCATTGCTTCTTTCTGCTGCTTACTCGTAAGTCAGTGAAAGTTTCAAGTAAGACGGAGTTGTCGCCGAAATCGGAATAACGCGATATATTTAAACAGTTCCTACTCAAAGGATCTGAAAGGTTGAAGAGA
>CM065695.1:21740426-21757926 GCA_017654935.2 Phymorhynchus buccinoides | reverse complement strand
CATGCTCAAGCTGGGCGTACACTCCTACCTCCTAAGACAGGTGAGCTGACCTAAACTGAGACAGAGAGCGGGGAGGGATGGAGAGAGAGAGAGAGAGAGAGAGAGAGAGAGAGAGAGAGAGAGAGAGAGAGAGAGAGAGAGAGAGAAAAGTCGAAGAGAGAGACAGAGAATATGACCTTTTAAAAAGTTTTGCGACAGGTGACCAGACAGAGAGAACAAAGTGAACGAACAAAATGTTATTAATACAGGGTAATAAAGTCAGAGACAAAGCGAAAGGTGTTGTAAATCTTGTGATAAGTGGGGGGGGGGGGTCTGTAGCTGAATTGTGGGTTGTTGGGACGGTGTTGCATAAATACAATGTCCTGTTAGTGGTGTGTTTTAGTACATTATTTATGCTCTGAAGCATAAAGGAATATTCTATTTGTCATCTTTTTGCTTCTAATAAATCATGTCTGTGTGCATGTATCTGTGCATATAATGTTGGCCTTCTTATAATGTTATAAGCATGAATTTTGTGAGAGTGTGTGTATGTGCGTGCGTTGTGTGTATATGTGTGTGTGTGCGTGCGTGTGTGTGTGTGTGCGTGCGTGCGTGTGTGTGTGTGTGCGTGCGTTGTGTGTGCGTGCCTGCGTGCGTGTGTGCGCGCGTATGTGTGTGCGTGCGTTTATGTGCGTGCGTGTGTGTGTGTGCACGCGCGTGTGTGTGTGTGTGTGATTTTTGCGCTGTGAAAATACCAATGGATTATCAGTGAATCTATGATGTTATTAAACAGGGAGTACAGTATACACTATTTTTTGTCCTTGGTGCACATTAAGGACATTAAATCGTGTCTTTTCTCTCTTTGTTTGTCTTAACGGTTTCACCGATGCCCTGATGGAGTCCTCGGCCACGTTTCATGAGCTCTGTATGTTGTGTGTGTCACAGATCTCCAAAACCCTGATGGAGTCCTCGGCCACGCCGGGCGCCTTCGAGGAGGAGTGGCTGGACTCTGGCAGCAGTAGCAGCAGCAGCAGCAGCAGCCCCAAGTTCTGCGCGCCCCGCCTGCCCATCAAGGTGACCAAGTGCGGGGGCCACTACCCCTACGACGGAGCCTTCGTGCAGGGCGAGGTGACCCTGCAGACGGGGCCTCCCCTGGTGATGGTGGCTCTGCCCTGGCAGCGGCAGGACGACCGGGACCGGTGCTACAGCCACTTCCAGGGCCAGGACGTCACGCCCAACTTCTACATCCCGCTGCCGGGCCACGTGGACCGCGCGTCTGCCCGGAAGATGGCGGGTCGGTTCTGGCGCACGGCGGCTCGCTGGTGGGGCAGGGTGTGCGACGTGGTGGGCACCATGCTGGAGGTGGACTTGGAGAGGCACAAGGTGTGCGCCAACATGGCGGCCAGCGCCCAGACCCAGCTGACCCACAGCGCCATCCACGCCATCGTCTACGACAGCTGCTCCGCCCTGCTGACCTCCCTGCACCTCACCTGCCGCACCCTGGACGACCTCACCACAAGGGCGGCCATCGCGGCTGCCAACCGCGGTGCTGGGGGAGCGTCCTCCTCCTCCTCCTCGTCCAGAAGCGGCAACAGCGCCAGCGGGGGTCCCCGGAGCGGGTCCCGCCAGCCTCTGATCCAGGAGCTGCTGCAGCGCGTGCTGGCCAACGCCACGTCCCTGCAGGAGCCGGCCACGGCCCCCGAACACGAGGTGCTGGTCAAGACGCACGCCTTCTGCCCCTCCACGCAACCCCTGACCTCCTTCGAGAAGGCCATCACTCTGCAGTCATCGGCGGGAGGGGTGCTGTCCCGGGACATCACGGCTGCGGACATGGTGCACGTCAACTGCCCGGGGCAGCCCGAGGTCACCTACTTCTACCTGGGCCACGCCGCAGCCATCCAGCCCCTGGACACCGTCAAGCACCGCCTGAAGGTGTGCGCCGTCTGCGCCTTCGAGAAGACCTTCAGCGTGCACGTCATCCGCGACCATATGTGCTGCAACGACACCTGCACCAACGAGTTCCGCTGCCTGGAGAGCATGAGCGACTCCCGGGCGGGGCGGGGGCTGAGCGAGAGCTTCACCTTCCAGGAGCAGAACAACGTGTACTGCCACGAGTTCCTGACGGCCGCCGACACCCCCACCCAGCCCCTGCGGGAGGACTGCGTGGGCAACTGCCAGTCCAACCTGGAGGTCCGCTTCCAGGTCAAGGACGCGCAGGGGGAGGGGCCGGGGAGTGGCGGGGGAGAGCGGGTGTACCTGGACCAGGTGCTGAGCTGTCTGAAAGGCTACGAGAGAACCTGCAAGAGTACCTTCGGCCACTGACCTCAGTCCACCCCGCCCATTGTCACCATCGGTCATCGTTGTTCATCACCACCACTTTTCATAGTTCCTCATCAAAACATTTTCACGATCACAGTTCTCCTGCCATCTTTTTCTCACTCGTTTTCTCGGCTCAACACAAACAAACTTGGTTGTGCAACGTTGATTTCCGTGTGTCGGAACGCGACTGTGCAAACGCTTGATTGTGCAACTACACAATGCCCCCTCCCGAAACTTACTGTTTCAGACAAGGCCAACTTGGGGAAGGCAGGTTTGATTTGTATATATATTCCTTACACGACTCTCCTGGATTCCAGTCCGTGTCGTTTTGTGATGGTGCCATTTTGTGAAACCGATCAAGCAACAAAAACTGTTTAACATTCAACTTGCCAAAACTTGTGTGTATTCTCAAATCATGCGTGGGTTGCTTGAGAAACTGTCATTTCTTTTTCTCACCCGGACACCTCACAGAATCAGATCGCTCGATTTTGTTCGTTCGTTTGCCTGAATGTCCCTAGACCTAACAAAAAAGAAATCGGTTGACAGCGCTCTACCAGTTGTGATTGGGGAATTTCAGGAATGACACAAAAGCCACCCTCTGTTTTCCCACAGCTAACTGGCTGTTATCTTTCCTTGGGCCCAGTGTCACCCCAATGTGGGAATATACTGACTACATCATGGATTTGCCCTCAAACTGTCCTCTCTCTCTCTGTCTCTCTCCAGAAATGTGCAGTTGCTATGAGCGTGTGTCTGTGTTTATCGGTCACAGATTAATTATGTCTTAGAGTTCTTTTGTGCTGTATTTAACAACGTGAAAAAAAGCTCGTGTGACGATTCCATGACTTTATTGTAACTACGTCATGAACAAAATGTGGCATTGCGAACATTGTAGTGCTATAATTCCTCAAGTAACGTGTACATAAAAAAATGAAAACAGTCGTATTTATTATGCATTGAAGTGTGCTATTATGCTGCTCCCCTGCTTAAAGTGCATAATGTGTGTCTGTGCCCAGATAGCTTCATTATCATTGTTACGAAGGCACTTGAACAAGTTGGGTTATTTCTCTGTGATCATTCTCATTCTGTCGTGCAGATAGATGCGAAAAGCATGCAGCTTTACTTACCCTCGTATTTGTGACAAATTGTCACACGCGTTTCTTTTTTTAATTCGTGGAAGGTGCAGTTGGTTGGAAAGGGGTAAGGCGAATGGAACTAAGAACAGACAGGGACTTTGAAGATGTTGTAGTTTGTAAGGTCAAAGGGAAGGAAAGGAGAGAAGAGGGTATCTATTTGTAAGGGGAGGGGAGGGGTATTTTCCTTCGTATGTTTTATACATGCATTTGGTGCTTGGCATTGTTCAATGGAAAATAAGGATCAGGTATTGTTCATTGCCGATTCGTGTAATTTGAAATTGTGGGCTACCTTCTGAATATTACTACTGGAAGTCAGAACCGTTTACTGAGCAGAAGACCCATATAATGTCCTAACTCTGCTTGTTTGTTTTTTAGCTCGATATTTGTTCTTCTTTCGTTCAACTACCGGTATTGTTGTGTCTCAGAAAGTTGCTAACTTTGACCCTTATTCCCTCAGCCATAAAGCGATCAATCAGTTCTGATGTTAACAAAATGACCTTAGTGACCGTGATATTCATTAAATCCCTTCCTGCCATAATTTTAAAAAATATTGCTTGCAGCCGTTTTCAACAATGGCAACTGTAAAAACTGCCAGCAGTCACTATTTGTTGTCATAGCAATGGCACTCAGTGTCTGGATGACTTGTGGAATTTTTGAGGATAGGAAAATCAGGATGCATAATAATAGGTTATCTAGAGGGGAATCCTCTTCTCACGTCTGATGAAGCAAATGTGCATGTGATTATTTCATTTTGTCGGCACATTTCTGTAGAAGTCTGTGCATGCGTGCGTCCGCATGCGCTTGTGTGTGTGTGTGTGTGTGTGTGTGTGTGTGTGTGTGTGTGTGTGTGTGTGTGTGTGTGTTGTGAAAGAGAACAGAGTGTACTCTGATCTGTAACAAAATAAAACATTATCTTGGCTGCGTTCTTAAGCGGCCCTTGCTCATTCGTGTTTATTGTTTTCCATACGTCCATTAATCGTTTATCCTCTCTCTCTCTCTCTCTCTCTCTCTCTCTCTCTCTCTCTCTCTCTCTCTCTCTCTCTCTCTCTCTCTCTCTCTCTCGCTCCCTCTCTCTCGTCGTTTCAATCGTTGCAGATACCAATTTTTGTACAGATAAGTTATAGATTTTTATTCTGACCTTCAGAGATATAAATTATATTTTGTTTGAATCGTCTATAAAATAACAGATTTTTATATGTTGGTTGAACTGTTTCATGAATGAATTAGTAGTGAAATTATGACGAAATGTGACTGTTTTTAGTGTTTGTTATTAGAGTTATTGCTATGAACGTGAGGAGAGTTTCGTGCTAATGTGTACAATATATTGGTGCAGACATTTAGTGCCATTGTCATAGACAATGGTGGTATGCCTATCACGCTTAAAAAACATTAGTTATGCCATTGTTCGCTTATTATTTCACACAATACATTTTAAGAAAGCCTGCGTTGAACCTGACGAATTGCAGGGGGTGTGGGGGGGGATGTTAGCCCATTGTTTTTTGTGTGTGGTTGTTTTTTCTCATGTGTTCAATGCATTGTCTTTTGTTATTTCTGTTTTTGTATGACGGTTTTCTTTTGATGATTGTAATATTGTTTTATAGCTAAACAAAAACATAGGTGCTTGTCACTGTCATGTACGTTTCTTACGCGTGCATGCACACTTACACACACTAAAACGCATTTACTATCACACACACATATACACGCACACTCGCGCGCGCACGCACGCACGCACACGCACACGCACACACGCACACGCACACACACACACACACACACACACACACACACACACACACAAAGCCCGCGCGCTTTAGGCTTCACGCACGCACGTGTCTTCTATTGGTGGAGTACGTAGTCTGTCGTGCATGAGCATGCTCCGTCAAAAGGTTTAGATATTGCCGACAGCAGAGTCAGAGCCGTATGAATGGCGTTTTGTTCCATCTGTCATTGGAAATCATTTGTTCATGTTTTTGTTGTTGTTGTTGTTGTTGTTTGTGTGTGTGTGTGCACGTTTTTAATTTTTTGGAGAGAAACAAACTGACTCCCAAGCTGGGAGGCATTTGTCCGATTGTGGGTGTTGTTGTTTCCAGTTGGGGACAACCCCACACACAAACCACTGCCCTGAAGGTTTCCTTGGCCAAACCAGCGAGGATGCATTCTGTCTTTGATAAGGTAGTCTCCGCTGTAGGGGAAGACGGGGTAAAAAGCGCATGGGCGGGTAAGAAGCCCACCCCAATTATTTCATGAAATAAAGAAAATTTCAGTCAAATTTGCCCATGAGACGAATGCTAGACATTAACGCTCGTTTCATGGGCAAAATGAGACTGAAATTTGCTTCATTTCATGAGATAATTGGGGTGGGCTTCTTACCCGCCCATGCGCTTTTTACCCCGTCTTCCCCTACCAAATGTCAGCCTACTTTACCAGCATAGCATTTGCCTCCTCTTGCTATCCAGTCGCCAAGACTGTACCCGACTGGGTCGGAATATTATAGTATCTGTCACGTCAGGTTTTTGTTGTTGTTGTTGTTGTTTTTTGCTTCATTTATGCCCCAAAACTTGACAGCGTTGTCCCTAATCAGCAATGAAAACGTGTCAGGCTGTTTGAATGCGTGCGGATGTCACATATTTCCTTGAGAATACTAGAGAAAACCAAAACTATTGTTAAGTAGCATGCGCGATGTGTATATTTCTTTTCGTATCGATGTAAATCGAAGCATGACTTGAGACTAAGCCTAAAGAACAAAACAACTGCTTTGAATAGACCCACAAAATGGCGATGTAGAACTTAGAAGTGTGATTCGGAACCGGCGTGGTCGCAAACAACAAACAAACAACTACACGACAAGTGTAAAGTGACGTTATTTTATTCACAAGAGACAAAACAAAACTACTGGATATTTCGGCGAATGCGCCTTTATCAACATAGACAAACAAGAAAACAGCAAATATAGCAAAAGGAGCAAAAAGCAGGCAACAAAAGGAGCAAAAACAGGCAACAAAAGGAGCCAACAAAAACAAGATCAAAATTAAAAAACCAATGCTTCCGCTCTACAGTCGCAAACGCTGAAGAACATTTCCTGCAGCCACGGTGAAAGAGTGATGTGCAAACAGTTCTTCTTGTTTTTTGTTTTTCTTCTGTAACATGAAACACTCGTTTAACATCATCGCCAGTTTTAATTTGTGTTTGAATACCGGTATTTACCTGTAAAATGCATGTTTTGTTGTTGTTGTTGTTGTTGGGGGTTTTCTGGATGACATCGGGTGCACAAATATGTGAAGCTGAAACTGGCCATAATATAGATACATTGGAACCTCCCTTATAAGACCTCCAGCTCCCATTATAAGACTCCCTCCCATATAAGACCTACTTTTCTGAGACATTGCCCTTCTTTGTAAGTATTAAAATTACCTCCCTTATTAGACCCCTCCCTTATAAGAACTCATTTTGGATGATTTTTGAAGGTCTTATAAGGGAGGTTCCACTGTATTTCCATGTCGAAATGTTAGTAGAAGCTTTTACGTAGGCTGCTTAAAGCAAGCTGATTTTCTCAGTTTATTTTGTAAGTTTGTTTGAATAAGGACTTATCTTGTACCTTATTCAGTAGGAACTATGTATGAATTCTGCAGTGACGTTGATTTTGTATTTTAAGCATCTCCTTTTTGGGGGGAGTTTGTTAAAAGCATTGCATTGGTTTGGCTGACCCTCTTTGTTCTAACTTCAAAGTGTGTGTGTGTGTGTGCGTGTGCGTGCGCGTGCGCGTGTGCGTGCGTGAGTGCGTGCGTGCGTGCATGCGTATGTGTGTGTGTTTCTGTGCGTGTCTATGTACCATGAGGAGAAAGAGAAGAGAACAAAGTGGTGTTTGTTTAATCACGTTAACAGGACTATCTTCGTTCATGAAATGTTAGGACACTGTTTTCACCATGCCTACATTTTTGAAAGCCAACCCGACTCTCTCTCTCTCTCTCTCTCTCTCTCTCTCTCTCTCTCTCTCTCTCTCTCTCTCTCTCTCTCTCTCTCTCTCTCTCTCTCTCTCTCTCTCTCTCTCTCTCTCTCTCTCTCTCTCTCTCTCTCTCTCCCTCCCTCTCTCTCTCTCTCTCTCTCGCTCTCTCTCTCTCTCTCTCTCTCTCTCTCTCTCTCCCTCCCTCTCTCTCTCTCTCTCTCTCTCTCTCTCTCTCTCTCTCTCTCTCTCTCTCTCTCTCTCTCTCTCTCTCTCTCTCTCTCTCTCTCTCTCTCTCTCTCTCTCTCTCTCTCTCTCTCTCTCTCTCTCTCTCTCTCTCTCTCTCTCTCTCTCTCTCTCTCTCTCTCTCTCTCTCTCTCTCTCTCTCTCTCTCTCTCTCTCTCTCTCTCTCTCTCTCTCTCTCTCTCTCTCTCTCTCTCTCTCTCTCTCTCTCTCTCTCTCTCTCTCTCTCTCTCTCTCTCTCTCCTCTCTCTCTCTCTCTCTCTCTCTCTCTCTCTCTCTCTCTCTCTCTCTCTCTCTCTCTCTCTCTCTCTCTCTCTCTCTCTCTCTCTCTCTCTCTCTCTCTCTCTCTCTCTCTCTCTCTCTCTCTCTCTCTCTCTCTCTCTCTCTCTCTCTCTCTCTCTCTCTCTCTCTCTCTCTCTCTCTCTCTCTCTCTCTCTCTCCCTCCCTCTCTCTCTCTCTCTCTCTCTCTCTCTCTCTCTCTCTCCCTCCCTCTCTCTCTCTCTCTCTCTCTCTCTCTCTCTCTCTCTCTCTCTCTCCCTCTCTCTCTCCCCCCTCTCTCTCCCTCTCTCTCTCTCTCTCTCTCTCTCTCTCTCTCTCTCTCTCTCTCTCTCTCTCTCTCTCTCTCTCTCTCTCCTCTCTCTCTCTCTCTCTCTCTCTCTCTCTCTCTCTCTCTCTCTCTCTCTCTCTCTCTCTCTCTCTCTCTCTCTCTCCCTCTCTCTCTCCCCCTCTCTCTGTATTATAAGTACCGTTCCATCGCCGCACGTGCGCATATTCAAGATAATGATCCAATTTAATTGTATTTAAGTCGCCCCCAGCACAGAGACACAATCAAACTACAAGTTACAGAGCGTGTGTGATAAGCAAAGCGGATAGGAAGGATTATTTGTTAGCAACATGAATCCTTTCTCTCTTCTGATGTTTTGTATTACTATGACTTTTTTTCATTTAGATCTGAATGCTTTCTGTAAAATTACCTATTTCTGATCTGATGCTATAGCTATGAAAAAGTATATTGATGTCTACGGAGTGTTTAATTTAATATGGATGATACTTTTTTCAGTGATTTGTTTTCCTTGTTTTGATACTTGTCCATACCGTGTCCGTTGTACTGACGCCGTCGGACAAACTTTGTAGTTTGATGAAAAACCGTTTATAATTGATGCCGTGTGTGTGTGTAAAGTGTTTATCGTAACTGAATCGATCTGTCTGTATACGTCTGTTGATGCTGTCTGTACAAATAAATTATTGCATTGTTTACTCGACAACGTGTTGCGCGTGTACATTGTGTGCGGTGAGTGTGTCAGTTCATGGTGAACGTGAAGATTGATTTGACCACAATAAGAATCTTTTCTGTTCTACTATTATTTGTGTGTGTGTGTGTGTGTGTGTGTGTGCCAGTGAGTGAGTGTGTGTGCGTGTCTGTGTGTCTGTCTATGTGTGTGTCTGTGTGTGTGTGTGTGTGTGTGTGTGTGTGTGTGTCTGTCTGTCTGTCTGTGTGTGTACGTGTGTGTGCCAGTGAGTGAGTGTGTGTGTGTGTGTGTGTGTGTGTCTGTCTGTCTGTCTGTGTGTGTGTCTGTGTGTGTGTGTGTGTGTGTGTCGTGCGTGCGTGCGCTATTCACCATGGGTGAGTGTCTTCTATGTGGGCATGAGAATGCATGCGATGGTAGTGTAAATCCCGGGACCTAAATTCACAAAAAGGCATCCACATTTGGTAAATTGTACCATTGGTTTAATAACAGCTCCATCTCTGCAATCTGGCAGCCATAGTCGGAAACGACAGACTGAGACTGGCATATCATTCTTTTCTGGTAAAAGTCAGAAGGTACTATCATTCTTCTCTGGTAAAAGCCAGAAGGTACTATCATTCTTCTCTGGTAAAAGCCAGAAGGTACTATCATTCTTCTCTGGTAAAAGCCAGAAGGTACTATCATTCTTCTCTGGTAAAAGCCAGAAGGTACTATCATTCTTCTCTGGTAAAAGCCAGAAGGTACTATCATTCTTCTCTGGTAAAAGCCAGAAGGTACTATCATTCTTCTCTGGTAAAAGCCAGAAGGTACTATCATTCAGAAGGTACTTCTCTGGTAAAAGCCAGAAGGTACTATCATTCTTCTCTGGGTAAAAGCTATCAGAAGGTACTATCATTCTTCTCTGGTGAAAGTCAGAAGGTAATAGCTGGTGAAAGTCAGAAGGTACTATCATTCTTATCTGGAGTGTGAGGACCCTTCTGAGCGTCAACTGTCGTTGAGTGTAATTAAGAGAATGTGAGAACCCTTCTGAGCGTCAACTGTCGTTAAGAGAGTGTGAGAACCCTTCTGAGCGTCAACTGTCGTTAAGTCCTACTGGCAGAGAATATGAGAACCCTTCTGAGCGTCAACTGTCGTTAAGTCCTACTGGCAGAGAATGTGAGGACCCTGATGATTGTGATAAAGCAGAGAGTGTGGGGATGTTCCTATGGACAGGACATGTCCACTTTAAACACATTATTTAAATAATGTTCTGCTCAACTTTCTATAATAGCCACTGTCTCCTCTCCTCTTGGAGGTCATTGTCCGACACAAACGAATTGCAAAGAAGAAAGACGAAAGGAACAAAGAAAAACAAAAATATAACTCCCCGTAAATTGCTAAAACTGGGAACGCATTGTTTCGTGTTGCATTTGTATTCCACGCTCAACCTTACCTTTCCATACCACTTCTTTACTATGGACAAGTTTGGTTTTCTAGCAGAAACAAAACAACGTTTGAAAGAAAAAAATCGTTCCACATAAGGAAAAGTAAACAAACCAATACGCGTGTGTTCAGATTGCATTGGATAGGAAGCGAATGCGTATCTAGAATTCCAGTCATGTGTCCTTCTATCAGCATTATAAAAGCTTCTTAAGATACGCTCGACACGTCCTTGGTCGTTACTGTTCGTCGTTGCCTGTGCTGCAATGGATTCTGACCTGTCCCCTGAAGGGTTCACTTCCCAGTGGAAAAGATAAGGAGGGAGATTATTAGGTGACGGAAAGAAGGGGCCTGGGGGATGGAGAAGTGGGGCTTGCTTTGTCAAATGCAGGAATGGGTAGATAAAATTTAGATTAGATACAAACACAATTGCAACTCAATTTTGCTTTGCTTTTATTATGTACGAAAAGCATCTTTAGTTCTTACCACCCTCATCCCCACCCCAATCCCTTTTTTTTTTTTTTTTTTTTTTTTTGGGGGGGGGGTTTCTCTTATTTACAATTTGTGCTTTATTTTCACCACATTTTGTCAGTCCTCTTCTTCTTCTTCTTCTTCTTCTTCTTCTTCTTCTTCTTCTTCTTCTTCTTGTCTCTTCTAAGATTATGCCAGGATTATTCTGGTGTTCTATGTGTTGACTTCACAAACGTGTAGAGTTCTTCTTATATGCTTTCTAATTCTCTTCCATTTTTCTTCTTTCCTATGATTACTTTTCTTCTGCGTTTTCTTTAGTTTTCAAATACTTCTTCTTCTTCTTCTTCTTCCTCCTCCTCTTCCTTTTCAAATTCTTATGCTTTCTAATTCTTTTCTATTTTTCATTTTTCCCAGGATTACTTTTCTTCTGCTGGGACCTTTTCTCCATGCATTAATCTCAATCTCCTCAATTTCTTCTCTCTTTTTGTCCGCACTTTTCATCATTGACTTGCGCTTTTCGTTCCTAGCTGACAGATGGCTTGTGGAAGAAAGGGTTATAAATAACTTCGATTCAGCTCTGGAGAAAACGTGGCCAGCCTTTTCCCCATCAATCTCTCCGCCTCTTCCGTTTTCCTTCTTCCTCCTTCTGCGTGCCATTTGGATTTTTCTTCCTTTCCTTTCACCCCCCCCCCCCCCCCACACACACACACACCCACACACACCCACACACACCCCGCGTACGCACGCGCACGCATGCACGCACGCACGCACACACGCACACGCACACGCACACGCACACACACACACACACACACACACACACATCATTTTCTTTATCCTTCCATCCCCAGCTGCCCTCTCTCTCTCTTTCTGTCTCTCTCGATGGTTGGTTTAACGCTACCAGAATGAAAATCTGTTTAACGTCCTCCGGTCTGGAACAGACACATATGGGAGATTAATAGATATAACGATGGTGGGAACGATCCTGGAGGCAATGCCCGGAGGCAATACAAAACCAGTAAAGTCCCGAAAATTTTAACAATACCCAGAAATATTATTATGTATGTTTTAACGCTACCCCATCTGAAACTCCTTTTATACTGCCCTTGTCCTTCCATCACCACTAAAAGAGTAAAAATAAAAAGTCGATAGAATCGGGGGTGAAATGTTCTTGTATCGTTTTTGGTTGGGAGGACTAATAATCCTCGATCTAAGGCATTGCCCGAAGTTCGTCAAGCAGCGGTCAGTGTATAGACGTGCGCGAAACACACTGATGAATATGGCCGTCACGTGTACACACATAAGCGGATATTCCGTGCGGAAAACCCGTGCGCAATCCAAAGAAGGGAAAAGATTTGCGCACGTGTCCCAATTTCCGATTCGAAAAATGGTGTTTTAAATTTGCCCATGAGACGAATGCTAGACATTAACGCTCGTCTCGTGGGCAAAATGAGACTGAAATTTGCTTAATTTCATGAGATAATTGGGGTGGGCTTCTTACCCGCCCATGCGCTTTTTACCCCGTCTTCCCCTACTGGATGCAATGCCCGGAGGCAGTACAACACTACCAGTAAAGTTCCGAATTTTTAACAATACAGATAAGTGTAGCAGTAACCACGCCTCGGATAAACCTCATCGGCTATGGTAATGTGTCCCAATTTCCCCTGTATGCGTAAATCCTTCTTTCTTCCACTTAGTTAGGGTTTTCCGTCCGGAACTTACGCGTCTAATGTGAACGAGGTGTGAAGAGAATAATATTATTCTACCTCATGAAATAAGTAGGCATTTCTCTGTTTGCTTGTCCGGCATTGTGAATTTTACGAAACTAAACTAGTGCATGGCTTTGTACATCGATTTCTCGGCAAATATGTAGATTTACACCCTCCTGCTCTATTTCTTGGTTCTTTCCGTGGTTAGGGATAGGGTTAGGATTATGATGGTTATATTCGCACGCGAAAGGTAGATATTTCATGGGAGCTACTTATTTCTCATGACACCGGCCTATGCCCTGTCTGTCGTCCCCGACTACGACTGTAAAATAGCAGAAGGGGCAGCTGCAGCTGCTATTCCGGCAGGCTGGGCTGAACTCTGTTTATAATGGAGAAGTCTGGCCCATTGTACGTCTCTCTCTCTCTCTCTCTCTCTCTCTCTCTCTCTCTCTCTCTCTCTCTCTCTCTCTCTCTCTCTCTCTCTCTCTCTCGGTCAAATTTGGGTACAGCTGGTATTGGGGAAGGTCCCCAAAGGCCAGCCAATCCCTTTGGCCGCTGCAGCTCTCGAGCCAGTGTTAATGCCCATTAGTTCGGTAGTCGCAGTCTTCTACAAAAGCTGTAGGGCCTACCAAACTCAAACTCAAATAGGGGAAGACGGGGTAAAAAGCGCATGGGCGGGTAAGAAGCCCACCCCAATTATCTCATGAAATGAAGCAAATTTCTGTCTCATTTTGCCCATGAGACGAGCGTTAATGTCTAGCATTCGTCTCATGGGCAAATTTGACTGAAATTGTCTTTATTTCATGAGATAATTGGGGTGGGCTTCTTACCCGCCCATGCGCTTTTTACCCCGTCTTCCCCTACTCAACATCGTACCATTGTATTCCGATACTGTTGAACACCATTCACACAAACTGATACTGGCGAGGCAATGCAACGCACTGCACTGCGACAATTAGGCTATTATTAATTATAATGTCGAGTTCAATCAGTTCAGACTGAGCAGACTAGTTACCAACAAGTATCTGTATCTGCGTGCGTTTGTGTGTGGGGGTGGGGTGGGGTGGGATGGGGAGTGGGGGTGGGGGTGCGTTCGTTGCGTGTGTGTTTGTGCGTGTGTGCGACTGTGCGCGTACTTGTGTGAATGTGCGAAAAGATGGCATATTTATTGCAAGCAATTTGTCATTTATTTTCATTTCATTTCATTACAAGCGTGCACGAACACAATAAATTACGAACCTAATTTCTTTCCGGACACTATGTTTTTTTCTCTTTTACTGTTTTCATTCTGATATTCTAACTTTTCACAAACGCTAGGACATAGCACAAGATATATAGGTCTAATGCAGTTTGCACCGACACGCAGTTCTTGATCAGCATGACTTAGAAAGGAAAAGAAATAAACGGTGCACACATTCCTTAGATGATAACATATTAAATCATCTAGTTTACATCTATGCTGTCCACTGACCAGATCATAGATGTTTATCTGTCGGGTTTTAACGGACGCGGGGTCGGGGGGGGGGGGGGGGGGGTAAGTTTCGTTCCAATGTAAAGGTTTATGGGGTTTATTCAGTGTAGTTTTGTTTGGCAACGTAGGCCTTGGCTAATCGATGAAGCATCTGTTTAGGTCCACAAAGCAGCGCTGCAGGCCCTATGATATATAATGACTTCCACACTGATTTCAATAGTGTGTGTGTGTGTGTGTGTGTGTGTGTGTGTGTGTGTGTGTGTGTGTGTGTGTGTGTGTGTGTGTGTGTGTGTGTGTGTGTGTGTGTGTGTGTGTGTGTGTGTGTGTGTGTGTGTGTGTGTGTGTGTGTGTGTGTTTGTTGTTGTTTGGTTTATTGTAAGTGTGCGTCAGAGTGTGTGTGCGTGTGTGTGTGCGTGTGTGCGTGCGCGTGCGTGCGCGTGCGCGCGCGTGTCATTGTCATTGTCATTGCGTGTATGTCATTGTCATTGCGTGTATGTCATTGTTCCGCAATGTCTCCTTAACATTGAGTGTCTATGTGGCATTGTGATGGGAGTCAGTGGAGCCTACATTCTGGACAGTCACAAAACCCCATCTACTTCCGGAACTCCGTCCCTTATTGGAATTGCAAATCCTGAGGATTTGACATCTGATTGTCTGATTGTCGCGAATAAAATATTGTATATCACTAGGCCTATCTCTGAATTGATAACGATTTGGTTTTCTAGTATGGGTGCATGCGAGTATTTGTGTGCGTGCGTGCGTGCGTGCGTGTGTGTGTGTGTGTGTGTGTGTGTGTGTGTGTGTGTGTGTGTGTGCGTGCGTGTGTGCGCGTGTGCGTGCGTGCGCGCGCGTGATTGAACACACGCGCCTTTATAATCTTCGTGTTTCTTAGCTGTGTGTATCCGCATGTATCATACATATGTGTGTTTGCTTGTGCATGCGCCCGTGTGTGTGTGTCTCAGTATGTGTGTGTAGTGCGTGCGTGTGTGTGGGGGGGGGGGGGGGAGTGGTGTGTGTGCGCGCGTGTGTGTGCATGCATGCCATTGCATGTGGAGTGCATGCGTGTGTGTGTGTGTGTGTGTGTGTGTGTGTGTGTGTGTGTGTGTGTGTGTGTGTGTGTGTGTGTGTGTGTGTGTGTGTGTGTGTGTGTGTGTGTGTGTGTGTGTGTGTGTGTGTGTGTGTGTGTGTGTGTGTGTGTGTGTGTGTGTGCGTGTGCGTGTGCGCGCGCGCGCGCGCGTGCGTGCGTGCGTGTGTGTGTGTGTGTGTGTGTGTGTGACCATGCGCATAAAGCTGCAAGAAATTTAACACGGAAGACGACAGGAAGAGAACAGACAAGAACAGTAAGGTTTATTCTAGACAACTGTGTTGTGCTACAGAACTCACGTTGTCGCGCCTAGAGTTTGAGCGGCAGTAGTCAGCAATTAGCACCCGGTCTAAGGGAAACAACCTTTCATTGTGTTCAGTTTTCACTTGTTTCCTTTATGCACGAATTGTTGCCCCTGATCGAATACAAAAAATGTAAACAAAGCATCTGGGTATAAACACTAAAATTGAAAGCATAGAACAGATTGTGTGTGTTTCCTTATACCACTCCCCACACCCCTCCCTTATAACAACAACAAGTAAAGGATTAAGCATGAAAAACAGATATTTCCGCAACGAAACGGACAAGTTCAAATACAGAACTGACGTAGGCCTACGATTAATTTAATCTGTGTGTACAGCAGGACAATGTGGCGGTACCATAGCCGATGAGGTTTAACCGAGGCGTGGTTACCGCTACACCTATCTATATTGTTAAAAACTCGGGACTTTACTGGTGTTGCACTGCCTCCGGGCATTGCAGCCAGTATTGTTCCCAACATCTTTGTATTTACAAATGTCCTATAAAAATTATGTGTCTATGACCGAGAGGACGTAAAACATCATTTTCATCATCATTTAATCTGTGTGTGTGTGTGTGTGTGTGTGTGTGTGTGTGTGTGTGTGTGTGTGTGTGTGTGTGTGTGTGTGTGTGTGACCTACGCGAATTCATGCATTATTTATTTTAATGATTTTTCGCAAAGATTTACATCCTTTAGAGTGGGTGGGTTTTTGTGTTGGTTTTTTGTGGTTTTTTTAAAGGGTTCGTCAATTAGTTTGAGTTGAATTTCAGTTAATTCCGAGTCAATATTAATGTTTAACCAAAGTAATAATTATGGTTTCTTGACTGAAAAAAAATTCGAATAATAAGTTAGTGGTTCAGTCTGGCAACTGCAAAATTAAAAAAAATCTATTAGGCCTACTATGCATCTATTTTTTATGACGTATATTACTTTTTCTCATCTTCGTACTGTAGGGGAGGAGGATCACGCCCCGCCTAACCGCCCCCCCCCCCTCCCCCCTGCTACCCCCACCCCCATTTCCAAAGTGCAGCAGAATCTTCAATAGGATGAAGTTGGCTACCCGGAAAGGGAATAAAGAAGAAGGTAGGAACGGCCCAAAGCATTGTACATGTTCACGTGTGTGTGTGTGTGTGTGTGTGTGTGTGTGTGTGTGTGTGTGTGTGTGTGTGTGTGTGTGTGTGTGTGTGTGTGTGTGTGTGTGCCGTTAGTCAAAGTCAAAGTCAAGCACTTTATTATCTCAACAAGAGATAATTACACTGTGATCTAGATCTCATGATGCAAGGGCAACAGAAAACAAATCCATGCATTTGAACATAACAAAACGGGAACACAAAGCGAAAATCAAGGTACACAAGGAAATAATAAGGCAAAGTTCATCTTTCCAATAAACAAAAGCATTCTTTATAGCCTACTCGATCAGCGAACGACCCCACCACGTGGTAAGCCGCACTCCGACTTAGGAGGATTTTGGACTGATTATGTTATGCTATGAGCTTGTCATGGCTAAAGACAATCTCCGCATAACTATGCAGAACGTAGGCCTACATAACATTTTGATGTAGCCTTGGTGTTCTAGCTTATGTCAATTGGTGACACAGCCTTATGCCAAGGCGGTACACGGAACCAATGGACTTTTGAGTCTTCCCCATTCCCCACAATTAACCTGCTCCCTCACATACCATGTGTCACCTGAAGACAGAGTGTGGTTGCGCACATGGCGGGGTAATGAAAAACGGTCACACACGTAATGTTATCGTCCCTAGCTGATGCATTTGTACATAGTGTTAAGGATGATCCCTGGAGTCTTTGAGCCAGGGTACGACAACAACAACAACACACCATGTGTGTGTGTGTGTGTGTGTGTGTGTGTGTGTGTGTGTGTGTGTGTGTGTGTGTGTGTGTGTGTGTGTGTGTGTGTGTGTGTGTGTATGTGTGTGTGTGTGTGTGTGTGTGTGTCACAGTGTGTTTTTCATTAAAATATCTTGTGCGTAAGCAATCCCTCCACTTTTGGCGTTATCCTTTTTTTCTGTCCACTTTCTTGGCAGAACCATTCTATGCCTGTTTCCTACTTCTTCTTCTTCTTCTTTTTTTTTTTTTTTTTTTTTTTTTGGGGGGGGGGCGCTCTCCATATAAACTCAAAATGTGACCGTCTTCCGTGCGTATAGCCAATGCAAGCCCGAA
>CM065695.1:21729469-21734469 GCA_017654935.2 Phymorhynchus buccinoides | reverse complement strand
TTCAAGGCAGTGAATATTGTGCACTGGAAAATAAGGTTTCGGTAAAGGTAAAGATGCGCTCCCCCCCCCCCCCCCCTCCCCCTCCCCCTCTTCCATTTCTCGGTTGTTTCCAGTCTTGCCTTTTTTGCAGTCTTGCCTTTCTTACTGAAACACATGCATTCAATAATAGTAGAAGATAAAGGCAAGACGGAAAAACGCAATGAACCAGGACTGTGACAAATGCTCCGCGGCTCTACTGACAATATAGGGGGGGGGGGGGGGGGGGGGGGGGGGGGGGGGGGGGGGGGGGGGGGGGGGGGTGGGGGGGGGGGGGGGGAAGGGGCCGTTAGGTTTGGGGGGACTGCGAGTAATTATTCAACAAAGATAATTAGCTGAAAAGGTGCTAGGGGGGGGGGGGGGGGGGGGGGGGCGGGGGGGGGGGGGAGGGGGGGGGGGGGGGGGGGGGGGGGGGGAGGGGGGGGGGGGGGGGGGGGGGGGGGGGGGGGGGGGGGGGGGGGGGGGGGGGGGGGGGGGGGGGGTTTAACACTAATTTTCATCCTCAAAAGAGCACTTTACATTGGACTGAGTGAATAAAGGAATTGTTGAAAAGCGCTCAAAAGGCACTGAGATCCGGGTTTGTCAGCAAAAAATGCGCAGGTTTGTATATTTTCCCTGACGGAGAGATTTTTGTGAAAGAATATTTAAAAAAAGTAATGCCAGAGAACGGGGTAGGCCTACATGGAATTTCCACGAGCAGCAGTCAAAGTGGGTAGCAAGAGTAAAGAACGGGGCATCAGCCTGCTTGCCTTCTTGTACTTAAAAGTTGATTTTCTGCCAATCATTTTTTTTTTTTTTTCATCTTTATGTTTAAAATCTCTTTTTAATACATCTTTATTACGTATTAGGTATTAGGTACTTTATAGTCACAGATGCGTCTCTGTGAAATTCGGGTTGCTCCCACCTGGAGAGCGCGTCACAGCCAGAGGCGCGTCACCCAGTTTTGTGTGTGTGTGCATGCAATGTTTGTGTGACTGATGAAGAAGGAGAAGTGTGGGGGGGGGGGGGGTGGGGGGGGGGGGGGGGGGGAAATTTTGACCCAAATGACAACTTTTTCGTTGCCATTGGGTTTAACCATTTCGCAGCCAGCCATTTTTCAGCCAATAAATACCATTAAACTTAACTGAGTAGATAAAATAAAATACCTGCAATATTGCGATTTCCTCTGTCACATATATCACATTAGGCCAATCCCTACCTCCAAAAATTAAGAAAATAGGGTCTTTGGATAACAGGCCCTGATTTGATGCTTTTTAGTGACATGGGTGTTAACCCATTGTGGTGCTAAAATTCGACATTGGCGGTGAAAGGGTTAACGTGTGCTCAGTGCATGGGCATACGGGACCTCGGTTTATCGTTTCATCCGAAAGACTCCACGTTCAGACCGTAAGGCCTAGTGCAAAATGAGAAGAAAAATCCCCTGTACGCAGGTTCGAACTCGGGTTTACTTGACACAAGGCGAACGCGTTACCTCTGTACCACTCTACAGAGTCTTGATAAAGATGGTTATTGTCTGAAATAGGTGCATGTAAGGTAGTTAAGTCAGCATGCACTACATGGCGACGTGGTGAGGTTAAAAAATAGTCTCGTTCTCTTGGTAAGAAGCCTATAGAGAAAGAAAAACACAGGACCAAGCACAGAACTTTGTGGGAAGCCATAATCAAGTAACGACTCGATAGATTTGAAATTGGTTATAACAACAGTGTATTTCTTCCTTATAGATAATTATAGACAGGATCTAAACCAGACACTCAAAGTTTAGCTTGGCCTAAGAGGGGGGGGGGGAGAATGTCATAGTCTGTCAACATAGTCAAAAGCAGATGAAAGGTCCAAAAGAGAGACCCTAGAGGCCTTTCTATTTTCAAGTGAAGCATGTAATAAACCATTCAGAAGCAGGGTCACTAGTGTGCTCTATACCCCGGGATCTCTAGCCAGACCGACGACAGTAGGGTTTAACGCCCTCTTCGGCCTTTAGGCCATGTGGGGCATATATAATAAGCCAGACCGGCGAGCATTGAGAAGATTATTTATAGTAGTGGTGCAATAAGGGGGTAGATAGAGGGAGGGGAACTGTACGGTTTCCACACGCTTCAGTGCCCCTGTTTCTCAGCTGGTTGACGATGTTGTTTGTACCCAGCTGTGTACTTTTCCTCTCGGAATTTTACCACACACAAAAAACAGGCACATGCTGGTCTAAACTTGCAACAACAACAAAAAACCCATCTGATACTTTAATATCATACCCTGAATTATAAAGGTTGTTATGTCAGAGTTTCCTACACTAATGACCCTCGGTGCTGGGTTGCGTGCTTAGGCCCTACATCATGCCTTTACTCCAGCAGCTCTTCGTCACTGGATTATATTAGCCTGTACTAAAGGCCAACAGTGAAGATGAATGAATGAAAAATGGTGTTTTACGTTCTCTCGGTCTGGAACAGACACATATGGGACATTAATATTTGTAGACCTATGCAAAGATGGTGGGAACAATACTGGAGGCAATGCCCGGAGGGTTTTAAAACGAGTGCCTTTACTGTAGTGCTATGCTCACAGAGCCACACTTTTCGCTATGCTAGCAAATCACCAGCTGGCCATGCGTAACACTGATGGGGGATTTCCCCATGGCCTTCCACGCTAAAACGGGTCAGCCGTGTCTGTAACTGCAGTCGCTGTCACTAGAAGGAATCAAGCATTCAACAGGGCAAAGTGGAAGATAGAATCGGGTGTTGCAAAGCGGCAGACATCTTTGGGACGCGTTTCAGGTGTTTGGGATGCAGGTTTTTTCTGTTGTTGCTGGTTTTTCATTTTGCATGACTGATTGCATGATTTTACATCCGGTATCTAATTAGAAAGACTAGCGCAACGCCGAGTACCAGTAACGCCTAGTAATGGTAACGCCTAGAAACGGTAATGCCAAGTATTGGTAACGCTGAGTACAGCAAATTTGAAGCGATTTGGTAAAGAAACGGTGGAGTTATAAGGCCCCGTTTCGCGTTGGCGCTGCTCTGAGAGTGATGCGCTCTCCCTGGTAACGGTAATGCCTAGTAACGGTAACGCCAAGTACTGGTAACGCTGAGTACAGCAAATTTGAAGCGATTTCGTTAAGAAACGGCAGAGTTATAAAGCCCTGTTTCCCGTTGGCGCTGCTCTGAGAGTGACGCGCTATCCCGATTTTCTTCAAATTTTCTGCCAGGCTTTGCCCCAGTAACAGCAAGCCTGAAAGCAAATTTGACGCGATTCGGTTGAAAACCGGCGGAGTTATAAGGCCCGTTTTGCATCATGCTGCTGTTATGCGCCTAAGTAATGGATTCGCTTCCGGTTTGGCACATTGATAGTCACCGTCCCCGGTCATATCTCTGCCAAATTTGAAGGCAATCGGTCCAGCAATTCCGGAGATACGAGCGCCAAAAGGCCGTCGGATGCGCGTTTCGCGCATTTGCAAAACCGCGCAAATGACACGGCCGCCTCGGTTGCCGTTGCCATCGCCCCGTTAGGGCTCACAGCAAATTTGAAGCGATTCGGTCGAAAAACGGCGGAGTTATAAGGCCCGTTTCGTGTTTCAGACACACACACACACACACACACACACACACGGACGACGACAGTTGGCTTTTTACTATATTGATGCGACCCCCCCCCCCCCCCCCCTCTCTATTTTCGGTTGTTTCCACTTTTTCAGTCTTGCCTTTCTTACTGCAGATTGAGTACTTCATCCTCTATCGTTTGCTATATTTAACACTAATTTTCATCCATTTACATAATCAAACACATGCATTCAATAACAGTAGAAGATAAAGGCAAGACGGGAAAACGCAATGAACCAGGACTGTGACAAATGCTCCGCGGCTGTTGTGTGTACTGTAGGGGGGGGGGGGGGGGGTCCTATTAGATAATGGCCTTTATCATGATTGCGATTAATTATTCAATGAACAAAGATAATTAGCTGAAAAGGTTCATAAAATACAGCTTAATGTTTGGTAGGAAAGGCTAGTGTGAAAATGCGGGGAGAGCTGAGAAATGTAGGTCTTGACCTTTACCGTTGTTCCACTTCATGGGTCCAGAATAATAATCAGAGATTAAACCCGTTGGCATACATCTTGACCTTTACCGTTTTAGATAACATTAACATAGGTGAAAAAGATATCTTAGGAATCAAAAGAAAATAAACGATGAAAACTTAGAGAGAAAAAACCCCACACGGAACCTAGAATTAATATTCCTTCTTTTACTTAGTTTTTGTAAAGGGACATTTTTTGTTTGTTTTACGTTACATTGTTTATATCTGCAATCACACTTACCCTACACATGCTGACATCTGCACACGCATTAAACAATGGGCTGAATTTGTCAGTACACCATACACTATGTCAGACAGAAACCCAGCCATCTTTTTTTAAAAGATCAAACATTAACAGTAAACGTTCTTTGGAAATGTCCGTTTTAATTGTTCACATAAAGTCAAATGTCAGAAGAGTGTAAAACGAAAATAAAATATTTTAAAAAAAGACTGCTACAAACTTATACTACTTTGCCGATCATAGATCCGGCAAAGGACAAACATACACAGGATGTAAGTATTGTAAAGAGAACATTCAGTTGAAACATCCCAGACAAGATGGAATACAGCATTTCACATTACCCCCTAAATTTAATATTTTTCATAGAATTCAGATACCTTTTTTTTTTAATCATTTTTTTAAATGAACACTGCCCACATCTTATATCATTCAAACATTAATTTTGCCAAGCTTAGCGTTTTATTTTATTTTTCACTTAAGACAAGATTCCTGTTAACGACTCGAAAACAAAAACAAATAACAAAGTGAAGAAGAAAAAGAGGCCATTAACCAGACATTCGCCTGACTCCAGAAGACGAACGGGAGTTGGGGAAGGTGGGGGGGGGGGGGGGGCGGTGGCTAAGGAGGGGGGGAGGGGGGTATTTACCGGCAACTTGGCAGCATATG
>CM065695.1:21721969-21726969 GCA_017654935.2 Phymorhynchus buccinoides | reverse complement strand
TCTCTCTCTCTCTCTGTCTCCTGTGTCTTGAGGCCTCATCTGGCACGTCACATGGTCTAAAGGATAGAGGTAGAGGGACTCTCCTCTCTCTCTCTCCTCTCTCTCTCTCTCTCTCTCTCTCTCTCTCTCTCTGGCCTGAGTTCATCATGGCCGGAGTTCATCATGGCACGGCACATGGTAGAGGACTCTCTCTCTCTCTCTCTCTCTCTCTCTCTCTCTCTGACCTCGGAGTTCATCATGGCACGGCACATGGTAGAGGACTCTCTCTCTCTCTCTCTCTCTCTCTCTCTCTCTCTCTCTCTCTCTCTCTCTGACCTGTGTTTTGAGGCCGGAGTTCATCATGGCACGGCACATGGTAGAGGACTCTCTCTCTCTCTCTCTCTCTTCCTGACCTCTCTCTCTCTCTCATGGTCCTCTCTTCTCTCTCTCTCTCTCTCTCTCTCTCTCTCTGATCCTGAGGCCGGAGTTCATCATGGCACGGCACTGGTAGAGGAGGACTCTCTCTCATCTCTCTCTCTCTCTCTCCTCTCTCTCTCTCTCTCTCTCTCCGTCTCTCTCTCTCTCTCTCTCTGACCTGTGTGTTTTGAGGCCGGAGTTCATCATGGCACGGCACATGGCAGAGGACACGCTCCGGGGCACGGCCCACAGAAGAATCCGTTTCTGAGCTGACGTCATCGTGGGTAAGGAAGCGTTGTGTGGATGGATGGATGGATGGATGGATGGATATCTTATCTGGTCCTTCCTCGGTTCTTCTTTCTGCTACACTGTTCTGCAAACGACCCCAGTTCAATTAAATGTGTAATGTATGAGGAAAAGGAGTGTGTTTTCATAAGCGTCTAATTGATAAATCCGTATGAACATCTCTCTGTCTGTCAGCCCTGAGAATATAACCAATGAGCATCGCACGCTAAAAGTACGTTTAAGCGTGCAAGGCTCATTGATAATATCTTCTGAACCTAAATCGCAGAATCACTTCAAACAATGTATTGCACAGCTCGCACTTTAATATTGGCTCCGACTTCAAGCTAATAATGCCAACCAATGAGGCCATTTGAGCATTGGGACACTTAAATCCATGAACAAATATTCCACAAGGTCGCTGATTTCGTTGTCTGCAGAAGGTGCTATCATTGTTCTCGAGTGAAAGCCGGAAGGTACTATCATTGTTCACGGGTGAAAGCAAGAGGGTACTATCATTGTTCTCGAGTAAAAGCCACAAGGTACTATCATTGTTCTCGAGTAAAAGCCAGAAGGTGCTATCATTGTTCTCTGGTTAAAGCCAGAAGGTACTATCATTGTTCTCGAGTAAAAGCCAGAAGGTACTATCATTGTTCTCGAGTAAAAGCCAGAAGGTACTATCATTCTTCTCGGGTGAAAGCCAGAAGGTACTATCATTGTTTCTCTGGTGAAAGCCAGAAGGTACTATCATTATTCTCTGGTGAAAGCCAGAAGGTACTATCATTGTTCTCGAGTAAAAGCCAGAAGGTACTATCATTATTCTCTGGTGAAAGCCAGAAGGTACTATCATTGTTCTCTGGTGAAAGCCAGAAGGTACTATCATTATTCTCTGATGAAAGCCAGAAGGTACTATCATTGTTCTCTGGTGAAAGCCAGAAGGTACTATCATTATTCTCTGGTGAAAGCCAGAAGGTACTATCATTATTCTCAAGTGAAAGCCAGAAGGTACTATCATTGTTCTCTGGTAAAAGCCACAAGGTACTATCATGGTTCTCTGGTGAAAGCCAGAAGGTACTATCATTGTTCTCTGGTGAAAGCCAGAAGGTACTATCATTGTTCTCTGGTGAAAGCCAGAAGGTACTATCATTCTTCTCTGGTGAAAGCCAGAAGGTACTATCATTCTTCTCTGGTGAAAGCCAGAAGGTACTATCATTATTCTCTGGTGAAAGCCAGAAGGTACTATCATTGTTCTCTGGTGAAAGCCAGAGGGTACTATCACTGTTCTCTGGTGAAAACCAGAAGGCACTATCATTGTTCTCTGGTGAAAGCCAGAAGGTACTATCATTGTTCTCTGGTGAAAGCCAGAAGGTACTATCATTGTTCTCGAGTGAAAGCCACAAGGTACTATCATTGTTCTCGAGTAAAAGACAGAAGGTGCTATCATTGTTATCTGGTGAAAGCCAGAAGGTACTATCATTGTTCTCGAGTAAAAGACAGAAGGTACTATCATTGTTCTCAGCTTAAAGCCAGAAGGTACTATCATTCTTCTCTGGTGAAAGCAGAAGGTACTATCATTATTCTCTGGTGAAAGCCAGAATGTACTATCATTGTTCTCTGGTGAAAGCCAGAAGGTACAATCATTATTCTCTGGTGAAAGCCAGAAGGTACTATCATTGTTCTCGAGTAAAAGCCACAAGGTACTATCATTGTTATCTGATGAAAGCCAGAAGGTACTATCATTGTTCTCGAGTAATAGCCAGAAGGTGCTATCATTGTTCTCTGGTGAAAGCCAGAAGGTACTATCATTGTTCTCGAGTATAAGCCAGAAGGTACTATCATTGTTCTCGAGCAAAAGCCACAAGGTACTATCATTGTTCATGAGTGAAAGCCACAAGGTACTATCATTGTTCATGAGTGAAAGCCACAATGTACTATCATTGTTCTCGAGTAAAAGACAGAAGGTACTATCATTGTTCTCAGCTTAAAGCCAGAAGGTACTATCATTCTTCTCTGGTGAAAGCCAGAAGGTACTATCATTCTTCTCTGGTGAAAGCCAGAAGGTACTATCATTCTTCTCTGGTGAAAGCCAGAAGGTACTATCATTATTCTCGAGTGAAAGCCAGAATGTACGATCATTCTTCTCTGGTGAAAGACAGAAGGTACTGTCATTGTTCTCGAGTAAAAGCCAGAAGGTACTATCATTCTTCTCTGGTGAAAGACAGAAGGCACGATCATTCTTCTCTGGTGAAAGACAGAGCCAGAATGTACGATCATTCTTCTCCGGTGAAAGCCAGAAGGTACGATCATTCTTCTCTGGTGAAAGACAGAAGGTACGATCATTCTTCTCTGGTGAAAGACAGAAGGTACGATCATTCTTCTCTGGTGAAAGTCAGAAGGTACGATCATTCTTCTCTGGTGAAAGCCAGAAGGTATTAGCATTCTTCTCTGGTGAAAGACAGAAGGTACGATCATTCTTCTCTGGTGAAAGACAGAAGGTACGATCATTCTTCTCTGGTGAAAGCCAGAAGGTACGATCAGCTTTCTGTATTCCTTTTTGCGTTAGCACCTTCTGGCTTCTACACAAGTGCACAAGGGTGAACTAGTGAAGATGTGTGTGTGTGTGTGTGTGTGTGTGTGTGTGTGTGTGTGTGGTGTGTGTGTGTGTGTGTGTGTGTGTGTGTGTGTGTGTGTGTGCGCGCGTGTGCGTGTGCGTGCGTGTGTGTGGTGTGTGCGTGTGTGCATGTGTGCGTCCGCGCGCGCGTATTTTATTTGGGATGTTTGCAAGCTTGTTGTTTTTGTCAGTTGGCCAACTGTTTTAGCTCATCAAAGGTTTTAAAATAAACCAGAAATTCGCTGCCACAACTACAGTCTTGTTTTAAATTCGTTCTAGTCTTAAAGTCGTTTTTTTAGTCTTGCCTTTCTTACTGTAGATTGAGCATTTAAACATCTTGTTTAAACATTTAAACAGTTTTCCCTGTTTAACGTTACTGATTCAACCAACAATATGCATTCGCTAACAATAGAATACAAAGGCAAGACTGGAAAAAACCGGAAAGACCTAAGAAAGTGAGAGGGGTATTGATCTGCATCTTTGCCTACGTTTTCTTTGCAATTTCATCACAACACAAGCAATTTTCAACTTAACTGACTGTTTCGTCCACTCTCGTGGACTTCCTCCGAGTGACTGACTTGATGACTTGATGCTCACTCTCAGCATCTTTCGAAGATAATCGATAAGAGGGTCGTCAATCCCTGATGAAGATAATCGATAAGAGGGTCGTCAATCCCTGATGAAGATAATCGATAAGAGGGTCGTCAATCCCTGATGAAGATATTCGATAAGAGGGTCGTCAATCCCTGATGAAGATAATCGATAAGAGGGTCGTCAATCCCTGATGAAGATAATCGATAAGAGGGTCGTCAATCCCTGATGAAGATATTCGATAAGAGGGTCGTCAATCCCTGATGAAGATATTCGATAAGAGGGTCGTCAATCCCTGATGAAGATAATCGATAAGAGGGTCGTCAATCCCTGATGAAGATAATCGATAAGAGGGTCGTCAATCCCTGATGAAGATAATCGATAAGAGGGTCGTCAATCCATGATGAAGATATTCGATAAGAGGGTCGTCAATCCACGATAGGAATGTCCCCTGCTTCGAGTCACCAAGTCAGTCACTCAGAGGAAGTCCGCAGGAGTGGACGAAAGAGTGAAGGTAAACATTGTTTGTGTTGTAATAAAATAAAATAAAAGGTGTACTCTTAGCATTTGGTTCTGATGTTTGTACGTCCCACAGAATGACGACCAACAGTTCAGGTGGTCATAAACAGTCAGAAGGTCAGAAGGTTGGATGACTTAAAAGATCATCATAATAAGTTATTGGTCATACGTCTCCCACGCCCACACCTCTCAACTCAGTCAGCTTTGTGCTAGTGTTAACAAGTGATAACATTAAAAGCCGTTGGGGTCAAGGGCGATCTGATAATCATCACCAATAACAACTAACTAATCACTAACTGGCTCATTCCGCAGGTGATCGATCGAAGATTGGTTTCTTACCAGTATTTACAGAATCGGTGCTTCACAGTTTGAATGCATATAACAAAGCCTCCAAAATGCACAAAATCGGTTAAGTAGGCCGGCAATCATGTACTTTAGCCACACCTCATGTTTGCGACCCTGAATCTCAAAGCCTACTCCTTTGAGTTTTATTATATGATAATCCTAGGCTGATGGCAGAATGGCAGAATGTTGCTGCTCTGTGAACATTTTCAATCTGAGGGGGGGGGGGGGGGGGGGAAGGGGGGGGGGGGGGGGGGGG
>CM065695.1:21704469-21716969 GCA_017654935.2 Phymorhynchus buccinoides | reverse complement strand
AAGTGCAAAACTGCACCATATAACACCCACCCCCTGCTTTTGAACGCAATGTCCTCATTGTGACTACATGCAATGATACTTGTTTGACCTTACAACATATGCTAAAGTTACAAATAGTACTCAAAATCCATTAAACATTAATATTAAGCACATAACCAAAATAGTGCTTCAACCAGTCAGACAACAACCCCAAAAAATGAGGGACATGATTTGAGTGGACAAAAACTGACCAGACTTCAAATGTGTGCCTAACCGCATATAATGCAACCACCACAAAGTAATTAAACATCATGGACTGCACAAAAATCCAAAGACACAAAAGAAAATCCCTTGCACACACATCATCAAAAGTTTAAAGAAACTAGCAAAGCAAAGATTAAGCAAAATGTGCACACATTGATCAAAACCAAACAAAAATATTTATAATGCACATGAGCAAACAACCTCAACCAAAACTCAACAACATAATCACCCAACAGAGACAACCATACTCCTAGTTCTATGTGGAATTCTAAAGAACTTGACTGTGGTGTGTGGATCACCAACAGTAGCAGGGGCGGACAGCTTGTGCACTCCAAGTTTCGGATGAGACTGAGTGCACCTCTCCTGCATTATGGCAAGTGCCGGAACACATGGATCTTTCGGATGAGACATGGTGTCCTGCATGCTAGATCCTTTTGGCTGTTCTGGCCCTATCTCCTTGTCTGGTGAAACGGGTAGTAGCACCCATTCACCACACCCAGGATCATCATCACCAACACATAGAGTGCTGGGAGACGACTCTGTGACCTATCTCCTTGTCTGGTGAAACGGGTAGTAGCACCCATTCACCACACCCAGGATCATCATCACCAACACATAGAGTGCTGGGAGACGACTCTGTGACCTATCTCCTTGTCTGGTGAAACGGGTAGTAGCACCCATTCACCACACCCAGGATCATCATCACCAACACATAGAGTGCTGGGAGACGACTCTGTGACCTTAGGCCCCCTATCCGAATGACCATTTTTCAGCAGCATGTCCGAATCCCACTCTGGGCCTACAACAGACTGAGCTCTATTTCTGCCCCTTTTCTTTCCTCTGCCCCGCCTCCTTCTCCTGCCTGAAACCTTATTGCTAAGAACCGCTAATGAATCCTGCATCAATTTGATGTTATCTCCAAGCCCGATAACTGATCCATGAAGTGTCCAGTTCTCATAGGCTGGCAGGATACTAACTGCTCCTCCTGTCGAAGGTCCTCCTCAAGCTCTCTCTCCCACCTGAGAGCTTCGTCTAGGGCCTGAAAGAAAGTCATGTCAGGCTTCTGCCTGGCCATTCGTCGGATATCCCTCTTCAGGTCTAGACAGTGAAGACCATCAATAAATCTGTCTCTGGCTAAATCACTAGCCAGGGCCTTTGAATCTTTCATGCTGATGGCTCTCTCCAGGCTCCTCAGGGCATGAGAGTAGTCCATGACAGACTCCTCTGGCAGCTGCTCCCGCTTGAAAAACTCTGACATCAGGGATGTCAGACGCCGGCCATCCCCAAACACCGCCAGGAGAATTTTGATTATTTTCTCTGGAGTGTTGGTGTCCATCAGCTCCCTCAGCTGGATCTCCTGGCGAGCTGCCCCTGTCAGGTGCCTATAGATAAAATAGACAGCCATCTCGCTGCTCATGGGGTAGGCAGCCAGGACCCACTTCACCTCCATGATGAAGCCTTCAGCAGATCCTTCTGCAGAGACCCCAGAAAAGTAGGGCAGTTCAGGTGGAGACAGTAAAATCATCATCTTCAGGGTTGTGGGGCTGAGTGGGGCACCTTACCTTCTGCAATCCTGTCGGCGATGCCAAGCTGTGGTAGGGTGCAAAAAGTAGAATAGACAGGGGGAAAGGAAGGCTCGCTCTTTCCCGCAATCGCAGTAACAACAGACCGCACAGTGTTTGATCTATCTTTTATTACATCTCAGCAAAACAGCACACAGCCCATTATGTCATCATGAAAGGCCAACAATTCAAAACGCAGATCTTCGATCATCTCGCCTCCTCCTCTCTCCAGGCACATTAGATAGGAAAGAAAGAAAATTTGAAAAGCAAAGGGTCAGCTGACCTGGTGGCCACGCGCAAAAGAAAAGAATCAAACTGGCCAATCAGTAAGTAGTTAGTGTGTGCGGGCACCGACAGTGCAATGACCGTAAGAGTCATCTGACTGAGAATTATGCAGCGATTTAACTACGGCGCTTCTTTTGTCTCAGAAGTGCAAAACTGCACCCTATAACAGATGGGCTGAAATAAGAGGGTACACTTACATCTTCGCTGATGTTTCATTTTACAGAATTTGGTTGTCGTTGGGTCTTAGCTGTTTTTAGGGAGGGGAGAGGGGTGTCCTGTATTGTTAATATGACTTAATTATTTTATAGGCCTACAATAACGATTGCCAATGACTTCCATACATTTGGTTGTTTGATTACTTTGAATGTTTAAACTGCTCCAGTGAATATTTCAATGTTTCCATTGAAACGACAAAACACCTGGCAGCCTAACGGCGACACAGCATCTAGCACAGATGCAAGGGAAGGGAGCTTCAACAAACCTATAAAAACTAGAGCGTTAAGATGCTGGATCACCAGCCGTGCAGCATAGTTTGCACATTTTCTGCTCTGACCTTAAACCAATGACCATTTTCGATAAATATCGTAACTACCTATTCACAGGAGCTTGTTGTTGTTGTTGTCCCCTGGCTTAAAGACTCCAGGGATCATCCAAACAGCTGAAGCACTTGAACACTATGGCACAAATGCACCAGCTAGGGAAGAGAACATTACGTGTGTGACCGTTTTTGATTACCCCGCCATGTGGGCAACCACACTCCGACTTCGGAGGATTTTAGACTGATGATATTATGCTAGGAGCTTGTCATGGCTTAAGACAATCCCAGCACAGCCATGCAGAACATAGCATTTTGATGTAGCCTTGGTGTTCTAGCTCATGTTAACTGGTCTGACACAGCCTCATGCCAAGGCGACACAGGAGCTTGCATACAAAGCTATGGTCAGACCCATTGTGGAATATGCAAGCTCAGTCTGGGACCCGCACACCAACAGGCAAATCTCCAACCTGGAGAAGGTTCAACGCAGAGCGGCAAGATGCGTGCTGAATAGACAGACACCAGAACACATCCAGTGTCAGCACCATGCTCCACCAGCTACAATGGCCAACACTGGCTTAGCACCGCCACGCATCCAGGCTCAGCATGATGTATAAAATCACAAATGGACTGGCCTATGTGAAGAGCAACGCCCTCAAACCTCTACCCCCCAGTAGCAGAAGACAAAACAACAATATGCAGCTCCAAAGGATTCCCTCCTGAACGGACTACCGCAAGACTACCGCAAGAACTCCTTTTCCCCCAGAACTGTTTGAGACCGGAACTACCTACCACATTCAGTCCCCCGCACTCAGCTCCTTCACCTCGCTTAAAACTCAAAAAAAGTTTTTTTCCTATGATGTGGGGCCGGGTGTTCTGGGACTAGCCAGGGGTGCTTGGACGTGCATGCCCTCTTATCTATCTAGCTTTGTTTTTGCTTTTCCTGTGCTGCATAATTCTTTCAACCCCAGTACATGTCAATAATTGCTGGTTATGGCAGGTGGATATTATTGGTAGAAGAAGAAGAAGAAGAAGAAGAAAACGTGCAAAATATGAGCCTCCTAGGCCCTACGTTCAAACGTTATCGTGTCAATATAGGAACAAACAAAAACACAGCGACAAACTTATACCCATTAGATATACTTAGACAGGGCAAACAACAAAACCACCACTGAAATCAACACCAGCTTCGCTTTGGGGCTGCACTCTAGACATAGATCAAGGCTTTTTCATCGTTTGGGACAGCCTTCGCCGATAAGACCCACGTTCGTGCCAAGAACAGTTAGTGAAGTTTAAAAAAAGAACCTAACCTTGGCCACAGTTTGACCCGTGGTCACTACGTCATCCTGAGAAGGAAATTTCCTTCCTCATACATTGTTGACCTACGTGAAGGAGTACTTTACGATTGAAACGAGAGAGAGAGAGAGAGAGAGAGAGAGAGAGAGAGAGAGAGAGAGAGAGAGAGAGAGAGAGAGAGAGAGAGAGAGAGAGAGAGTATATATATATATATATATATATATATATATATATATATATATATGTGTGTGTGTGTGTGTGTGTGTGTGTGTGTGAGAGAGAGAGACAAAAAAGTGTCCCAGTCGTCGTAGCCTAAGCCACTCAACTGATCGTGATGAAATTAAGCATTTGGGTTCCTCAGTGTGCCAAAACGGCGCTCTTCATTTTGTTTTTGTCTGGTCCGTCCGTCTGTCCGGTGTCCGTCCGTCTGTCCGGTGTCCGTCCGGCGTGCCTCCGTCCGTCCGGCTATTCGTCCGTTTCTCAAAAACTATTCAGTCTATCATCATCACATTTGGTATACTAGTTTGCCAAGATGCAAGCTATCCACTGATGTATTTAGTTTTACATTAAGGTCAAGGTCGCGCCAGTTACGGGGTTCAAACCTCGAAACACATAATCGCTAATATCTCGCGAAGTTTTGCATGTATTTTAATGCAGTTTTTTTCACATTTCTTGATGAATGGTCTATAACACAGTTGTCATTAATTTTTCTGTGCGTGCGTGTGCGCATGATCGCGTGCGCTCAAATCACGGGTCCGAACTCCAAGGCTATATATATATATAAACTATTCAGTTACGTGCTGCTTTGATGCCTTTTTATGTAGTTACGTGCTGTTTTGATGCGTTTTTATGTATGTGTACAGCCGACACATTCCGATTTCGGAGTACCTCGGCGATGCTGCGAGGGGATTTTGCAGCCGCCCGGCGTTGCACTTGTTCCAATTATCCTTGGTCCATTTTTCAGCCGGTTTTCTTACTTCTTTTTTTGTTAAAGTAAGTTTTCTGGGTTATTCGATGGGACGCGATCTCCAGGGTTACTGCTCTTTGTGTGCTCCCTAGAGTTTCTTCAAAGTTATTGTTTGTTTTGTTGTTGTTTTTGTTTGTTTGTTTGTTTCTTAAATCATGCTATGTTCTTTGAAGCATAGCACAGGAACCAACGGGGCAACCAGATGATCAGGGAGAAGCAAAGGGGCATAATTTTAGCACCGTGCGACGGCATGTCGTCAGATCCCATAAGGACATGGAGTTAGCGCGAAGTTTGTATTATTCTAACTCTGTATATGCCTGTTATATAATAAGCATTTATGATTTAATCACATTCTTCTCATATATAGTAAGAGAGATAACCACGCACTCGGAAGACACAACTACTTCAGTTCCGGCTTTCCCTTATCATTGAATAATCTTCTCTTGCGGTCATATCATTGAATAAACTTCTCTTGCGGTCTTATCATTAAATAATCTTCTCTTGCGGTCATACCATTGAATAATCTTCTCTTGCGGTCATATCATTGAATAATCTTCACTTGCGGTCATACCATTGAATAATCTTCTCTTACGGTCATAAAATCAAAATAAGCTTAACAAGTGCAACGCTGAGCGGCTGCAAAGTCCCCTCGCAGCATCGCCGAGGTACTCCGAAATCGGAATGTGTCGGCTGTACACAGAGCAGCGCCAACGGGAAGCGGGGCCTTATAACCGGCCTCTCGGCCCCTGTATCTCCGGTATTTCTGGGCGGATTGCCTTCGAATTTGGACGGTAGATGACCGGGGACGGTGACTATCCGTGTGCCAACCTGAAAGCAAATCGATTCAGAAACGCGCGCGATATATGCCGCTTCACTTTTTTACAAACCGCGGCGTAACTAGACCCGACATTGACTCGAGATTTGGAACGTGCGTGACCAGTGATAGTGACTATCGTCGTGCAAAATTTCAAGAGCGTCCGTTCATAAACGCGCGCGATATGCACCAATTTAGTTTCGCGGATTCGACGAAAGGGACCGGTCCAAATCTGCTATTATTAAGATAATTCATCGTATCTATTTACATAATTGCGGGTCACTGAGGTTAACTGACGCTGTGGTAGTGAGGCGAGCTTATATAAGAACTTATATAAGAACTTATATAAGGGGGGGGGGGGGGGGGGGTGCGCTGTCTCTCTCTCTCTCTCTCTGTCTCTCTCTCTCTCTCTCTCTCTCTGTCTCATGTCTCTGTATGTCTATGTGTCTCTCTCTCTGTCTGTCTGTCTCTCTCTCTGTCTGTCTCTCTCTCTCTCTCTCTCTCTCTCTCTCTCTCTCTCTCTCTCTCTCTCTCTCTCTCTCTCTCTCTGTCTGTGTTTCAATTAATTAAATTATTATTTTTATTTATTTATTTAGTTAGGTATAGTTTATTTATTTGTTTATTTATTTATTTATCTATTTACTGATTAATTCTTTTGTCTTTTAATTGCTTGGTTCAACATAATTGATTGATTTTGTTTCAACTATTTAATTGAGTTATCATTTATTTGTGTCATTCATATTTATTGCTATCTTTTATTCTTCCCTATTGTAATCCCCATCCCCATGACATGGGCACCATGGCCTGGTTCATTAAACCTTCCGAATCCGAATCCGAATCTCTCTGTCTGTCTGTCTGCCTCTGTGCCTGCTCTGGGGTGGAGGATGTTAAACAAATTTTCGTTCATCCAACCGGAACAGCAGCTGTCCTCTTTGCTCTCTGTCTATGTCTCTCTTTGTGTCTGTCTCTCTTTGTGTGTGTCTTTGTCTGTCTGTCTGTCTGTCTCTCTCTCTCTCCTCTCTCTCTCTCTCTCTCTCTCTCTCTCTCTCTCTCTCTCTCTCTCTCTCTCTCTCTCTCTCTCTCTCTCTCTCACTGTCTCTGTCTCTTGTAGGGCTATGAGATGTACTGATTATGTAGGCTACATGTTCAATGCATAATGACTTTACTTGATAACTCCGCCTTTTCTTAACCGAATCGCTTCAAATTTGCTGTACTCAGTAAGGTGCGGAGGGTAGTAGAACGGGATGAGTGAAGAAGATGGAAGGAGGGAGAGAGACAAAAGTAATAATATTTCGCGGACCCGGCGAAACCAATACTCAGCGTTACCAGTATGTGGCGTTACCAGTACGGTATATTGCCAGTACTAGGCGTTGCGCTAGTTAAGCATAATAAAAAATCTCTCTCTCTCTCTCTCTCTCTCTCTCTCTCTCTCTCTCTCTCTCTCTCTCTCTCTCTCTCTCTCTCTAAAATATCTCTATCGTTTAAAAACTTGGGACTTTCCTGGTATTGCAGTACCTCCAGGATCGTCCCACCATCTTTATAGTTTATTATGTCCCATATGTGCCTGTTCCAGGCCGGAGGACGTTAAACGAACTTTCATTATCATCTCTCTCTCTCTCTCTCTCTCTCTCTCTCTCTCTCTCTCTCTCTCTCTCTCTCTCTCTCTCTCTATCTCGCTCTACCCCCCCCCCCCCCCTCTCTCTCTCCCCCCCCCCTCTCTCTCTCTCTCTCACCAGGACACATCCTAATCTCTCCCTTTTTCTCTTTGTCGCTGACAGTCTCTCCCCCCCTCCCCCCCTCTCTCTCTCTCTCTCTCTCTCTACCCCCCCCCCCCCCCTCTCTCTCACCAAAACACTCCCAATCTCTCCCTTTATCTGTTTTTCTCTTTGTCACTACCAGTCTCCTCCCGCCCTCACTACCAGTCTCCTCCCGCCCTCACTACCAGTCTCCCCCCGCCCTCACTACCAGTCTCCTCCCGCCCTCACTACCAGTCTCCCCCCGCCCTCACTACCAGTCTCCTCCCGCCCTCACTACCAGTCTCCTCCCGCCCTCACTACCAGTCTCCTCCCGCCCTCACTACCAGTCTCCTCCCGCCCTCACTACCAGTCTCCTCCCGCCCTCACTACCAGTCTCCCCCCGCCCTCACTACCAGTCTCCCCCCGCCCTCACTACCAGTCTCCCCCCGCCCTCACTACCAGTCTCCCCCCGCCCTCACTACCAGTCTCCCCCCGCCCTCACTACCAGTCTCCCCCCCCCCTCACCCCCCCCCCCCCCGCCCTCACTACCAGTCTCCTCCCGCCCTCACTACCAGTCTCCCCCCGCCCTCTCTCTCTCCCTCTTCATTATGTTGTGTCCATGGAATCAGTCAGCGGTTTACACCCGTAGAAAGCTGCCGAACGTGTCTTTTTCCTCGCGGGCTATACCTAGCACTCATCAGCACCACCAGTTGATATGTACTTAATGGTTCAAAACATGTTTCAATAAGGGTAATGGCATTAGTCCTTTTTTTCATGCCCAGATTGCACTATTTTGCTTCTCGGATATAAGCATTTTCCCCCGGACCCTCCTAGGGGTCTTGGTGCTTCCCACCTTCGATGAATTAGCCCCTACCCCTTACAAACTTAGGTCCGGCCCTGCTCCCTATTACACTATCATGAAAAGGGGGGGGGGGGGGGGGTCATGGTCATTTAGCAATGCAGCATTCTTCCTAGCTTTGTTACAGTCTGTTTCAAGAGTTTGGCCATTGTACAATTTTGGGTCATCTCTCGAAGGTATGTTGCAAAAGAAACACACATGTTGCTCATATGCTCTAGATGCAGTGCTTCCGACGATGCAAGTCAACTCTTCCTGTTTGGGGTAGTGGACTGGCAGGTTGCATCATAATGATTCGTGTCTCCGCCATCTCAACAGTTCTGTTGACCCTTGCCAGTGTTCTCCACTCGTTGTTGCTAGAAATATGGAGACAGGTGTGTGTGTTTTTCACATCACTCCATTTCCAAGTGTAAGGGTGGCAGACTACACTTGAAGTTCTGCTGAGTGGCAGGCAGCAGAAAGGGCGACACAGTCATCCTCCCTCACCATGGGAGTTGATGGACTTGTATGCGGACAGGACGACGTACGGCGAATTGAATCATCTCTACAGTGTTGGCCTCTGAGTCAACAAGACCACCGGTGCCCAGTAGGCACCAGTTGCAAGATTTCCAAGGCCGGTTTAAGTGTGTCCAGCGAACCACTTGCCTACTGGGAGCGAAACATCCGCCTGCAGAGACGATTCGACCTGACTGTATGTCTCCTGTCCGTGTGTGACGACATCAACACTCTGGTATGGAGCAGGTCGCCCGGTGGTCCTGAAGACAGCCTTTGGGAGAGGGGTTAGCCGCCAGCAGCCTTGGACAAGAAATGCGGGAGTTGAGATCGACAACCTACGGGAGGTCTCACAATGCTTTAACATCTATGCGGCCCCGCGACGACGATGCTGATCCCACCCTAAGCATCAAGGAGAGGAAGAAAGTCCAGACTTGGACACCCGTCCAAACGACACAGTACCAGACTGTGAACCCCTATGTTCAAGGGTTAACAACGCTATTGGGAATCAACCACAACCCCTTGCCACGTCCAGAACCACTGTCTCATCGCCATCGCGTCGTCTCCATCCCCGGGAAGACCCTGCTGTCTTCAGGAATATCGTCCATGAGGGTTTACGACTGATTGGACGCTAAACTCAACTTCATTCTTTTTCCATAGCTTGTGTCAGCATGCATGGTCTCTACGAAAAGTTCGGTTTCAAGATTTACACAAGGCCAAATCCCCCAGAGGTAGAAGACCACTGGGCACCTGGAGGAGGACTGCGGAGGAGGAGATGAAGGCAGCAGGAAAGACCTGGAACGAGCTCGGCTGGTTTGCCCAGGACCGTCATGGTTGGAGGAAGATGTTGGCGCCTTATGCTCCACCGGGAGCGAAGAGGATTAACGTAAATCCGTCAGAGGGGTCACAATAGCTGTCTGTACTAAATGGTCTTTCACAACTTTCATAGAAGCTTTTCCAGTCGCCAGCAAAGTGTGATACACGTACCCTCTTTTACTGTGGGGTAGGCCTATATCAAATCTGGCTCTCATGAGTTTCTCCGATATATTAAAACAAATGCTCCACTTCATTGGTTCGTACGGCTTCCTGAGATGCCGGTAGATACTGTGCTCTCCACTCGCTCGAATCTTACGGAAGATGCCACGACCACCTTGCTTCTTTCAAGTGATATACTTGAGTAATACAAAATACTATCGCGTTATAACCAATGAAATACCCAGTGTGTATAGCACTAATAATGCTACAATACTGGGTTATGACACGAAGAAGAAGAAGAAGAAGAAGAAGAAGAAGAAGAAGAAGAAGAAGAAGAAGAAGAAGAAGAAGAAGAAGAAGAAGAAGAAGAAGAAGAAGAAGAAGAAGAAGAAGAAGAAGAAGAAGAAGAAGAAGAAGAAGAAAGAAAGAAAGAAGAGGAGGAGGAGGAAAAGAAAGAAAGTAAAATCAGAGAAATAGAGAGAGAGAGAGAGAGAGAGAGAGAGAGAGAGAGAGAGAGAGAGAGAGAGAGAGAGAGAGAGGGGGGGGAGACAGAGAGAGAGAGGGGGAGGGGGCAGAGAAAGATACAGACATACAGAGGGTGGGGGAAGGATGCCTTACAAGTAACAACTGTATGTACTTGCAGCAAATTCATAATGGGCAAGCACAGCACACAGGCACACAAACAAGCGTGCACACACACAGAATTGAGAGAGAGAGAATGCGAATGCGAATGCGAATGCGAAAGTTTATTCAGTTCAGGCCTAGGCCCCTCACTGAAGGGGTGTCAAGTAATACAAAGCATGTTGATATAATTGCATAAACAGACATAATCACGAAGCATTGAATTAATTAATTAATTAATTGTACAAACATAAAACAGAAGACAATTCAAGCCTATTAAGAAATCATTAACTGTAGCCTTTTCTGGGCTTTGTAAACATACATAGCCAAGTTCACAATAGTTTTCTCATTTTGACATGCCATTAAGAGATTCAAACGAAACAGACAAGGGTTATTATAATACTTTGCTTGAATTAGTTTCATTCTTAGATCATGCAGCACAGGACAAATAAAAAGGATATATATATATATATATATATATATATATATATATATATATATATATATATATATATATAGAGAGAGAGAGAGAGAGAGAGAGAGAGAGAGAGAGAGAGAGAGAGAGAGAGAGAGAGAGAGAGAGAGAGAGAGAGAGAGAGAGAGAGAGAGAGAGAGAGAGAGAGAGAGAGAGAGAGAGAAACTCAGAAAGAGGGACAGGCAGACAGACAGACAGACGTGCACGCACAGAGACAGAGCCGAGAGAGACGAAGAAATAGAGACAGACAGACACACGAGAGAGGACAGTTTGAGGTTGAGGAGAGAGAGAAAGAAAGGGATGGTGGAGGGGGAGGCATAGACAAAGAGAAACAGAGAGAGAGAGACAGAGAGAGATGGTTAAGAGGGAGAGGGGATCTAGAGTAAGACAGTCAAAGCGAAAAAACAAAAAATTGTTAGTCCTCTGGCCCGTAACAATGTGACAAAAATGACATAAGGGAAAAAAAGAGATAGAGGGAAAGGAATAAATCGGCAAACAAGAAATCGAGCAATAATAATCGTGGCGATCGGCAATCAATACCACGGCAGAGAGAGAGAGAGCCTGAGAGAGACAGACAGAGAGAGAGAGAGAGAGAGAGAGAGAGAGAGAGAGAGAGAGAGAGAGAGAGAGAGAGAGAGAGAGAGAGAGAGAGAGAGAGAGAGAGAGAGAGAGAGATGGTGACGTCAGAGAGAGAGAGAGACACACAGAGAGACGGAGAAACAACATCAGTTGACTTGGAGTCCCAGAAGGAACAGTGCTCGGTCCCCTCCTATTTCTCTGCCACATCAATGACCTACCCAAAGCGGCAATATTAACATTTCTTCCCCTCACAACACTATATCTGAACCATCTCAGACGGAAAAAGTACTGTCTCTATAGGGGATTTGAAGAATGAAAATATCACTTTTGGCCGTCAAAAAACTCACCAATATTTTCTGTCCCGGATAGTACACTTGACACTTGGAGCGCAAGTGAAGTTATAGTGCGCGTGCACTACAACTGCACTTGTCGCAAGTGAAGTTATAGTGCGCGTGCACTACAACTGCACTTGTATCGTTTTGGGTTGAGGGGAAGAAATGTTAATATTGCCCCAAAAGCTGTCAACCGAACATCTAACGTCCGACTATTGCTGACGACTGCCTTCTCTATAGGGGAATTAATAACTTCAAGGACCATCAGACCCTGCAAGACCCTGCAAGACCTGGGCGAATACTTGGAGCATGCGGTTTAACGCTTCCAAGTGCTACATTCTATCTTTGCGCAGCAAATCCAACTTTTATTACCCACTAAATAACACAGCATATTCCAACAAATTCATAGCTGGGCACCCTACTATCTGAGGACCTAAAATGGGGACCACATATTTCCAACATTACAAAGAAAGCAAGCTGCACCCTCGGATTCCTCCGACGAAATCGCCGTCACTGCCCACCACGGTGTAAAACCAATGCCTATTTAGCTCTAGTCAGACCTCCACTAGAATTATTATGTTCATATTCTGATCGCTTCTCAGCCTCTTGGCTAAGACAGTGATTCAGGAACATAAATTTTTGTTTATACCCTGGTTGGTTTGTTCAGCCCGTCGTACATGGCGAAAGCCGATACGCGACGTTAAACTGAACTTTCACCACTAGAATATGGTG
>CM065695.1:21666969-21699469 GCA_017654935.2 Phymorhynchus buccinoides | reverse complement strand
TTTACATTCAAATTATCGTCAGCTTCTGAGGGAGGGGGGGGGGGGGGGGGGGGTTGTCCCCCAACCCAGCCATTGTAATCGCCCCTCTCTGGACGGACTGATCCACCCCTGAATGCATACAAAGGGATGAAAAAAATCGCTAACATAAACGTTCATCTTTTAAAAATAATAAAACAGGAAAAAACATAATAAACCACAGACACAGACACACAAAAGCCAAATGCAAAGTCCAAAGCTGATGTTTTCTTCTTTTTTAATATTTTTTTAAATGTACACCACCAAATAGAACAAAACACAAAACAGGAGCCGTTTGAAAGTATTATCACATGTACTACCCTTACTCAAAGTAGCATCACATACCCTCACACACTCTCTCTCTTTTTCTCTCTCTGTAGTCTCTATCTCAGTCTCTCTCTCACACTCATATATACACAATGTCTCACACGCATACACACACACACGCACACACACACACTTCATTGCACCCATAATCAAATGTTACACACAATGAAATAAATTAAACTCTTCAACTTTGCAGTGTTACACAAGAAAACCAAGAGACCCAGTTCCTCTGTTCAGCATTAGAGTGGCCAATACCAACATGAAATGCATTATGCACCAGGTATGATGATCATGAGTGCATCTTAAACAGTTAACACCGGTCGTAACAAGTAAATTAGACTAAACTGGCAAAACGATTGGCAGTGTCATCCTAATTTACATGTTACTACCTGTGTTAAGTGTTTAAGACACACTCATGATTACTGTCCAGCACAGTGGGAAAGCAAGCAAACTCAAAGTCCACCACTAAGCATACAAAAGCTTAAGATAGTAAAACCAATATAGTGTTCAGATCACATAGAAATGTTTGAAATAACCACCACCCCATTACAAAGAAAGAAACAACACCATAGTTATGAAATAATACCTTTGGGTTACAGTGTTAGCAAATCATCCCATCTTTTATTTTTATTCGTTCCATCCAAAAATTTGTCAACGAATATGCAAAATAATGCGATGGAATCTGGCGCACTAAATAAAAAGCTTTTTTTAAGAAAAATTGTATCCGTTTTTTAGGACCACAAACACACTTTCTTCTTATCACAACCTTAATTTTTCATTTGCTTTTTCAAAATCAAGCTTTATATTTTCTATTCATTATACAGTTGGACAAACATTGGGTGAAATAAAGATCTGGAATGCAAAGAGTTTATAATGCAATTTTTTTCCCAAACCTCTGGACCATTCGATGGTGGCAGGGTAATAAAAAACGGTCACACACGTAGTGTTCTCATCCGTAGCTGATGCACTTGTGCCTTAGTGTTCAAGTGCTTCCACTGTTGGGATGATCCCTGGAGTCTTTTAGCCAGGGTATTCCAACAACTCCCAAGCCAGTCACACACACACACACAAAGCATACAATGCATGAATAGTCTTAGTGGGTGTTTTTTTTTTTCATTTGACATAAACTAAATAGTTTGTGAGAAAGAGAATGAGAAAGTTGGGTTTTTTTTAGAATACAGCAACAGCTGTTAGTATTTCATAGTACATATAACAAACTTATTTTAACTCTCCTTTGGAATATAACAATCGTTATTTATATTTCATTGTAACAAACTTTTTTATGTTTAATTACTGATAAAATGTTATACCCTCATGAAATAATGACGTTACGGTAAAATGTAACACCACTCAATACCAATAACAACCCAAAACAAAATCTCCCAGGGTCGAAGGACATTATATTCCCACAGGTATATCTATCCCTAAATACGGAACACCATTATTTATATTTTGAACACAGTAAAATGACAAGGCATAGAACATCATAGAATAAAAACAAGACAGCCACCAAGTAAAGGTCGTGCCCCACACAGCCAACATCAGCCATAAGGTTCAACGGTGACGACTGTGAGGCATGAGTCATAAGGTTGACGACGACTGTGAGGCATGAGTCATAAGGTTGACGACGACTGTGAGGCATGAGTCATAAGGTTGACGACGACTGTGAGGCATGAGTCATAAGGTTGACGACGACTGTGAGGCATGAGTCATAAGGTTGACGACGACTGTGAGGCATGAGTCATAAGGTTGACGACGACTGTGAGGCATGAGTCATAAGGTTGACGACGACTGTGAGGCATGAGTCATAAGGTTGACGACGACTGTGAGGCATGAGTCATAAGGTTGACGACGACTGTGAGGCATGAGTCATAAGGTTGACGACGACTGTGAGGCATGAGTCATAAGGTTGACGACGACTGTGAGGCATGAGTCATAAGGTCCAACGGTGACGACGACTGTGAGGCATGAGTCATAAGGTCCAACGGTGACGACGACTGTGAGGCATGAGTCATAAGGTCCAACGGTGACGACGACTGTGAGGCATGAGTCTCATGAAAGCCTACCAGTCCCGCTCACTGTATTCACGTAGACCCTAACACACAAATCGGATGATCAGATTCATGAACCATATTTTTCTGACTATAACTATAAGGCGATGCTTTCTTCTCAGACTGAGACCCCTGCGCCTTATAATGTGACTGATAATATAGTCAGAAAATATCATAACAAAATCAGAGTTCTGTGTAAAATTGGGGGGGTGCGCCTTACAGTAAAAACAAGCGCGGATTCGCAATCGTTGGTGGCACGCGACTATTTGAACTACAAACAAGGGCATCGCCGAGCGCATTTACATTATGCTCTTCACACACACAATTTTTGATCAAACACTTTCACTCCACAAGACTGCAGACCAGCGGTCTATTTTTACCACTCCAATCATTACATACACTGAGTCGCCTCCCCTGGCTTTTCAATAATTTTAATCTGTAAACCATTTCGTAACTTTTTATATCTTTTGGAAAACATTTAAAACTATTTATCCTACTTATGCTCATCGAAAGAAGCATCGCATACTCGTCGTGTCTGTTGCAGTGTCTGTATTACGTATGTTTATTATTTTGTACGCTTTAAAATGAAGATTCATGTGCTCTGTTCAGTATACAATTCTTTCCATACCTAAGGACTGTAGATATGACAACTGAAATGTTACTTTATGCCCAAGTATTTTTTTTCTGTCTGTACTTTTCTTTCTCCTTTATATTATATGTGCAACAATTTTGGACCGATCGACCGACAAAGTGAGTTATAGGTTTGTGCCACAAACAAAAATATGGTAAGATAGAGATATTTAATCTGATTTGTGTATTGTGGTCTATCTGAATTTAGTGAATGAAACTAGTAGGATTTCATCAGATTCATGAAGACAGTAGTATTTGAATTCAGGGTTCATACAGACTTTTCAAATCAAAATTCACAAACTTTCAAAGAACTTTTTAAAGAACCTTTCCCCTATTTGCAAAGAGCTCTTACGACATGTAATGATGACGATTGCTTCGATCATGATCATTCAAGTTGTACCGATGTAGCCAAAAGACCTGGATATAGTGAAGGGAAGTAACTCGACAAATCGAGGACGTCTGATACATGGAAAATTAGTGCTCAAAATTAAATTGCTTCTTTATCAATTCTGAAAGCAAAAAAAAAAAACTCATGGCGTCACAGACTTTTAAGGCATCAATGACTTTTTCACAAACCATTTCACGATTTTCAGCGATTTCACAGACCAAGGCTAATTTTCAAACAGTTGAAAATGGCACTCCATCTCTCAAAGACCAAAGAGCGTGCGAACCCTGTTGATCAAACTCATGCCTTACAGACGTCACAGTTGGATGGACCTCCATCTCTCAAAGATCAAAGAGCGTGCGAACCCTGTTGATCAAACTCATGCCTTACAGACGTCACAGTTGGATGGACCTCCATCTCTCAAAGACCAAAGAGCGTGCGAACCCTGTTGATCAAACTCATGCCTTACAGACGTCACAGTTGGATGGACCTCCATCTCTCAAAGACCAAAGAGGGTGCGAACCCTGTTGATCAAATTCATGCCTTACAGACGTCACAGTTGGATGGACCTCCATCTCTCAAAGACCAAAGAGGGTGCGAACCCTGTTGATCAAATTCATGCCTTACAGACGTCACAGTTGGATGGACCTCCATCTCTCAAAGACCAAAGAGGGTGCGAACCCTGTTGATCAAATTCATGCCTTACAGACGTCACAGTTGGATGGCTCCATCTCTCAAAGACCAAAGAGGGTGCGAACACTGTTGATCAAACTCATGCCTTACAGACGTCACAGTTGGATGGACCTCCATCTCTCAAAGACCAAAGAGGGTGCGAACCCTGTTGATCAAATTCATGCCTTACAGACGTCACAGCTGGATGGACCTCCATCTCTCAAAGACCAAAGAGGGTGCGAACCCTGTTGATCAAATTCATGCCTTACAGACGTCACAGTTGGATGGACCTGCATCTCTCAAAGACCAAAGAGGGTGCGAACCCTGTTGATCAAACTCATGCCTTACAGACGTCACAGTTGGATCACTCCATCTCTCAAAGACCAAAGAGCGTGCGAACCCTGTTGATCAAACTCATGCCTTACAGACGTCACAGTTGGATGGACCTCCATCTCTCAAAGACCAAAGAGGGTGCGAACCCTGTTGATCAGACTCATGCCTTACAAACGTCACAGACGGCTGAAGTTGGATGTATGGCGCATGGCAAGCCCTCCTCCACAATACTTGTTTGATGGAGTGCACAAGCTTCACAAAATGTGAAACGATTCTGTGCAGCGGTTCACAACACATAGCATAGACAGACAGACAAACAAACTTGAACAATCACAAGGACACTCCGCAACATGAACATATCTATCCTAGTATTAATCCCATGTACAATTTTCGCAAAAATGGAATGTCCCAAAAGAATTAAACATAGAAGCAAAACATAAATAGCAAAAATTATGTTTTGTTTATGTCTGTGAATCAGGCATGAAAACTACTGTAAAAAAAAAAGAGGAGATTTTTTCAACCGAGAAATCCTTCCACCCGGATTTTCAGCTAACGTCAGAAGTGTTGTTCAGCGGGGGGGGGGGGGGGGGGGGCAAGTACTCATTTCACATCACATCCTACTTCGCCTTCCAACGGACAAGGTTCACAAAAAGTTTCAAACTCTTTGTCTTTGTCTCTTTTCCGAATAACATCGCTGACTCTTCGGCCACAAACTACATTCTGCAGCCAGTCACTTCTCCAATGATTCACATACTTTTTCTTTTTTTTACATTTTGGTTTCGCCAACTCGATACATGCGTTCTCGGCGGACGCCATTTTGGAAATGACAATGGCGGAAGAGCAAAAAGGCGCGAAATGAAGATTGTGCCGTGTAAAGATAATTTTGGTTCCTATTTTTTTCTTTCTTTTTTTCCGGCAGAATTTTTTTTTCTTCGGCGGAGATCGCTCGATTTCGAAAATAAAATCGGCGGAGACGGCGGAGCTGTTTTCATGCCTGGTGAATAGAAAGTCATAATATTTGTGATAAGAGCACTACATTAAAACACTTGCTATGAACACAAACAAACCACAAAAATTAATAACTCCCAGTCAAGTTCATAAAAATAGTAATTCTGAATAAAACACAACCCCAGACCTATTTCACTTTAACCTTTTACCGCCAATGTCGCATTACTGCACCACAATGGTTTAACACCCATGTCACTAAAAGGCATCAAATCAGGGCCTGTTATCCGGAGACCCTATTTTCGTAATTTTGGGAGGTAAGGATAGGCCTAATGTTATACATGTCACAGGGGAATTTGTAATATTAGATTTTTTTTTCTCTACCCATGTAAGCTTAATGGCCTTTTTTGGCTGAAAAATGGCTGGCGGTGAAAAGGGTTAAACGCTAGCAAAGACTGTATAGGGGAAGATAAGCATCCGGTCTCTTTTCCCTATATGAGTAGTGAGGACAGAAACACTGGTTATGTCCCTTTTAAACAGGACACATTTTACACGTCGATAGGCCAGTTGAATTCTCCGTTCAAGTTCCAGTCTGTGAAACGTGTACTGTAGCCACTAACGATAACTCTATCAGCCCGGTTCGCCGAGCTCTTAAGTAGTCCATCTTACCCTTTTAGAATATCTTTGACGCTAGTCACTGTTGCTTTGCATACTGTCTGAACTGTCACTTAGTTTTGAATTCTATGCAAATGGTGAAATGGCATCATTGTTTGGTTGTGATCTTAAGCAAGGAGGCATTGTTGGAATCTGTCACATTCTATTGTTTAAAAACAGTGCGTGTCTGAACCTAAACTTTTAGACACTAAAACAATCTGAAATCTATCTTTTAATCTTTTTCGCAGGATGCTGCAAATAATCACTGGACAGCAGACTCATAACATATGCTATACACATTAAAATCAAATAATAAATAAATAATAATAATAAAAAAATTAAAAATCATTTATTGTCCCAATCTCATTAAAACAAAGAGATTTGTCTTGCAATCGATCAATACAAATCCCCCCCCCAAAAAAACAACTTTGCAATATACAAGCAAAAGAAATCCCATCAAACTACAGCGCATCCTGTTTCTGTTCGTTTTTACTTTTAGAAAACATATATTCGATTACCCAAACCAGAAACCACTACCCTACACCATTGTGCAAACATTAAAGGTACATGTAACCTTCACCCACAGAAACCAAAAAGAAAAATGAAGCCAGGGACATTTACCATATTTTATGTACTGTAAGGCGCTACTTTTGTCCCAGACTGAGACCCCTGCGAATGTGACTATAAAATATAATGAAATATAAAAGTTGGGTGTGTGTGCTTTATAATCAGGTGCGCCTTGTAGTCCGAAAAATACAGCAATACAAATATTTATGCGTGTTGTGATGAGGGAATAAAGACCTAACATAACAAACAGGTTCATCATTTGTGTTGGTAGTGTTAATGCAAGAAACTAAGGAGATTTCATTGGTAATATTCACATTTCTTCCCAATACCCATGCACTCCTCAGTTGTGAAGACTCAGTAGTGTCCAGACTGAACTAAAGAATGTTACTTAGCATTGAAGAGTACATGAACAGAAATGCGAATTTTACCGTTCTGTTTTAAAAGCAAATAAGAACACATATTATTACTTCCCTATAATGACAGATATAATTAAAAAAAAGCTGAGAAAATGTGTTCTTGTTATAATGATTTTTTAAAAACAATCACTAACACAGTTCTGGTGAGTATTTATTCACGAATATGCATACATATGTGTGTGAAAGAGTACTTGAGGCAAAGATGACTTGAATGAAAGAGAGAGAGAGAGAGAGAGAGAGAGAGAGAGAGAGAGAGAGAGAGAGAGAGAGAGAGATTTAGAACATTAATTTAACCAATGACTTTTCAACACTGCAATGTGGAAATTAATGAAAATGCAGGGATGCAGGGGACATTAGTTAATGTCGTTTGTTCCCATTAAAATGTGGGAATGGGGGTATAGTTATTAGTTAATGTCGTTTGTTCCCATTAAAAGCATAAATTATAATATTAGTTTAAACACTTTCAAACTGACAGAATGCATATGCTACATGAAGACAATGAAAACCTGCCACGTTTCCAATAAAATTAAAAAAAGACAACACCCTCCACTGTTTAACAATCTTAAAATCTTTTCTTTATCATTATTTTTTTTTTTTTTTGCTGTCCCATCTCCTGAGCCATACAGTGGTGTTGCTCCCACGCCGCTCATTCCGAATCCCAACTCGCAGCCACACCCTGGTTTGTCAGGTCACAGAATTCAAAATCAGCAGTCCAAGGGGAGCGAATGTTAGGGTGTCAGGAGGCAAACGCAAGAGGAGACACTGCACTGCTGCTGAGTCACTTCGGTCGAGTTCAGTGGAGCCTGTTCTGATCTAACATACGCAGGACACCACCTACTAAGTCCCCTACTGACGACAATAATGCCTTAGTAGTGGATCCAGCGTGAGTGAGATCCTCCTCCTAGGACGCCACCACGTCCGTCCACTGACAGCTCCCCACAAGTGACAACATACTGATCCCCACGACTTTGACCCGAACGCACCAAGGGCATAAACTGGATTGGTAATCGAAAGTGAGGTCACCATGAGAGCAGGGCACGTAAGGACACAGAATTTGAGACAATTCAAAACCCATTCTTGCCATATTAATAAGTTTTCAAAACTCATTCTTGCCAAATTCATAACACAGTTTTCAAAATCCATTCTTGCCAAATTTATACCACAATTTGCAAAACCCAGTCTCACCAAATTAATAATAACACAGTATTCAAAATCAAATCCATTTTTGCTGAATTTAAAAGTTTTCACAACACATTCTTGCTGAATTTATAGCACAGTTCTCAAGACTCATTCTTGCCGACTTTAAAACGCAATTTTCATAACACAGTTTTTAAAAATTCATTTGTGCTGAATTTATAACCCATTCTCGCCGAATCTATAACACAGTTTGCAAAAACCCATTCTTGCCAACTGAAGCAAAAAAGTTAAGCAACCTTTTGCAAAACAAGGCAAAATATTTATCTGGGTGATTAGCACAGCTTTGGTAAATCAATACAAATTTAGCCTAGTTACTTACTGACCTGCGTGCATAATTTTATTTTCTTTACATGCAAATTACGTAAAATTGTGTAACGCCCACACCAGTGTTAGAGTACTGTTTGTAAAAAGTCAAGTTTGATGCGTATGTTAAAGGCTGCAACCTCATCACATCACACATATCAGGGCCAGGAAAAAGTGATACAGAGGAGGCAGAGAGTGGGTTGTGTTCAGGCAAGGCAGTTATGGTCAGCTTTCACTGCTCGTTTTGGAACAACAACGCGAGAAAGTCAGTCAACGACAGTCACACTGTGTGAGACAGGCTCTTTCAAGTGCTCAACAGTGCAGTGCACTGCAAGTATAGAGCTGGTATTCAAAAACGCGAGCATTATAAACTGTAAAGACCAGCCAGCATGATCTACAGGTCTCAAAGTGACTGAACATGTAAGGGACATGCTGTAGAGAGCCATCCTGGTCAAATAACCACTCCAAACAAGGTGGTTTAGTTCACAAATGCTGTACAAGAAGGATGGGACAATGTGGAGCAATAAAATCCTATTTGCTGTGTGTAAAATGGTGCCAAAAGGCGATTTAGGTAGGGGGAAGTTACGTTCGTTACTGACAGCACATAATGCAACATAAATGACACAACCTGTGCAAAACTGACAGAGAAGAGATTGTTTTACTTATTATCAGTGACAAAATCGGCAACACATCTCTATTTCGTTCTCTGTGGGCTTCCAAAGTCAAACTGCTTTCAGAAGAAATGAAATGGTGAAAATCAGTCACCATCTTTGGTTACTTTGATTTGACATTTTGGGTACTTTTTGTATTCAGCACATAACCGAGACCCGTCTTAGTAACTCACTCTTAGTGTAGATGAGAAAGAATGAAATAATTCTTTTAGTTCACTTTTGTTATCAAACTTTTTGTTGCGGATTTCAAAGAGGGGTTGCTTAACTTTTTGGCACGTGTAACAGCACGTGTTAACAGCATTGGGCATGGAAACGAACACTATTGCCAGTGTTCTTTTTATACAATTTGCAAAGCCCATTCTTGCCAAATGTATAACAGCACGAGTTATCAGCATTTGACATGGAAGGAAAAGAACACTACTACTACTAGAGCTCAGTGGTGCTATCTGTCGCGGCCGACGTTAAATATGTCCTCTTCATCATCCGTTTCCTCCCCATTGTTGCTGTTGGGGTCGCCATTCCTGGTCAACATCTCGATCTTCTCCTCCGGCCGGTTCACTGACCGCACCATCTCCTGCTCCCGGTCGTAGCGTGCTGAAACCACATGCGCATAGTGAACAGTAAAGTCACTGAGCATCAAATACCTTAAATCATTAACTAACTGAAATTCATAACAGACTTGTCTAATTAGAGAAAAGAGTATTTGCAATGCATGGGATTCCCTTATGTCTGCAAAATATGGCCTTTCTTTTTCTCTGCAAATGGAAAGCATTACATCAATGGATAGCTCTCTTTTCCTTTCTTTAAAGCATTGGCTCAGAAGTTAGCAGAACCTGATTTGGAGCTTTTTAGGGACATATGCGCTCTCTGAGCTTGGTGCAAAAATGCAACCTTGGTGCAAAAAGTGGTCTACATGCCATAAAAATGAGACTGTAAATAGGAACATTGTTAAGATGCTGAGACTGTAAATAGGAACATTGTTAAGATATGGAGTGAGACTGTAAATAGGAACATTGTTCAGATATGGAGTGAGACTGTAAATAGGAACATTGTTCAGATATGGAGTGAGACTGTAAATAGGAACATTGTTAAGATAGTGAGACTGTAAATAGGAACATTGTTAAGATATGGAGTGAGACTGTAAATAGGAACATTGTTCAGATATGGAGTGAGACTGTAAATAGGAACATTGTTAAGATATGGAGTGAGACTGTAAACAGGAACATTGTTAAGATATGGAGTGAGACTGTAAATAGGAACATTGTTCAGATATGGAGTGAGACTGTAAACAGGAACATTGTTCAGATATGGAGTGAGACTGTAAATAGGAACATTGTTCAGATATGGAGTGAGACTGTAAATAGGAACATTGTTAAAATATGGAGTGAGACTGTAAACAGGAACATTGTTAAGATATGGAGTGAGACTGTAAATAGGAACATTGTTCAGATATGGAGTGAGACTGTAAATAGGAACATTGTTCAGATATGGAGTGAGACTGTAAATAGGAACATTGTTAAGATATGGAGTGAGACTGTAAATAGGAACATTGTTCAGATATGGAGTGAGACTGTAAATAGGAACATTGTTCAGATATGGAGTGAGACTGTAAATAGGAACATTGTTCAGATATGGAGTGAGACTGTAAATAGGAACATTGAGACTGTAAATAGGAACATTGTTCAGATATGGAGTGAGACTGTAAATAGGAACATTGTTCAGATATGGAGTGAGACTGTAAATAGGAACATTGTTCAGATATGGAGTGAGACTGTAAATAGGAACATTGTTCAGATATGGAGTGAGACTGTAAATAGGAACATTGTTCAGATATGGAGACTGTAAATAGGAACATTGTTCAGATATGGAGTGAGACTATAAATAGGAACATTGCTAAGATATGGAGTGAAACAAGTAAATAACCCTTGGCACACAGTCCTTTAGGAGTTTGCATTCCCATTAATGTAAAAGTATAACTGAACTAAAAGAAAACCATCACAACGCTACACATTAACACAAACAGGTGAAGATGGGAAAAGAAGCGAAGTAAAAAATAAAAATAAAAATTGTCTTAAAAAAGACTCTCCAAGGCAATGAGGCGATGTGTTTGTAAACGAAAGATAGGTTGGGTGAATGAATGACGCATGGATAATTGCATGACATAATCATTATGATAATGTAAAAGGAAAATAAAAAGTTTAAAACAGCAACAGCATCAACCAAATGCTACAGACCATAGACAGCCTTCAGGATGATGTGGAGAGCAATGCCAGCCACACAGACCAACAGACCAATGGCGTTCATCGAGTTTATCTTGTCCCCGTTGACGTACACCGCCAGGTACAGCACACACAGCTCCTGAAAAAACCCAAAAAAACCCAAGATGCCATATGTAAACATATAAGTATGTATGCTAACCTTTAGCATGCTGCAGGCGCACTGTGTCGCCGAGTAGATACTCTCCCCTGCATCTGCAGGCGCCCTGTGTTGTCCAGAGAGGGGTACTCAAAACCAACGCTTCGCGGACGTTGTTCCCATTACTTAAAATGGAAACAACCTTACTTTCGCTTCAGAATGAGGCTCAGTCAACATCCGTTTTTTCCGGTTAGCCGCCATATTGCTTTTATAACTGTTTACTTAATTTTTCAAAGTTTTGTTCGGTCAGAATGCCAAGTTTCCTATCAAACATGGCAGATTTTTGGGTTGGCGAAACTTCCCTACTGGAAATTGTCATGCTTAGATATGTTTGCTTTAATGCATTTTCATGCTTTGCTAGGTCGGATATCGATGGTGAAAGAGCCACAGATAGATCGTAGTGCATCAAAAGGGGGGGTAGACACTGTCACGGTAACTCGATGAAAGGATCCTGATATCGATTCGAGCCGCAATTGTTAATCGGTGCCGATTTCGACTACTAGATTGCATTTGGAGGAAATTTCGCCTTTCATAATATTTTTAATGATATTTCCGTGAGTTATTTTAATAAAAGTGATCCTCGACATGACTTTATTAGTCAGTGGGTGAACTCGGAAGCATTCTGCACTCATTCCGACAGTGCTGAAACAGTAAGTCAACACTTTCGCTTTGTTGTTTTCGCTTCTTTTATTTTTTCAACAACAAAACATGAACGGACAACAAAATGCATAGTATCGAAACTTTCCTCAATCATTTCTGTATTAGTATTCCAATAATCAAGTCTGCACACAGCAAATAGAGAAAATTACAGCATTTTTAATCAAGTGGATGTACGTGTTTTTCACTGCCTCAAAAAGAATGCAGTGGCAGAGTACGGAATGTCAGAAATAATGCAGTGTGCTAAAGGTTAACCAGTCTGACTGCCAAAGATAGCAGAAAGGGCAGATGCTATTTCAGCGGTCTAGGCTAAAATTTTGTTTTAGTTATTTCTTGATTTGCTCAGAGTACATCCCAACTAAAAATCATCAAAGGTCAGCTCCATGTCAGACACAGAGATCTGCAGCCCTTAGCTGCAAGGTCGAGAAGAGGCTCAGCAGAATCCTCTGCCGCACCCAGCAGCAGGCATCAGAATAGTGTGAAGTCCAATCCTCTGAAAACCGCGGTACAAGGGCCATAAAGACCCCAGACTGTAGAGGGACAACACTGAAATCAATTCCCAACATCACCAAAAAGGCTTTATGCAGTGAGAAATCACTATAAAATGCTATTTCAGAAAAAAAACATCTCTAAATAAAAAGCCAAAACCTCTGACAGAAGAGGCCAATCCTCTGTCAGAAATTCTCAATCCTCTGAAATTAGCTGATCCTCTGACAATTCTGATGCCTGCAGCAGCCTCCTTCTTCCCCCGTGCCATCAGAGAATGGAACGCCCTACACCCAGAAACTGTCCAGGCCCCTTCCGCCAAGGCCTTCTTCAGAAGGCTGCTGGTAGAGCACTAAACAAACATCAGACCCAGGGGTAGGCAGTGGTTTTGCCGGCATCATGCTGGGTACCACTAAACGGTCCTTGTCTGGCCGATTGTCTGGCTGTCTACCCACCAAAACTCTCTCTTTCTCTCTCTATCTTTTCGTTTTTCTCTTTTTCGACCTCTTCACCCTTTTCAAGTTGCAATAATGGTCAAAGATGACTTTGGCAACTAAATGGAAGAAGAAGAACTCTCTGAGCCAAAGATATTTGAGGACAGGTGGCACCAAGGAAGGTCCCCAAAGGCCAACCAATGCCCCTGGCTGCAACACTAAGGACCGGAACAAACAGCCCCGAGTTTGAGAGCCACAGACCTCCACAAAACATCAAGCTGTATTGACACTTTCCATTGCTGTAGGAAGTCATTTATAATGCACAGCTCTCACTCAGAACCAGAACAAACAGCCCCTAGTTTGAGAGCCACAGACCTCCACAAAACACCAAGCTGTACTGACACTTTCCATTGCTGTATGAAGTCATTTATAATGCACAGCTCTCACTCAGAACCAGAACAAACAGCCCCGAGTTTGAGAGCCATAGACCTCCACAAAACACCAAGCTGTACTGACACTTTCCGTTGCTGTAGGAAGTCATTTATAATGCACAGCTCTCACTTTGCTATTGGCTCCTACTACAGGCTAATGACTATGTCCACCAATGTTGAAAGCCGTTTGAGTAAATGGTCAAAAATGTACTCTATTACTAGTGTTATAATTAGGAAAATCTGCATGCAAACATTCGGGCTATGAGACATTGCCCTTTAGGTAAACAGTATTCTTCTTCTTCTCTATTCACAAGCTATTGCCCGATAGATAAGGCATGCATGCTTCCTTCGTCTCACCCATTCACCATGGTGCAACATGGACAGGACTACTCTTTCCCATGAGGGATCAATTAATCTGCATTCAAAGGGCAATAACTCTTCGCCTGTCGAAGCCAAACGGTGAAGGTAAAATAGGTAGCTGGCTGTATGTGTGCAAATCTGTCATGTCCGACTTATGCCTTGCCCGGGAGACATCTTCACTCTTACAGCCATCAGTACTTTTTAGGACAGTTGGCACTGTTGTTGTTGTTGTTGGCTTACCCTGGCTAAAAGACTCCAGGGATCATCCCAACAGCAGAAGCACTTGAACACTATGGCACAAGTGCATCAGCTTCGGATGAGAACAATACATGTGTGACCGGTTTTTATTACCCAGCCACATGGGCAGCCACACTCCATCTTCGGAGAATTTGATGTTATGCTAGGAGCTTGTCATGGCTAAAGACAATTCCTGCATAATGATGCATAGCATAACAACATTTTGATGTAACCTTGCTGTTCTAGCCTATGTCACTTAGTATGACACAGCCCTAAACCAAGGCACAGTTGGCACTAAAAGCCTGTTTGCAAGGCCAACTACTCCCCAAGGCTGCAGCCCCAGGCTGTACTGACCTTGAAGATGCCTGCGATGGACAGGGTGAGGCTGGAGGTGGTGCACTCCAACAGGAACACCCTAAGGCTGCAGTACTGACCTTGAAGATGCCTGTGATGGACAGGGTGAGGCTGGAGGTGGTGCACTCCAACAGGAACACCCTAAGGCTGCAGTACTGACCTTGAAGATGCCTGTGATGGACAGGGTGAGGCTGGAGGTGGTGCACTCCAACAGGAACACCCTAAGGCTGCAGTACTGACCTTGAAGGACCACCCTAAGGCTGCAGTACTGACCTTGAAGATGCCTGCGATGGACAGGGTGAGGCTGGAGGTGGTGCACTCTAGCAGGAACACCCTAAGGCTGCAGTACTGACCTTGAAGGACCACCCTAAGGCTGCAGTACTGACCTTGAAGATGCCTGCGATGGACAGGGTGAGGCTGGAAGTGGTGCACACCAACAGGAACTCGCTGAACTCCAGGAAGAAGGCCAGGCCGGCCCCGGCCAGCACCCGGCCCATGTTCTGGGCCAGCACCTCCAGCTCCGTGAAGCGGAACACATCCTCCGTGGAGGCCAGCTTCATCCCTGCACAGCACACCGCACATGGGTGAAACTTAAAAAATTTCTCAATCCTCAAATGACATGTTTGAATGTTCTCTGAATCTTCCGAATCTTGAAGTGATGACCTCATTAAAAATAACTTCCAATGTGTGTGTCTGTGTACACAGGATTGGTGGGGGTGATGTTAGAATTGCATGTCTATCATCTTGTTTTAATTTGCCATCAAAGTTGGTAAAAGCGTTTTATTTTATAAGACCATGGTTCAATCCTGAAGACTCTTTCATGAGCACCCCTGAACTACTTTCACCCATGTAAGACATGGAATGATGGATGCAAGAACAAAGCGGATTTTCGACGAGCGAAGTCACTATATATGTGATCATATTTTGGAGTGTTTGTGGGTGTGTGGGTGTGCATGCGCATGTGTGCATAATATCAAAAACTTTACCTTTGTAATTTTCTCAGGAACTACAAATAGTAGAACAGCCAAACTTTGTATGATGATAAATACCACCAAGACATTTTCAGCTACTGCATTTATAATTTAAAAAAGTCACCAGAGCAAGATGGCAGCAAATCAGTTACTAATTTGCTTAAGAGATATTTTAGAAAGAATACAAAATGTATTTCTTAGTGTACACAAGTACAGGAGGTCATAATTATGATTTCTTTTTTTTAAATGTCGTTTTTGTGATGCCAAAAAAAATCTTTTTTTCCGAGTTATAAAACCTCTCTGGCCAAGCCTTGCTCTGATAGCATAGCTGCCAACCTTGGAGAAATGAAATTCCTGACAAAAAGTATGGGGATCCAGGGGCCTTCAGCAGCCCCCGGTACGATCCAGAAGCAATGCCCATGGTGAGGGTGTGAGGGCAACATCCCTGAAGCTGAAGGTTTTCTATGAAATGAAGCTACAAAAATTGACTCTATTGTCTTTTTTTTATAAACTACACTTTGATAAATAAAGGTATCTAGTACATAAAAAAAAGTCTATAAAAAGAGTTCTGAAAAATCCTACTTTTAAAGTTCAGCTGGCTGCATGTTCAACTTAAAACTAAGAAAATGCATTTTTTTTAAATCCCTCAGTACCCCGATCTTTCCTTGGAAATGTCAAAATCAGGAAAATCAAATAGTTTTCTGGATTTTCCTGACAGACTTTAGAAATCTGGACATTCCAGAAAAATTCCTGACAGTTGGCAGCTATGTGATAGGCTTAGTGGAGATAATTTTGTGAATGAATCGACATGTAACAAGATTGCAAAGAATAATACGAGAGAGACACACACACACACTACGAGCGAGTCGTTGCAGGTTTTGCCTAGTTTTTCTAAAAGTATAAGCAAAAGATAAAAGCAAGATCACTTTAAACAAGATGAAATACCATGACTGTGCAGCAAAAGATAACAGCAAGATCACTTTAAACAAGATGAAATACCATGACTGTGAAGCAAAAGATAACAGCAAGATCACTTTAAACAAGATGAAATACCATGACTATGAAGCAAAAGATAACAGCAAGATCACTTTAAACAAGATGAAATACCATGACTATGAAGCAAAAGATAACAGCAAGATCACTTTAAACAAGATGAAATACCATGACTGTGAAGCAAAAGATAACAGCAAGATCACTTTAAACAAGATGAAATACCATGACTATGAAGCAAAAGATAACAGCAAGATCACTTTAAACAAGATGAAATACCATGACTGTGAAGCAAAAGATAACAGCAAGATCACTTTAAACAAGATGAAATACCATGACTGTGAAGCAAAAGATAACAGCAAGATCACTTTAAACAAGATGAAATACCATGACTGTGAAGCAAAAGATAACAGCAAGATCACTTTAAACAAGATGAAATACCATGACTGTGAAGCAAAAGATAACAGCAAGATCACTTTAAACAAGATGAAATACCATGACTGTGAAGCAAAAGATAACAGCAAGATCACTTTAAACAAGATGAAATACCATATGAAGCAAAAGATAACAGCAAGATCACTTTAAACAAGATGAAATACCATGACTATGAAGCAAAAGATAACAGCAAGATCACTTTAAACAAGATGAAATACCATGACTATGAAGCAAAAGATAACAGCAAGATCACTTTAAACAAGATGAAATACCATGACTGTGAAGCAAAAGATAACAGCAAGATCACTTTAAACAAGATGAAATACCATGACTGTGAAGCAAAAGATAACAGCAAGATCACTTTAAACAAGATGAAATACCATGACTATGCGTGCATTCACACTCACCTTCAGCGGCCGCTGCCAGAGGCAGAAGAGTGAGCATCATCCAGGGCTGGATGTGGTACATCATATCCAGTGGATTATGCAGACCTGCACACCAACAACGAGCAAGCATGCACGCCAAGTAAGCATACGCACAGACACGACATACACACAGAGTTATGCATACATACAGTGCTTTAGACACAGTCAACTAAACATGTTTCCTCCGAAGTCAGAGTGTGGCTGCCCATGTGGCGTAGTAATAAAAAACGGTTGCACACGTAATGGTGTCATCCCTAGTTTGTGCATTTGCACCATAGTGTTCAAGTGCTTCGGCTGTTGGATGATCCCTGGAGTCGTAAAGCCAGGGTACGACAACAAACAAACAACAACCAAACACACATTACTTCAGTGTATTGATTAAAACTCATAATGGGGATCATGTGAACAAAAAATAATAATAATTAAAAAAGAAGGCACTGATTAACTTTGCATGAACAATTATTAATTCTAAAATCAAAGACTTGCATACAAAAAATTACAATGTAATTCCCCCCCACAAATAAATATTTAACTGAAAGGGAAAAGCCTCATAAAACTACATACTGTAATCTGATAATGCAATACATTTTCCCCAACATAAACAGTTCACTAAAACAGAAAACCATCACTTAGCTGCACAATCCCTAAATATAAATTATTCCACCTACAACACATACAAACATGCACACAAATAAGCATATACCTACACACACACACACATCCCTTATCCACAAACACCTCCCCAACCCAACCCCACAAAATAACACCCTAGATCACCAACCCCAATTTCTGCCCACCCCTACCGCCTAACTATTCTCCTGTTTCCGCAGCACAGTTTGGGCATGGGTTCAGCGAAGCACACAAACACACAGTTGTACACACTTTCATTCCTCCCATCTCTGCCCCCACCCACCATTACCCCTCTTCCCCGCATCCCCCCCTCTATCTATCCTCTCCCCTTACCCTCTCCCAGCCACTGACCTATCTCCTGTTTCTGTAGCACGGTTTGTGCCAGGGTCCATCGCAGGCCTGACAGCATGGAGGCAGACATGACCATGACCAACCCTTCCAGGTTGAACCACATGTCCCCACCCACCACCTCCCCCTCAACACCCCCCTCCCTCCCTCCGTCGAACCACTAACGGTTTGTGCCAGGGTCCATCGCAGGCCTGACAGCATGGAGGCAGACATGACCATGACCAACCCTTCCAGGTTGAACCACATGTCCCCACCCACCACCTCCCCCTCAACACCCCCCTCCCTCCCTCCGTCGAACCACTAACGGTTTGTGCCAGGGTCCATCGCAGGCCTGACAGCATGGAGGCAGACATGACCATGACCAACCCTTCCAGGTTGAACCACATGTCCCCACCCACCACCTCCCCCTCAACACCCCCCTCCCTCCCTCCGTCGAACCACTAACGGTTTGTGCCAGGGTCCATCGCAGGCCTGACAGCATGGAGGCAGACATGACCATGACCAACCCTTCCAGGTTGAACCACATGTCCCCACCCACCACCTCCCCCTCAACACCCCCTCCCTCCCACCATCCAACCACTAACCTATCTCCTGTTTCTGCAATACAGTCTGGGCGAGGGTCCATCGCAGGCCAGACAGCATGGAGGCGGACATGACCATGACCAATCATCCCTCCAGGTTGAATCATACACCTCCACCCCCCTCTATAGCCTCCCCCCTTTACCCTCTCCCAGTCACCAACCTATGTCCTGTTTCTGTAGCACGGTTTGTGCCAGTGTCCACCGCAGGCCTGACAGCATGGATGCAGACATGATCATAGCGAAGCCCTCCAGGTTGAATCATACACCTCCATCCCCCCCCCCCCCCCCCGATCCCCCCCCCCCTCTATAGCCTCCCCCTTTACCCTCTCCCAGTCACCAACCTATGTCCTGTTTCTGTAGCACGGTTTGTGCCAGTGTCCACCGCAGGCCTGACAGCATGGAGGCGGACATGACCATAGCGAAGCCCTCCAGGTTGAACTGCGTGGACTGGTAGGCGAACATGAACAGGCCCACCGCGATGAACAGCACCACAAACACTTGGGAAAAATGCTGTGAAAAACGCACACCAGAAGACACAAAAAATTCATTGTTGAACAATCTCCCAGAATCATTGTTTAGCAATCCCTCTGCTTTACAATCCCCTGAATTGCTGTGTAACAACCCTCAAAATCAGTGTTTACTCATGCCCCAAATCAGTGTATAACAATCCCCTGAATCGCTGTGTAACAACCCTCAAAATCAGTGTTTACTCATGCCCCAAATCAGTGTATAACAATCCCCTGAATCGCTGTGTAACAACCCTCAAAATCAGTGTTTACTCATGCCCCAAATCAGTGTATAACAATCCCCTGAATCGCTGTGTAACAACCTTCAAAATCAGTGTATACTGATGCCCCAAATCAGTGCATAAAAAACCCCTAAATAATTGTCCATAAAACCTTCGACACCTAAACACAATCTGTCAAAGAATCATGAGGTAGGGTGGGGTGGGGTGGGGATAAGTGAACAAAATAGGGTAAAAGGAAAGGAACCTCAATATGTTGAGGGAACAAGAACATGGGATTCATAAAATACCACCATGCACAAAAGCAGATCCCACAAGCCTGGCATAGCATGACAGTTCAAAGGTGACAGATAACGGTTACCTTCTACACATTTCCTTGTGCAGGAAAAAAAAGAAGATAAAGTATCAGAACTAAAAGGTATTAATCATCAGACACTTCTGTCTCTTAGAAAAGATCATGGCAAGTTGAAACCAACCATCCCCACCCCTTGTCCCCCATAAATGTTATACTTTACATATTTCCCCCGTGTTCCCAACAGCTGTCATATCATTTAAAATTTGCAATGGCAGTTCATCTCTTTTTATGCAAAGCCATCAAAGTATCAACAAAGCAAATAATAACAAAGTATACAACGGTACAGTAAATGACATTTTTTAAAAATAGAACATTTTATGGACTATTTATAAGTTACAGACATGCCTACCCCCAAATTTGCTTTTCAGGAACACTCCCACTCAAAATCCGTAACAGAGCATGATTTTCAGGAACATAGCTTCCGTCCAGCATCCATCTTCATGGAATTCGCGCACTCCGACGCTTGAAGCTGCCAAGCGCGTAGCCGGTCAAATTTTGGCTTGACCTTGGTGAAAGACGATTGGTTGAAAAGCTCTCAGAAAACTTTGGGGCTGACTTTCGTAAGCTTTCGGTAGGCCTATTGCTTTCCCGCCTCTCTCTCTCTCTTGCAGATGCTAAACCACCAGCCGGCATAGTAATTTTTTGTTGTTGATGTTTTAATTTTTCCCGTAACATGCGCCTGTTTTCCGTATTTTCGGAACACACTGCCAAAATCAATACATTTCCGCAACAAATAACCCGTGATGGTAGGCATGTCTGAAGTTATAAGGTGATACTTTTTTCACTGACTGAGACCATGTAAATTTACAAAGTAACAATAGAATACAAAACCAGATTTCTGTAAAATATGGGGACGTGCGCCTTTTAATGTGAAGCAACTTATGGTGCGCAAATTATGGCAGTGAATTTACAGGAACAAACCTTAATCAAATTGTGGCCTGAAATTTTAAAAACAGTACCCCCCCCAAAAAAAAAAAAAAAAAAAAAAAAAAAAAAAAAAACATGACTTGAATGTTAATACAGTGGAACCTCCCTTATAAGACCTCCCATTATAAGACTCCCTCCCTGTCATGCTGTAGAAACACGCTCCCGCACACGCATTTCACTCAACAATCTCTCCGTGCACACTCGCAATCTTTCCCTTCAATCGGTGCAGAAATTAAACACGGGACAATAAGATTTCGCTTAGTTCCCCTCTTCTTACTAAAGAAGATTATTTATTACAACAAATAATAGGAACTGATATCAATTCTGTATAAAGTAACTTTCACAATCAATATCAAATATGTACGAAATCTTTCTCTCAAACAAAAGAGAATATAATACTATTCACAATTAAGCCTCCCACTTAATTACGCAATATTTAAATACTATAAATGTCAATGGCCAATACTGTAATTCCGATAACTACAATTATATCACTATGAGCTCAATAATAAATACCGTTCCAAATTCCACTAGTTGATCTCGTTCACGATCCCGTCCTTGACACGTACACACTTCTTGTGTTCCCTCCAAAGTTAATTCTTCTCCTGAAGAATCTAACTGCCGTTCTCCTGAAGAATCTACTGCTCCGTCCCGCAGTTTCCACCGTTCCAGACTAATCGTTTCCTAGTCCTAGGTGATCCTTTGTAGGCTAACTCCTACATACAATATACATCCTCTTCCCGAGTAATAGACGGTACAATACCCATCACCATGACAGTAGACAGTCAAACAAACGCATCTCCGTAGACCTCATCTGTCCTCCCGACAGAGAGCATAGTGGCCAAACCGCCTATCAGTGGAATCCTCCACTCTCTCCACATTTCTTCAGCACACGCTGCTGGTACTGGCTCAGGGACATCTGTCCTGGGTGTCTCCAACACCTCCCAGCACCCCACTATACATTGGAGTCCACCAATGCTTTGGACCATTCCTCTCAATGGTTCCTAAGATACTGCCCTTTACTTATTGACAAAGCTTTCCAAAGTCAACTACTGAACTCTGTTCAGAATCACTACCAACCCTTATCCAAATCCAATATCACACAAGTTAGAGGTTAAAAACGCTCACTTCAGCTAAGAGATTAGAAAAACTCACTACAGCTCAAGCTGTCAATGCAAGCCCAAAAATCCTCTATACACTTCACAAGAAGATAACAACCTCTCACACAGTGATCATAATACACTACTATATATACAATACACCAAAAGTTACGCATCCCCGCGCAATCCAAAAACATGATGAACACTATATGTTACCATTTTAGGTTAATTCATCATACCATACAATTGCAAATGAAACCATATAACCATAAAGTACGCCTGTTAGTCCCAAGACTAACAACATCACAAAATGTGTGTAATACTAAATCTGACACACATGACACTCCCATATAAGACCTACTTCTCTGAGACATTGCCCTTCTTTATAAGTATTAAAATTACCTCCCTTATAAGACCCCTCCCTTTTAAGACCTCATTTTGGACGATTTTTGAAGGTCTTATAAGGGAGGTTCCACTGTATGAAAACAATAATACTCAAGAAACAAACAAAAACATCAAAAAAACGTTTTAAGTATTATTAATTAAGCAACACAAGAGCAAACATTTTCAAACTCACACATTTCTCCAAGCGAAACAGCAAAGCAAATCCCATGATAAAGATGACAGAAGACGACTTAGACATAGTGTACCTGGCAGACAAGAAAAAACAAGCAATTACGCTGAAAACAGATAACTTTGAAGACATGCGCTTCTTCTTCGATCGCTCAGACAGTTTCCTGTCAATTATGAGCGCAGATGCGTCATGCTGCCGTTATGCACCTAACTAAGAAATAGTTAGGTCCAGCAAGTCCGACTTCGGCTGGAGGAAATCTTTTTGAAAGTGTTTCTTGAAAAACGGCAGGAGAATGTACTGGTAAGGCAGAAAGATAGTAGATGACAGCAAGCAAAGGGAAAAGGCATAGTCAAAGAGAGTGATAGAATAGAGGAAGTTATAAGCACAGACCTGCCAACCCCCTAACCGACCAAAGAGGAATATTTGAAGCAAAAAAGCGGAATTTTCAGGAGGAAAGAGGAATTTTCTGAGGAAAGAGGAATTTTGACGCAGCAACTTGCCTTTCGCAAAGAAACACAATTTTTGGTCGATTCTACTTCTTTTGTCACCGTCACAAGACTCGGACTCTCCCCCACGCTTCGACATCTTGCAAGACAAAATCGATTTGAATATACGCACAGCAGCTGTGCCGCTTTGCATACAAGACGTTCGGTTTACTTTCGGGGCTTATTTTGGGGTGTTTTTAAGATCTTTGAAAGCGGAATTTTACGGAATAAAGCGGAAAGGCGGAAGAATTATCGTCTGGGCGGAAGAAATTCCGCCAAATGCGGAAAGGTTGGCAGGTCTGTAAGCACAGAACTTCCAGAAGGTGGGGAAACTATTTATACAAAAGACCCCCCGGTATCCCCACGGGGGGAGACATGCGCTTTAAGTGGGTGATTATTGTGATATTCCTTTAACCTTTTCACCGCCGATGTCGCATTTCTGATCCACAAGTTTTGGCCGAGTAATGGCTGGCAGTGAAAGGGTTAATAAATTATCTCTTTGGGCAAACAGTAAATTGAGAGTGAGAGCTGAACTGATTAAGATGAACATAAAAAAAACATCTGATCTTGCATTGGTCATAAATCACTTTGGAAAGATCTCAGGCCTGATGCATTGTGAGGGATGAAAGAACCCCATTCTATAAACTGTAAAAAATGACTATTATGATTATAAGCAAGTAAATACTCACAATGAAAGAACCACATTCTATAAACTGTAAAAAATGACTATTATTATAAGCAAGTAAATACTCACAATGACACAGTGATGAAATCAAAACTCCAGTTGGACAGGCCGATGTCCAAAGAGCTAACTACACCTGAAACAAAGCAGCACAGCTTTGATGGATATTGTATGTAGATGTTAATATGTGGGTATTATATATTATGCTATTAGCTAATGCGTGAATCACACACACACACACACACACACACACACACACACACACACACACAACAACAACAACAACATACAGTATTTATACGGCGCTGAATCTTGATAGAAATCAAATCAAAGCGCACACACACGTTGGGTGAGACTACTGTACTTTGTCATGACTGAAACTCAAACCATATAGCAAAAAAACAACTTCACACTTCTGTTAAATTGCATTGTGATCGAAAAATAACTTATTAATATTATACTCTAGTCTAGGCTTATTTCTAAATAACTCATTTTACACTCTAGACTCATTGATTCAGCAAGCTTTCTTTGTACTTTAAATCAGATATAAAAAGGACAATCCAAACATTAATAGCTAAACATTCATCAATCTCCTGTGACACTGACACACGTTAACTTGCCAAGGGCATCATAAGTGGCTGACTGCAATCATCCTGGCAGGTTAGCAATCCATCAAATGGTACTTTGGTAGAAACTAAGAAAGGAATTTCAAGAACTAAATTTTTACTATGATTTAATAAGAGGAAAACAAAAAAAATCAGAAAGGACAAGAAAACTCCATTCTTAGCCGAGTAAAACAACAAAACATGCATGCAGATACATGTGCATGCATGGACACGTGCACACACACCACACACATGTATGTACAAACATACACACACCTTACCATTCGGTTTCAGTACCATTTGAGCAAGACTGTGCTCTCGCTCTCTCTCTCTCTCTCTCTCTCTCTCTCTCTCTCTCTCTTTCACACACACCTGTGAGTGCCACCCTCTTGCAGTACTCCTTCCAGCCAAGCAGGACTCTGGTCTCTCCGGCCCGACACTCCCATAGCCAGCGTATCAGGCCAGCCGCCATAAACTTGAAGACCAGGTGGGACATAGTGAACGACAGGGGAAGTTGATACTCCTGTCAGATCAATCCATCAAACATGAATCAATCAATCAACCAGTCAACCATAAACTAGTAAGGTTTTATTTTTCCAGATTTGGGATATTTTGAGCACTGAAATGAAGGGGAAAAATGAGATAAGACTAAGAGTAAAGACACAGAAAGTATACACAGAGGACATGCATGTTTGTACTCTTTGAAGTCTCTCTCTCTCTCTCTCTGACTCTGTGAGTCTGTCTCTCTCTCTCTCTCTCTCTGACTCTGTGAGTCTGTCTCTCTCTCTCTCTTTCTCTCTTCTCAGTTTCTTTCACACTCCTCTTCCTCTCTTTCTCTCCAATCCTTCCTTTCTTACTCTTTTTCTGCTTTAATATTGAAAGTTTTATGGTTGCTTAACAACACTGTAACAGGCACATGTATTCTCATTCCCTCTCACTCTCGTCTCTCAAATTGTGCCTCAACAGACCTGTTATATAATACTGTAACACAAATAATCAATTGATCGGTTCGAACTCAGTCACCCACATATACACAAGTTTACAAACCCACAAATCACACCTTTGCACACACATGCAAATGCACACACCATCTAACATTTTGCTTTCCTTAATTACTTTACTTTTACGAACACACACATACATGTATGTATACTTACATGAATAAAATGCTGGTTGTAGAAGGTGAGGGAAATGGAGAAGAAGTAGTAGAAGATGATCAGACAGAGTGTCTTGATGGCGCTAACGAAGTACGAGAAGGAGCACACTGACTTTTTCACCTCCTCCGCTTTGGGCTGAATGACGCTTTTCAGCAGGCGAAGGTCACGCGGCTTCTTCTTTTTCTTCTGTCCCGTCATGGTGTATGGTCAAGCAATCTGCTCAAAAAACAAAAAAAACAAAAAAAGATTAAAAGAAAGAAACAGAGCCACTACTGTAGTAAATATAACAATTTGCTGTAAGTAAGGAATATTATCATCTTTTTTCCATTCTATCCCAGACCTGTTTACCCTGAAATCAGGCTTCGTGTATTCAAAAGGTGAAATCATATGGGTAAACAGGTCTGCTATCAGCTTATACCCTTGAGGGCGTTGCGGGGAGATAGAGTTGCCTATCTGCGGCAAGGCGGGTGGCCCCGGAGCATGGTCAAGTTGTGGGCTTGTACTTGTAGGGTGTCTGCCACCCCATCACTCCATTGACGTCTTGGTCTTCCTCTGGCTCTAAAGCCTGAGAATCTTGAGTTGTAGGCACATAGAGCTGGCTGGTTGGAAGGGTCCAAATTCCAATTGTTAACATCATAATCTGATAAACAAACTTAAAATGCAAAATCTATTTAAGTTTCTTGTTGTGGAGACGCTGTCATCAAGGAGCACTTCCCAGCAAACAACATGAGAAATATGCACATTTTAAAATGTATTTTTAACATGCAAAAGGCAATTACTATACTTGTATTTGTTGTGAGAAAAACGACAACAGCAATGCTGTCTATAATCGAGATGTACATTGTTATACCATGGCAAAGCAAAGCTGTGATTAATAAAATATCTGACCTACATCTGCCTACACTTTGATATTTGATACCATTCTATTATTTTCTGTTATGGCCTCATATTTATCAATGATCATCTTGCAGCTTAGTTCAGTGTCTGGATAGCAGTATCATTGTCTTTTCTTGTTTACATCACTCTATAAAATGGGCAAGCTGGAAAATAAATGTGGACCCTGAATAAAAAAAAGACTAGAACAGTGAGAATTTCTGTAACCACTTCTGTACTATAATAACTAAGTCCTTGGATGTAAAATATTAAATTTGCTTCAAGCCCTTTGGCCATAAATATCCTCTCAATCTCATTAAGGGGACCAAATAATTATTCATGTATTGGCTAAAATTTAAATAAAGCAACAGGTCTTACTTTTCCTGTCATAAAGTGATTAAGCCTTCATGAGAAGAAACGTCAATATTGGCACCCCTTTGATATTATAACACTCAAAAGGTAGGTAGGTGTAGGGCTATTTATAGGCCTCTCTGCCCTTTTATGCCCCTTTTCAATGAATTTAACTTGTGACATATTGTTTGTTTAGTGGTTTGTGTCTCCTTAAACTAAAATACCCGGTAATCAAAAATAAATCTCTAAGAGAATGGGGTAAAGGTCAAGATGTGCCACCCCCCCTACCTATCTCGGTTAATTCTATTTTTCTGTTATTGCCTTTCTTACCATACATAAAGCTGTATTTTAGGAACATTTTTAGCTAATAACCTTTTTGGAATACTAACCCTATCCCTAACCCTAGCCCTAAACCTACCCCCCACCCTATAAGACGGAAAAACGCAACGAACCACAACTGTGACAAATCGCGGTGTACTGCAGTACATAGTGGGGGGTAGGGTTAGGTTTAGGGCTAGGGTTAGGGCTAGGGCTAGGGTTAGTATTCCAAAAAGGTTATTAGCTGAAAATGTTCCTAAAATACAGCTTTATGTATGGTAAGAAAGGCAAAAACGGAAAAATAGAATTAACCGAGAAATGCAGGGGGGGTGGCACATCTTTACCTTTACCGAAAATGGCTTTTAAGTTTATTCATTCATCGAAACTTTTAAATTTTGTTTTCAAATTTGGGTTTTCGTCCAAAAGATTTTTAAATTAATTAATGTTAGGTGCATTCTTTATGTTAATTGGTAGATTATTCCACATATGAACAACACAGTTAGTCAAAAAAAAAAAGTTTGCGGATGTTACTGTTAGTAATACTAATACTGTAATAGTAAATATTGAATATGTTAGGAAACAACTTACCATCACTATTTCTTGTTTTGTCTATTGTACTTTTCATGAAAAAGTCATTGAAATATACATCATCAAGATTATCAATTTTATATGCTTGAATTAGATCCCCTCTAAGTCTAAGCCTTCTTCCTTTCAAACGCTTAATATTGTTATGATATTGTGTAGTAGTAGTAGTAGTAGTAGTAGTAGTAGTAGTAGAGGGACTGGCTTCTGCCTAAGCCTCGCGGCTTATAATACAAGTGCTTGTGCTTGGAATGGATGAATGAATAAATCTAAATGAATGTTTGAATCGTGTCTCGTGCATTATATGTGTGTGTGTGTCACTGTGTGTGTGTGTGTGTGTGTGTGTGTGTGTGTGTGTATGCGTGTGCGTGCGTGCGTCACTGTGTGTGTACGTGTGTGCGCGCGCGCACGCGTGTTGTGTGTGTGTGTGTATGTGTGTATGTGTGCGCACATGTGTTTGTGCATACATTTTATATGTGTGTGTGTGTGTGTGTGTGTGTGTGTGTGTGTGTGTGTGTGTGTGTGAGAGAGAGAGAGAGAGAGAGAGAGAGAGAGAGAGAGAGAGAGAGAGAGAGAGAGAGAGAGAGAGAGAGAGAGAGAGAGAGAGAGAGAGAGAGAGAGAGTACATGCAAACAACACAAATTGAAAATGTTTCAAACAATTTAACTTTGAAACTACTCGGCACATAAAAGATTCCAAACCCCAGTATCATGTTTTCTATAATTGAGTATTATGCGAGTGAAATTAAAAGACAAACATCAAGTATCTTCTTTTCTTTTTCGCCTTAGGCAGCCAACTTCATCACGTTGAAGAGTATTGATTAGAACTTGCGAAACATCCTGACAGCCGTAACATTACTAACAATTTTGACATTTGTTTACAACTTAGCACTGAATCACTGACTTGGAATTTTACAGAGCATGAAATATTGCGTCCCATCTGCTATATTTACACCATTGCACGTGGAAAACCGTTTACTTCGCGAATCCAGGTCTCACTATTAGCCTAGTGACAACCCTAAATGTAGGACAATCATGGAACACCCAAAATGTTGTCTTACGTTTCGATTTGACGCGTGGAATGGTAGCCCCTGTCGGCCAAGCGGATGCTAAGCTGAACATTCAGAGCCTATACACACAGCATGCGAGTCAAAGATTTGTCAGTGCGATGCGTCCGCGATTACGTCCCATTAGGCCTAGCAGGCTGCTGTTGTCTATAATGTATTATTATTTATGTATTAGGTACTTTAAGTCACGGAGGCGTCTCTGTGAAATTCGCGTCACAGCCAGAGGCGCGCCACCCATTTTATTTTTTTGCATGCGACTTGTGTGAAGGAAATGGAGGGGGGGGGGGGGGTAAATTTTGACCAAATGACAACTTTTTCATTGCCACTGGGATTAACATGTGCTGCGTGCATGGGCACACGGGACCTCTGTTTATCGTCTCATCCGAAAGACGTTCATCCGTAAGGCCTAGTGCAAAGTCAGAGGAAAAATCCCCTGTAGTACTACCCAGGTTCGAACTCGGGTTTACTTGACACAAGGCGCGGCCACTCTACACCACTTGTGCCACTCTGCACCACAGGGTCTTCTTGGATATATATGCGCGCATGATACATTATACATATCTGTATTCAGTGCTAAAAATTCGGGACTTTACTGGTGTTGCACTGCCTCCGGGCATTGCCTCCATGATATCGTTCCACCTTCTACTAATGTCCCATATGTGTCTGTTCCAGACCGGAGGACGTTAAACAGATTCTGCAGTTCATATATGCGCGCGCGCATGTGTGTGACAGTGTGTGTGTGTGTGTGTGTGTGTGTGTGTGTGTGTGTACGTGCGTGTGCGCGGTGTGTCACGGGAAGGGGACGGAGAGAGTGGAGGGGCTGGGGGTATATGTTTCCCCGCATGTATTAATTGTAATGTTTTCTAATGATATCTTGTTCTTACGATGTCAAAGTTCTTTTTTCTTTTTTTTATGTTTTAATCTTGTATGTCTCCTTTTTCTTCTTTCTTAAACTTGTTGGTTTTTATCTTTGTAATAGCGCCTGGAGCCTCGCGAGGGACAGGCATCACTTTTCTAAAATGAATTAAATTATTATTATTATTATTATTATTAAGCTTACATAGGGGGAAGACGGCGTAAAAAGCGCATGGGCGGGTAAGAAGCCCACCCGGGCCAATTATCTCATGAAATGAAGCAAATTTCAGTCTCATTTTGCCCATGAGACGAGCGTTAATGTCTAGCATTCGTCTCATGGGCAAATTTGACTGACATTTTCTTTATTTCATGAGATAATTGGGGTGGGCTTCTTACCCGCCCATGCGCTTTTTACCCCGTCTTCCCCTATGTTCCTGTTTTGTGGGTGGTGTGTCAGCAGTTTGATGTTATTAATTGTTTTAAACATTTTTTAGGCAAAACGAGACTGTTTCTCAGTTAGTTGATGAAACGAGAGTTGGCAAAACGCGCGTAGGCAAAACGCGCGTAGGCGCGAATAGAGGCGCACCGATCTGTTGTCTGCCTGCTTTCCTGCCTGTCTGTCAACGTCAGTCAAAAAATTATTTCCAGATGGAACACTGAAGAAGCAAATTATATGATTTTTGGGGGGTACCGTGCAATTCACCTACGCGCGTTTCGCCTACTCTTTGATGTGCGTAATCTGCAGCTTCATTTGCATTTATTGTGTCGGCTGTGTTGTTTCGCCCACACTGAGTGTCTCGCTTCGCCCACCGCATCCTTAGTTTTTGCCAGCACATAAGATGGTTCTTGACTTTTTTTTCTCTGTTTACTTTTGAACTTTTTGTTGTTTATTATAAGAGCCCATTGCAATTAGAACGAAGGTTGTGACTCTCTCTCTCTCTCTCTCTCTCTCTCTCTCTCTCTCTCTCTCTCTCTCTCTCTCTCTCTCTTCTTACTAATTCAGTACCTGAGAGAACGAGGAAGAACGAGAGAGAGAGAGAGAGAGAGAGAGAGAGAGAGAGAGAGAGAGAGAGAGAGAGAGAGAGAGAGAGAGAGAGAGAGAGAGAGAGAGATTTTTCTTAATATTTAGAAACTAGTTTTTACTGGATTTTTTGTTTACTATACTTATAGTATTAACAGTACTATGCTCGTGTTCGTAGTTAATGGCAAAGGCTAGTGTATATGTTCCTGCATTGTGGGTGGTGTGTCAGCAATTTGCTGTCATTAATTCAGTATTATTTAGGCGAAACGTGACTGCTTCTCAGTTAGTCGATGAAACGAAAGTAGGCGAAACGCAATAGGCGAAACGCAACTAGGCGAACTGAGGCGCGCCGCTTTTTTTTTTTTTAACTGAAAAATCTTCAGAAAAGAAAGAATTAAACATTGTAAAGTAATAAACAATAAAGAAGAAGAGAGATATCATAGAAACAAAACAAACACAAAATAGGGAAGTGGGTGGGGAGTGGGTGAATAACAGATTATGTATCAAACAGGACCCTGGGCCGTTGGGCCGGACAGTTCCTGTGGATTGTTTTTACCTCTAGCCCCTCAACTATAATAATAGGCCCTAAACATCAACAGTGAAGAAAATAAATCAAAAATAAAATGTCCATATTATTTTCCATATCTTAGCAGGAGAGACTTTTGTTTAATGATATGCATGAAAATCGTAGATGCATACATTGAGCATACACGTATGCCTATATGTGCCTTATTTAAAATGTACAAAAAGAAAAGAAAAAAAGAGGAAAATTAAATTATCATACCTGCTTCGGTTCTTTTTTCTTGAATTTTGTTTTCAAAGTTGAAGGTTGTTTGTTCATAAATCTCCACACGGATAAAGAAGACTAGATGTGAATGGATTATTTCAGTCCATGGAATGATAACAATTACTACTGAATTAAATGGATGTCTGTTTGTGTTTGTCTTAAATTTGTCCGTTATTTTTTTTGGAGCATTTCCATTAAGAATATCATGCATGGAGATATTGTTTTGCTAGGCTGGGCAAAAATTTGCCCAGTGGCAAGGTTAGTATATCCAGCTGTTTGCGAGCTTGATTTAAAAAAAAAATCAAGTTGTGTGTGTGTGCGCGTGCATGCGCGCGCGCATGTGTCTCTCGTGTGTGTCTGTGTGCGCATGTGCAAGACAAACACACAGACAGGTAGGCCCTACACCAACAGACTAACAGACAGTTACGCACACGCATACGCACACGCACACGCACACACACACACACACACACACACACACACACACACACACACACACACACACACACACACACACACACACACACACACACACACACACACACACACACACACACACATGACACTATACCGTGACGACATACAAAATTTAGAGGCGCGCACCAACACAGGGAGTGGGAGCACAACAAGACTAAAACACTAACATATAACCTTACTAATGCCAAATGGTGCCGAGAGAGAGAGAGAGAGAGAGAGAGAGAGAGAGAGAGAGAGAGAGAGAGAGAGAGAGAGAGAGAGAGAGAGAGAGAGAGAGAGAGATCGGTTCTTCTTTTTCTTCTCTTTGGGGCTCACGATCATTTAATTGATCATTCTGGCACCCTCAGGAGAAAAAAAGGACTAAAAAATCCCCGGTTACGGGATTGTTGCAACACTCGACCATGCACGGAGACAAAAAGACAGAGACAGAGAGGCTGACAAGCAAGAGAGACACAGACTGAGAGAGACAGCCCTACCAACACAAGAGCAGCCACATAAGTGAAAATAGGCACTGCCATTAGATTAGATACGGTAGCCTAGCAGACAAACTTCTGCTGGCCGATGAGTAGATCGAAACCACCTGTGTTTTCTTCTTCTTAGTCAAAACAAAATTTAAAAGG
>CM065695.1:21629469-21661969 GCA_017654935.2 Phymorhynchus buccinoides | reverse complement strand
TGACAATGGTGGAGGCAGGACCCCACTCATCTTCGGAAAAGCCTTATTGTCTCGAGGATGGTTAGTTGCATACTTTTGTTTACCAAGTTATTGACTGAGGATGCTTTTATTATTAGAATTTTCCCTCCTTGTCTTTGGGGGAAAACTTTTTATCTTTTTTAATAATTAGTCATGATAAAAGGATCATTTTTCGTTGGTCATCAAGTTGATGAACTTAATTTGTTTCAACCATCTTGCTTTAAAGAGACTGAGAAGACCGTGGTGTCCCAAGGTCCAGGACATAGGACATACGGTTGTACTAATAAAACTTAAAATATCCTATTCTCCTATAGGACAGGACAAATATCTTGTTGAAATGTAACACTGGCGGACTTTATCCTAATTATTTCTACAAGATCCAGGACATTTTGTCGTATTGATTCTCTTGTTTCAGGACAGTTTGTCTTATCATTTTTCCATCACTGGAGAAGGTATTTTTTTGCCTTCCTCTGAATTTTATAAAATGGTTTTCCTCAGAACGCCCGAATTGAACCCTTAGTTGCAAGGAAAGTGTGGTAGTTGATATTTGTTGGTCTTTGCAATGAAACACAATATACATGTTGGAACTGTATTAAAATTTACTATGGTGTCTTTATGTGTGTTTGCAGATAGTGTCCGTGAGGTGCTCGATCGCAAAGTGAAGATTTCCATTCGGCGCATGGTCAAACAGGAGATACGAGTGGATAAAACCGAGAATCGAGTTGTGGTGAGTTGATTTAAAAAAATGTTTTCGGTAAAGATGTGCCACCCCCCCTGCATTTCTCGGTTAATTGCAATTTTCGGTTTTTTCCCTACCCCTACCAATACCCCCCCCCCCCCCCCCCCCCCCCCTTATAAGACTGGAAAACGCAATGAACCACAACTGTGACAAATGGCGCCGTGTACTGCAATACATAGGGGGGGGGGGGGGGGGGGGGGGGGGGGGGGGTGGGGGGGGGGGGGGGGGGGGGGGGGGGGGGGGGGGGGGGGGGGGGGGGGTGTCCTATTAGATAATGGCCTAGGGTTAGGGATAGGGTTAGTATTCCAAAAAGGTTATTCGCTAAAAAGGTTAATAAAGTACAGCTTTATGTTTGGTAAGAAAGGCAAAAACGGGAAAATAGAATTAACCGAGAAATGCAGGAGGGTGGCACATCTTGACCTTTACCAAGTTTTCATTGCAAAGCTAGGTGGTCTTCATTTTTTTAAACAAAATATTGTGTCATAAAGTTAGAATGTCTGACCTGTGTTTATTATAAGAGGGTAAATCAAATGCCTTGCCATCTATAAAGAAAGTGTTGGGTTGGTTATTTCTACTCCCCCCCCCCCAGTGACACACACACACACACTCTTCCAGTGATTACCACTCTGTGGATTTAAGCCAGATTGATGTGTGTGTGCGTGTGCGTGTGCGCATGCATGCATGTTTCACTGTGTGTGTTTGTTTTTATGTGTGCGCATGTGTGTTTTACTGTATATGTGTTTCACTGTCTCTCTCTGTGTGTGTGTGTGTGTGTGTGTGTGTGTGTGTGTGTGTGTGTGTGTGTGTGTGTGTGTGTGTGTGAAGTCGTTGGGTGAGGTTGGCGTATAATTTGTAAATGAGTGCTTGCTGTTTTTGTTTTGTCTTTTGTAGCTCTGTGTTTCCTTGTCAGGAAGTACTAATAGTAAAGTTATGAGTTTGCTTTCATGATAATGAAAAACTAGCACTCCGTCAGATCACTTTGCTTTGCTAGCATGAGCGAGCCACATCTCATTGTGCAGGCTTTTAGTGTTACACCACACACATTCCCTCTGCCCTCAGCCAGTCTTCCACCCACTTGCCTGAATCCCCGGACAGACATACAGGCAGGCTGACTTTTACCACAGCTACGAATGATTTATTGAGCAAAATAATGTTTTAAAGCGATGGGTTAAGTGGTAGCCCAGAGCTATACAAGGCCAATGGTGAACTACGATTTGTGTAGTGACTTGAGTGTCTACACACCACACAGTTTACGGTTTTGTGGGGTAGTATTTTCTGAGTCATTATTTTGGCTGAGCATGAAAGAACTACAGCATTGTCAGTTAATTGAAGATGGGGAAAAAAGGAGTTACACTTTTGTAACTCAAACTGAGATGGCTATCTGAAGAACTTTAAACATCCCCTGTTAATGTTATATGCTTGCTATTTAATTTGCAGCCTGAAAACTTATGACAACTGACAAAGCTATAACTCGTTCATCAATTTTGCTTGTCACGAGTGTCAGGGGACAGATTTAACGTGAAATCTAGACAGCAGTGATTTTAAATACATGTATTCTGATTCAGATTGCCTACCGTGTTTAGTTTTTTTCTTCTTAAAAAGTTCTTAAAGGATACTTAATGGTCATGGGCAGGGGATTTCACAAAGTTTATTTATGATGAACAGGGTGTTAAAATTAGTATGGCAAGGGTAAGATCCTTTAAGTTTAACAATGATTGGGAAGCAAGTTTATAGAGGATGTTCAATAATATTAACAATATTAATGATGTTAGTTTTCTGTCCCCCCAAAGTGGAAAGAGTGCTTTTTTGTGTGTCCATCAGTCTGTCTATCAAGTATCTGTCACAGTTATTAAAATGTCAGGTGACAATATTACTCAAGGCATTTGTGACACACACACGCATGTGCGCACGTACACACCTCACACATGCACACGCACACGCACACACACACACGCACACACACACGCACACACACGCACGCACACGCACACACACACACACACACACACACACACACACACACACACACACACACACACACACACACACACACACACACACACACACACACACACACACACACACACACACACACACTCTCTCTCTCTCTCTCTCTCTCTCTCTACTCTTGCATATATATATATTTATACAAGCCTTGACAAGTTAGTATAACGTGGAGTGAAACGCCAGAAAAAGGCTTTGGAGAGGAGCCAGGCTCACCAGGAAACACATGCTTAACAGAAACACTTGTACAAAAGTTGTAGGCTACGTCAGTTGGTCTTGTTACCAGAATGGATTCCCAGAGAAACTGAACCCCACGGGAAATATTAAAAAAAGAAGTTTTTAGTCAAAAAGGAATAAAACGATGAGGTAGGGTTGAGTCAGTCAGAACTGACTACTTAATCAGAGAAGACTACTTAATTACTATGGTAATTTGGTTTATTAAGAAACTGATAAAAGACTGATTCAGTGATTGATCTATTTGCAATCAATGAATTTAAGCATTACAGGTATTTAACTTTAAGAAAACACACACACACACACACACACACACACACACACACACACACACACACACACACACACACACACACACACACACACACACACACACACACACACACACACACACACACACACACACACACACACACACACACACACACACACACACACACACACACACACACACACACACACACAATGTGGGAGGGGGCAGATTGAAATGGATTGAGTAGAATGGTTGGGGATGTGAAGAGGATGGGAAAGGGGTAGGTGGGTGGGGGTGTACTACATTCATTGAGTATGAAGAAGGTTGTTGCTTATTGGTAAGATGAACTTTGCTTTTGTTATTTTTGTGTGTACCTTGATATTTGTTGTCTGTTCCTTTTGTTCTGTTCAAATGCATGGATATTTTGTTTTCTGGTTTCTGTTGTATCAATGAGACCACAATGTAGTTTGTCTTGTTGAGATAATCAAGTAATTTTGACTTTGACTTTGACTTGACTTTGACAAGGATATTTTATGGAATTAGTTTACTATGAAACTTTTTTTAAAGCTCTCCTAGGCATCTTTGAAAACTAAGAATGATAGCTTGATTATTACCATTAGAATAATAGAAACCAATTTTATTAACCATTGTGTGGGTTGTATTATTTTTATTTTTTTTAGTCATCCTACACTATGGTGGATGACAGACTTTCCTCACATGAAACTGACATGTGAAAGTGAGCAGTTATGTTAATGCAGTGAAACTTCCCTATTAAGGCTCCCTCTAACTATTTAAAGTGACTAACGTCACTAAAATGTGACCCAAATTTTTTTTATCCGAATCCCCCCCCCCCCCCCCCCACTTCATATCCGGACTACTTAGTGTCGACCTCCTGATTAAGACCCCTCTCTATTAAGACCTTTTTTGGGGGGTGTTATTTTTGAGTCTTCATGGGGAGACCTTCCACTGTGCTATGAAAGCGATTTTTATAAACTTGTGATTTCTTTTTGTAAACACACAATCTATTGGCCTCTATGTGTGTGCTGGTTTCATGTTGTTGATGTTATTTTTGTTCTCTTTGGTTTACATATCGTCGGTGAAATTCAAAAACCTTGTATCTTGATTTTGTGTTTTTTGGAGTTAGATACATAGTCAGCTCTCAAACTTTTCCCGCCATCTTCCACCAAAAGCTCGTATCTCTAATGACTTTCTATCTGGGGAAAATGAGGTTGTGAAAATAGAAGAAAAACTCGTGTAAGTCCCAAATTCCGATCTAGTTAAGGACAAAAAAACTCGTATCTTTGTTCTTTTTAAGTCTAAAAAAAAAGTTTTTAAAAGTAATTTTCACAAAATGCAGGACTAAACAGTAAACTCGCAATGTCTTGAACAACATATTCATCATAGTTAATCGATTGTGGACAACGCGGTTAATTTTTAAAAGTTTTTTTAATTTTTCTCAAAACTATCAAAATTGAGATACAAGGTTTTTGAATGTCACCGACGATATTATGCATACAGTAAAAAAATCGCTTAAGTCAAAATTGAAGGGACTGAAATTTTATTTTGAGATAGCCAATATTTTGAGTTAAAAAAGACTTTTCAACATAGAGAGTATTATACTGGGACCGAACAAATATTGTGAGTTGTCCAGTATTTTTGAGTTATCCGTTTTTGAGTCATCAGTACTCCACTGCGTATGAAAAACAAATAAAAATGTTTATTATAACATTTATTGGCCTCATTGCCCAGGGTAAACTCTGAGAGGGGTAGTTTAAATTAGTGTTGCATTATATTTCTTGTTGAAGAGTCTAAAATTCTGACTGCTCGGCTATTGAATCTTTTCACTTACCATAAGTCTTATTTTCCTTGCTCATACAAACCACTTCAACTTCAAGTATCGACAATTAATTCATAAGCCTCATAACTGGTTCTGTTTAGTATCAAACTTTGTGTTTCATAACCTTTGCTTTGTTTCTGAACAATACGTTTTCCTTCATTGTTTTCTTAATAGATTAATTCTGACTAAAACAAAATAATCTAAATAAAACTGGTCAGAAATGAAACAGAACAATTAAAACAATTTGATTTTGTGCGTACATAGGAGGATGTCATAGCTTGTGTGCATTTGTGCTTGTCTTGTGTGTGGTGTGTGTGTGTGTGTGTGTGTGTGTGTGTGTGTGTGTGTGTGTGTGTGTGTGTGTGTGTGTGTGTGTGTGTGTATGTCACTATGTGTGTGTGTGTGTGTATCAAGCATCCCATGTGCTTGATAAAAATAATGACAATATTCATCATTGACATTAGCCTAAAGTACTATGTTTTCCTGACTATGAAGTCCACCTTATTACAATTTACTTGGTATAAAGTGCAACCGCCAAATTTTACATAAAATTTGATATATATATTTTTTTTTATTACACTTTCTTACTATTTTGTTTATCATATTATAAGGCGCTTGGGTCTCGGTCTGGGGGAAAAGGATCGCCTTATTGTGTGTAAAATATGGTAAAGACAAAGGTAATAGTAATACTAATAAATTAAAACAAAGTCGAAATTAAAACCCAGAAGAAACGGTTTAATGAAAAAAAACCCAGAGCAAAACAAAACACGACGTTTCGTGTTCAACCCGTTGTCCAGTGCTGGTTTTTTTTTTAATCATTAAACCGTTTCTTCTGGGTTTTAATTTCGACTTTGTTTTAATTTGTTGTGAATTTTATTGAACCCAGCAGTCATCTTCGTTTCTTCACATTCTACGTAATACTAATATTCGTCATATGTGAAACTTAATAGCTGACTTGCTTCAAAGAACTATCTGTATGAATACTGAAGTACAATGCATACATTCTTAGTTTGGCGCAACATGATCCGAATTACATGTGTATAATTTTTCCTTTATTTACGGATAATACTCTGCGACATCTGAAGAGTGATGAAATAATGATGAATACTACAGTTTTGTTTGTTTTTGCAAACTTGTAATGCACTCCATGCATGCATCAACTTTGGCTCTTGGCTGAAATAGCTGAAGGAGGGATTTCATGTCACTCTACCCCCGTGCCTGCCTCCCCCCCCACCCCCGTGCCTCCCCCACCCCCTCCCACCTCTCTGTCTCCCTTTTCTTTTTTCCCCATTTTCTTTTTAACCCCTTCCCAGCCTGGTCAGGTATCTACTACAGGATGTGTGATGTCATTGATGATGTCATAACTTTTGATGTCATAGTCCTGGAATGCTACTTTATTGCTAGTTTTTGTTCTAGACAAGTCATGAAATATATCTCTAGACCATTTTCTCAGATTTAGTCTAACAGGTATTTCTTCAATTTCATGATCAAATAAAAGATAATTTCTCAATATTTCTCCGGCAGTGAAGGGGTTAAGTTGAGACCTATTTTCAGGTGTGATTTTCATAAATTTGTGATGTGGCTTCATGTTGCTCATAACATTGATGAATGAAGTATGGAGACTAAATAATGAGTGTTTGTAGATTTCTAAGTAAAATATATATGTCTGTCAATTTGATGAATGAATTGTAGTGAATTAATGCGCTTTATGCTTTTGCAGGCCTTTTCACCATGTCGTATGTTTGTCCTTGCTGCCAAAGTTCCTTCCAAGGTTGGTTTTATACAATGCTTTATTTTAAAATTATCTCTACAAATTAAAGGTAATTTGGTTGATTCACTGGCTGGGTGATCATTAAATGGTTTTGGTTAGAGTGTAGAGTGGCACAGAGGTAACGCGTTCGCCTTGTGTCAAGTAAGCCTGAGTTCGAACCTGGGTACAGGGGATTCTTTCTCTCACTTTGCACTAGGCCTTACGGTCTGAACGTGGAGTTTTTCGGATGAGACGATAAATCGAGGTCCCGTGTGCCCATGCACTTAGCACACATTAAACCCACTGGCAACGAAAAAGTTGTCATTTGGTCAAAATTTATCCCCCCCCCCCCCCCCTTTCCATCCTCATCAGTCACATAAAAATCGCATACAAATTTATTATTTTTAAATTGGGTGTGACGTGCTCTCCAGGTGGGAGCAACCCGAATTTCACAAAGACGTCTCTGTGATTATAAAGTACCTAATACCTAAAAGTTTTGTAAAAGGTTTAAGGAAAGTTTGATTTAAGTTATGGTAGTTATAGTTTATTGTTTATTGCACATGCAGACACTTACCCAGTGCCCATAAAGAGTAAAACTTTTGAGAATTTATAAGTTAACATGTCCAAACATTTGACCATGTATGCTAACAGTAACAGCACTTGAGCAATGAGATACACAATAACTTGCTAGTTTGAATGCGTAGCCAAGTATGTGTGTGTGCGTGTGCGTGCGTGCGTGTGTGCGTGTGTGCATGTGTGTGTGTGTGTGTGTGTGTGTGTGTGTGTGTGTGTGTGTGTGTGTGTGTGTGTGTGTGTGTGTGTGTGTGTGTGTGTGTGTGTGTGTGTGTGTGTGTGTGTGTGTGTGCTCACCTGTGTTACTGTTTATTGTTATGGATATCTTGCCTTACATGCCATCAGAAGAAGAGGATTATTATTCTTGAATGCATGTTTCTTGATCATGTTTTTTTCTCTTCAAAATGTTTATCTTTGCCCATCAAGCCGCATATGTCTTTTATTAGTAACATAGTTGCTCTTTTATAAATATTTATGCGTTTCTATTTGTTAGCTTACCTTCATTAACAATGTCTTACTGTGCTGATAACCATTATCGGTTGATTGATTATGATTGTCGCTTCGTTTCAAACTTCAGAAATCAAGTTCTTTACGTGGCTTCATTGTCCATGACACATCACAATTATTCTCGTTCTATTGTATTGAAATAGCACTGTGACACTGAGATATAAATGATGCTATTCCTTGCTGATGAATGTGTCATGGTTTCCTTCCACAGGTGGAGCACAGTTTCCACTTTCTGGACATTCAGGCCCTGGAAAGCAAGAAACCCAATCAGGTAGCACGCTCACTCTTCTATTGTCGCATACTGTGGAATTTGTTTAGCTCTTTTTCATGAATTATTCATGATTAATCTAAAAAATAAAGCTCAAGAATTCATGAGTTTATGCACAAGTTTGAACTGCTAGGACACTGCACCATTTCGTAACTTTTTATATCTTTTGGAAAACATTTAAAGCTGTTTATCCTACTTATACTCATCGAAAGAAGCACCGCATATTCGTCGTGTCTGTTGCAGTATCTGTATTACGTATGTTTATTATTTTCTACGCTTTAAAATGACGATTCATGTGCTCTGTTCAGTATATAATTCTTTCCATACGTAAGGACTGTAGATATGTAGATATGACAACTGAAATGTTACTTTATGTCCAAGTATTTTTTTCTCCTTTAAAATATGTGCGACAATTTTGCGAAATGTGCGACAATTTTGGACCGACTGACAGACAGACAGACAGACCGACAGACAGACCGACCGACAAAGTGAGTTATAGGTTTGTGGCTTGTGCCACAAACAAAAAGATCAACATGAACAATTAAAAAAAAAACCTTTTCAAGCCAACGCCTATAGATTTTTCAAAACTTATTTTGCTAAGCTTGTAGGGTGTTATCTTTTAGGGTAGACACCCATATCTTGAATAGGAAAATGGGACCCCCCCCCCCCCCCCCCTTGCCCCCTTTGTTGTTGAATCAGATGGAATTTCCCTTCCGGAATGAATGAAGCATTGTGCTGTCTAGGGTCTTGTCCCTAGACTAGGAAGTGTTTCTACCTTGGTCGTGACTGTCAGGACAAACAGAGTGTGAAATAACCAGGATGTAATTTCCCCACCCCATTCAAAAGATGTCTGTTTCTTTTTTTAATAGGGGTAGAAATCTAGTACAGTGGAACCTCCCTGATAAGACCTTAGAAAATCATCAAAAAAGAGGTCTTAAGGGAGGGGGGTTGTTAAGGGAGGTAATGTTAATACTTACAAAGAAGGGCAATGTCTCAGATAAGCAGGTCTTATGTGGGAGGGAGTCTTATAATGGGAGGTCTTATAAGGGAGGTTCCACTGTATATCTATTTTCCTTCTCTCTCTCTCTCTGTCTCTCTCTCTCTGTCTCTCTCTCTCTCTCTCTCTCTCTCTCTCTCTCTCTCTCTCTCTCTCTCTCTCTCTCTCTCTCTCTCTCTCTCTCTCTCTCTCTCTCTCTCTCTCTCTCTCTCTCTCTCTCTCTTTCTTAGCGGTGACCCGTAATTTGGATCATAAAAGCATAACAGTTTAAAGAAGAACATGTTGATGAGGAAATGCTGGGGGAAAAAACGCCCCAACTAAAGACTTCAAAATAGAATGTAGACAAAGATGAAAAAATATTGAAAAGATCGAATGCAAGAAATTAATGGCCATCAGTGTGCCTGAGCTGTCTGAATTTGTGTGTGTGTGTGTGTGTATATGTGTGTGTGTGTGTGTGTGTGTAGTTTTGTGTGTGTGTTGTCCTTAATGTGTTTGTTTATCTCACTTGTTAACCTAGCAATCTCAAGAATGAAATGTGTCCGTTTTCAATCACGCGCACAGGAATCAGACTCATGGTCAGCTTTAAGCCACAGAAGCAGAAGTGAGAATTTGCAGCCACCATTTTTCAAGTGTTCCCCCGCCCCCCCCCCTCCAACCTCTACCCCCCCCCCCCCCCCTCCCCCTCCACCCTCTACCCCTCCGTCCCCCCCCCCCCCCCCCACCCTCTACCGCCCCCATCTCTCATTTTTGTTCTTTCCAAATCCCTGCATCCCACCAACACTATTTTGCCTGGATTTGACTCCCCCTGCAGTGCCCCACTTTACTGCCCCCTCCCTCACCCTCTTCCTCCCACCCCATGCCTCCATCCTTCTTCCCTCCCTCCCCCACCCACAGCCCCATTCCCATCACTACTTATTGTTCCTTTGAATGTTCAAACTTCAGTGATATTACGAGGGGAATTTCCTTGAGCCCGAAAAGAAAAGGAGACCCCCCAAATCACATGGCTGCTGTTATGCCCTTTTCTGTCTAGAGTTACAAATGTTTTTAAACAATGAGCTGCAGTTTGTTATAATCCTTGAGCAAATAAGTAAGCCAAGTGGCTGGACATGTATCGGATTTGATTTTGTTATTTTGTCAGCAAGTGTGTGCGTGTGTGTTGGCGTGTGCATGCATACATATAACATTTGAACAATGTGTATGTGTGCACGCATAATGTGAATATGACATTGCATCCCAGTGTTGTCGCATTAACTCAATCGAGTCAATGGAGTCACTCCGGAGACGTCATTCCTACACTGTTCCAATCATTTGGAGTTGTGTCGGAGGGGTTTTTCCGACCAATTTCGACGATTTCGAATGTCGTGTAAACAAATAAAATGGAAATAACTCGCTGTTCCTATGAATTCTTCCTCTTGTAGTTGCTTCCCTTAGACCATTTCTCGTGTCTCTTATTTTCGTTTTCTATTTCTTTGAATTAAAGTACTTATCATCTTCGAATTTGTTTAATTCCAATATGGCTGCGACCACATAGCTCACTTTATTCAAACATTAAATAAATTAATGTTTATGTTTATAATTTATATTATTCTTTTTACAATCATTTTTTAGTTATATACTAAACCAAGTCTATCAAAGCTTGAGTGACTTTGTGATACTAGATCAAGATCATAACAAAGAGGTCAGCCCGTCGAGTGAGAAATTTTTTGTTTTCCAGACGAAGCACATTTCCTCAGATTATTTACATCGTGAAATATATGCAGCTCACTCGTTCAAAGTAAGAAGTCTCCAAAAATATACTCATTTATCTATCACTCGGTACATGTTGCATGTTTGTAAATGATGTGCATTTGATTTTTGGCGATTTTTTAGAAAATTACCTAAAATACTGCGATCTGAGGGAGAAACTGCATCATTTTGTATGTGACTCAATTGAGTTAAAGCCTTATGCACTTTCATATTCTCTGCATTGGTTACATAGACGAAATAAATTCTAAATTAGAAAATGGTATGAACAATGAAAAACTTCCTACAAAAACAAAAGTGTTACTATGTCAAAGATCTTTGTCCAGTTTAATTTACAAAAGTTGTCTAAATTCATAGAAGACAACACACACTTTTTTTTTCTTTTTTTTACACACACACACTTTATAAAATCACTTTTAGAGGTTCATTGTGAGATTAATATTTCTATGAGTCAAATCAGTGGGAGGGTGAGGGAGACACTGACAGTTACAAAATGCTTTGATGAATTCATGCCTCTGTTGATTTTCATGGAAGACAGTCTAGAAGAACTACCATATAGACATGGGGAGAAAAAAAAGGAGAGAGAGAGAAGGAACCAGTTGACATTTTAAGCAACTGATTATGCATTTCAGCTATTGTTTGGATCACTGAAACCATGTTCCTGCATGCTCATTGTTGGACCCCTCACACCCATTGCCAAAATCAATTTTGTTACGACCTAATCAACCCACAAACCCACCCCAGTGTCTCTTTTTGTGCACACAACTAGAGTACTTAGGGGAGTTGCGTACCCCTTAAGGCATCGTATTATGACGTCAATTTGTGGATCTCCAGTTCAATATTGGAAAAGATTTAGATCACCAGCGTCTGTTAAAATGTTTCATCTTCCACTGTATCAACGCTCTGCTTTGTAACTGAAACCGTTTTCTTGAAGCTAATGGATTTCTGAAGACTGACCAAATTGGCCATTGTCTACCGGTACGGGTCAGTGCGCACCGTACATATGGGTGTTGCATTTTTATCTATATACACTTATATGTAGCCATAGTAACTTTCACCCCACACCAATTGAGGAAGGAAACCTTAACGTAAAATGAGTAGATTCAGATTTTACCTTCTAACTCCATGAAAGTTGGTCTCTTTCGTTTGAAAAATGGAATATGGAAGAAATAAACGTCATTGGAATAAATGACGCAATCATGACGCGATTTCTTTACAATCTCTATGATTTCAAGTGTGTGTGTGGGGAGGGGGGGGGGGTACGCACTCACCCAGGCAACGCATAGACGCATAAGAACTCTATCTTTTCAAACTGTTTCACTGACCCACACCCTAAAGTGTCCAAACTGTTGGTTGTGTGTTCCTCATTGACGGTTGCCTACAGATGTTGATCATGGCTGTTATTGATTTTCGTTTTTCAATCACATATTAGGTGACTCATTTTTTATTATCTAATACATGTAGATGACAATAATAGTGAGTCGCCTAACAGATCTCAGCTGTTTTTCTAGCAACATTTTAATTGTACTTGATGGGATATATTGTCGAATGGGTCACAGTGGATTGTCTGGTGCTGAGATTAACTTGTGCTGACAAGTGCAAGAAATTAGTTGGGTTTTTTAGCAGATGTTTTGATTTTTGTTGTTTGTTGTTTTGTTTTAAGATATGATAGTTTAATATTACTGCCTTGATTTTGTTGTTTGTTGTTTTGTTTTAAGATATGATAGTTTAATATTACTGCCTTGATTTTGTTGTTTGTTGTTTTGTTTTTTGATAGTTGTGTTTTTTGTGCTTTGTGCACCAAGAGTGTGTGTATGGGTGAAGAGAGAGAGAGAGAGAGAGAGAGAGAGAGAGAGAGAGAGAGAGACAGAGAGACAGAGAGAGACAGAGAGACAGAGAGAGAGAGAGAGAGAGTGTATGAGTGAAGAGAGAGAGAGTGGGGGGGGGGGTGTATGAGTAAAGAGAAAGAGAGAGAGAAAGAAAGAAAGAGGGTGGGTGAGGGTGGGGGTGGGGGTATGAATGAAAAGAAAAGAGAGAAAGAGAGGGAGTGATTTTGCAAAGGGGGTGGGAATTGTTTATCATTGAAATATAAAAATAGCTTGATCGAATAAGCCTGAAGGTCTTCTTTGCACTTTGCCTCCAAAGTGAATGAATAAGGTGAATATTAGAAAAGCAATATCAGATACAAGATTTGAAGACAGTGGGAAGAAGAGAGAGAGAGAGAGAGAGAGAGAGAGAGAGAGAGAGAGAGAGAGAGAGAGAGAGAGAGAGAGAGAGAGAGAGAGAGAGAGAGAGAGAGAGAGAGAGATTGAGACATTGAAACATTGAGAGAGAGAGAGAGAGAGAGAGAGAGAGAGAGAGAGAGAGAGAGAGAGAGAGAGAGAGAGAGAGGACACACCCCTCCCCCCTTCCTACACTCACTGCACCCTGCTTCGTTTTTTGAAATAAACTTTAGTGTGTCTAATCTTTTCCATTGTTCTATCCACCTTCATGATAATTGTCTGACTGCTAATTTGGATGGTTAATGCTTGGTTATGAATCGGTTACCTGGCTTTAGTTCTAACTGGCTTATTTATTATGATGGGGTGAGAAAATTACTTTTGCGTGGAAAACGCTATTTGTAATGGTTTGGATTCTAGGGGAGTGTGAAAGGGTGTGTGTGTGTATGTGACGTAAATGTAGTTATCGTGATTTCGTTTCGGGTTGTTCCTTATAAGTGTGTTGTTTTTGCTCAGATTTTTAACTTCTTTGTGAAGCGCTTAGAGCCCCGTAAGGAGAATAAGCGCTATATAAATTGTCATTATTATTATGATTATTTGTTTTTGCTTGCCAGATTGTTTATCAATCATTAGTTTTTTGTTGTTGCTTTTTAAGCTGGTGAACTATAATGGTTGAACTTGACACGGTTACGGATGAATTGGTTGACCTGATTTGCTGCGTTCATGATTTACAGATTAATTTGACTTCTAGCGTGTTGTTGTTCATCCGTCCCGCGGGATGATGACCATGCGTCAACAGTTAATTTGATCTTTAGGGGAAGTTAATGATGCCTAATGAGTCTACAGGTAGCCAGAGGCCCATGATCTCTCACAGTGTGGAGTGTTTGGGTAATCTGTCTCAGTTGAAGACTGTTAGTATAATTAAAATAAAAATAAATGTATAGTTTGTTCGCTGATTAGTGATTTGATTGGTGGCGTACTGGTGTGTTCATGATGTACTTTTTGTTCATTTAGGTAAGATTATTAGACTGAGGGAGAGAGAGTGCAGTGAGGGTAGGAAGGGGGAGGGGGGGTGTCCTCTCTCTCTCTCTCTCTCTCTCTCTCTCTCTCTCTCTCTCTCTCTCTCTCTCTCTCTCTCTCTCTCAGTCTCTCTCTTTTCTTCCCCTATCTTCAAATCTTTTGACTCGTGGAATGAACACCAGTACTTTTGTTTTTAATTAACTGGATGATCCAACATATGAATGCTTTTTTTAATACTAATTGACTGAGGGATTGTTGGTTGTTGCTTCCAGCTGGTGGTGACTTTGGAGGGGAAGGCGTATGCGTTCATCAGCATGGACGCTTCTTCGGAAGATGTGAACCACATGATCACGCACATCGGCATCTCCCTCAAGCAGATCTTCCCCGCTTTTCCCTTAGAGTAAGTGCCACAATGCCCGGCCTTTATTCAAGTTGGGGCCGATAGGTAAGTGAGAGCTGCGCAATAAATGAATCTCTAAAGCAATGGAAAAATCATGGTACCGCTTACTCTGTTGTGAAAGACTGTGACTCTCAAACTAAGGCGTCATTTGCTCTTCACTCACAGAGGATATCATTTTATGGTGCTTGGGGTTTATGGTTCTAGAACATTAGTTAAGCAATAAGATATTGAGTTAACCCTTTCACCACCAACGTCGCATTTTAGCACCACAGTGATTTAACACCTATGTCACTGAAAGGCATCAAATTGGGGTCTATTATCCAAAGACCCTATTGTCTTAGTTTTGGGAAGTAAGGATAGACCTTATTTTATATATGTCACAGAAGAATCCCTAATACTGCTAATGGATTTTGTTCTCTACCCAGGTAAATTTAATAGAAATGTTTTGCTGAAATATGGCTGGTGGTGAAAGTGTTAAACTGTGTTGTTTCAACTCTGAAAAAAAGTAAGTACTATTTTGTTTTGGCACCTAATATCAGCTTCATAAAGCAACAATTGAAGCAAGAATGACAAAATATTCTTGAACCCTCTGAAAGTTTCAGGGATTTTGTGGTATTTATCTCCACAAAATTTTTTGAGATTTTTGGCTGTTTGTCATCGGTAGCCCTGAATACGGCGCATAAGTCTGCTCCTGTCTTAGGTGGTGTTGTTTCTTTCTGTAGCGAAACGATTTAGGACCACAACATCTTTTGTCCAGGCGGCTGATCAAGAAGGTGGAGGTGACCCCTCCGGAGCGGCTGCGCACCATGGGGGACATGATTCGGGGGGTGGAGGGCAAGGAGGTGGGGCCCTGCGGGGGGTTCACTACCCAGTACATGTGCATGTGTGACTACCACGGCCAGTCATACAGGGAGGAAGTTGCCTGGGTAAGTGTTCCATTTTTCTCCCCTTTGTTAGAATTATTGGGATAGTACTATGTGTATGTTTGAATGCCAAAATGATTGTAGAACTGCGGGGGGTTCACCACCCAGCACACGAGCATGTGTGACTACCACATCCTGTCATTGCAGGGAGGAGGTCGCCTGGCTTTGTTCGTTGGGTTTGTGTGTGTTTGTTTTGCTGTCCCATCTTCTCCCACGTCGCTCATTCCGAATCCCAATTCGCAGCCACACCCCGGCTTGTTCAGGTCGCAGAATCTGAGACTAACAGTCCAAGGGGAGCGAATCTATGTTAGGCCGTCAGGAGGCAACCAGCTGAGGAGACACTGCACTGCTGCTGAGTCACTTCGGTGGAGTTCAGTGGAGCCTGTTCAGGACACCACCTACTAAGCCCCCTACTGATGAAACTATTTTCTTAGTTGGGGAGCCAGCATGAGTGAGGTCCTCCTCCGAGGGCACCACCACGACCATCCACCGACAGCTCCCCAGAACACACTGATCCCCATGACTTTGACCCGAATGCACCAAGGCATAGACTGGATTGGAAACCGGAACTGAGGTCAGCATGAGAGCAGGGCATGCAAAGCCACAGAATTTGAGACATTTTTCTTTTTAATGATTGATGGAAATGAAGCGGATGACTATGATGATGATGATGATGATGCTATGGAGTTCCGTATTGGTTTGAGACTACATGACAGGGCTGTATTCTATGCTTTCTTTCATAATGATATCCTGGCGTTAACAGGCCCGAGAACTTGAAATTAGAGCAACACTCAGAATCGCATCTGTTAAAGACCCCCCACGTCACGTGTCACATTCCCTCTTATGCTAGGAAGATTTCTTAAGATTTGTTACTAGCTATAAGAGGGAAAACACGCGCAAAACCGTGATTTTGACACGTGACGTGGTGGGTCTTTAAGCGGATGAAGCTCGACTGTGTAGTTTCAGTCTTCCCATTGAGTCCATAGCCACTCACTGTGGGTAGGAGTCGGTCCAGGACTGAAAAAACCCTCGCCTCTGATGGGATTCGAATCCGTGACCTCCCAGCCAGTAGTCTGCGACGCTAACCACAACGCCATGGTGGCTGGTTGATTTTTGTGTTTTCAGTTCTATAAGAACAGGAGTACTTTGTGATGAAGATGAAGGGCTGAGGTTTCTTTAACCTGGTGTGTGTGTGTGTGTGTGTGTGTGTGTGTGTGTGTGTGTGTGTGTGTGTGTGTGTGTGTGTGTGTGTGTGTGTGTGTGTGTGTGTGTGTTTGTTTGTTTGTTTGTTTGTTTGTTTGTTGTGTTGTGTGTGTGTGTGTGTGTGTGTGTGTGTGTGTATCTGTCCGTGTGTGAAACACATTTTCTTCCATGCTCTAGCACCTAAACTACTGAACTGATGTTTCACAAAACTTGGTTCAGTGATTGGTGTCTTTTTGCGGTATGCTACGTCCGATTCACAAAATGGCGGTTATCTTAAGAATGTTGAACAGTAGATTCCATGCAATGAGAATGAGGGCCTTGTGTTGTTGTTTTCTCTATTTGCCCATATGTTTGTGCTTATGAGTTATGTGCAAACAGAAACATATTCGAGTCTCCTTAGCTGAAGCTAGTGAAGGAGTCATTGTGAAGATGGACAGAATTGTCCACTGTATCGTGACAGTGATACCTCTTTTACCACGCACATTCGCAAATACGCACACAAGCCTAACTTTCCATAAACTTATCAAATTTATTAAAACTCATGTTCTACTGAACTAGCTCTAATGGCCCAAGTTGTTCCTCTTTTGGTGAAAGTTTGGTTTTGTGTTATGAGGCTTTCTAGTGTCCCAACCTGCGTGTACATTGTGGTGAATGTGTGTTTGCGGTTGTCAGGACGTGGACACCATCTACTTATCTCAGGACTGCCGGGAGCTGTGCCTGCGAGACTTTGATCACCTCAGTGCAAAGTGAGACTGGGACCTGTTTAGTGTTGAATTGTTTCTCCTCTTACTTTCTCTGTTTTTTTCTTCTGTCTGATTTTCATTCTGTGTTCGTTGTTGTTGAGTGGAGGTTTTACGTCCTCATGGTGGAAAGCACTTAGGGACAAGTTGTTCTGGTGCTGGGTCGATGTTCTGTGTTCGTCTGCTTTCGTCTAATTATTTGTCTTTTCCAGCGTCTTTACTGTAAATGAGCTTGTGTTGATGTGCAAGCATGTCTTTCATTCTGTCTCTCTTTCTCAAAGTGTTTTGCACCTCTTCTCCTTTTTACTTCTCTACCTCACCTCCCTCTCTATCTTTATCACCCCCCCCCCCCCCTTCCCTCTTTCCTTCTCTTTCTCTTTTCTCTCTATCTTTATTGGTTGTTCGACAATCTTACTGGTTGCTCTCCCCTCCACTGTGTGCGTGTGCGTGTGTGTGTGCGTGTGCGTTCATGTGTCACCTGTGTGCTTGCGTGTGTGTGTGCGCTTGCGCCTGCATGTGAGTGATTGTCTGATAGTGCATGTACTTGTGGTTTAGCAAGTCAGCTCTTTCATTTTTCCCTGAAACCTGGTTCCACCCATCATAGGGGCGGCGGAACACGACAATGCCAGCAAATGCAAACTGTCTGTCGCACTCTTTCTTTCTTTTTCTCTCTGTCCCCCTCCTTCCCCATTTCTCTCTCTCTCTCTCTCTCTCTCTCTCTCTCTCTCTCTCTCTCTCTCTCTGTCTCTCTGTCTCTCTCTCTCTCTCTCTCTCTCTCTCTGTCTGTCTTTCTCTCTCTGTGTAATAAACCGACCATTTCTGTTTTTTCCCCAGAGACTTGGTTCCCATCATAGGGGCGATGGAAAACAACTCGTGGTTCACCTCACTCAACGCCAGCAACTGCAAACTGTCCCTAGAGGCCTGCAACGAGATTCTCAAGGTCATGAAGCGCAACGCCGTCATAGAGCGACTCAACTTGGCTAACACTGGCATCAGGACGTACGTTATTACTGTCATTGTCATCGTTGTTGTCGTTGTCATCATCATCATCATCATCATCATCTCCATTGTCATTGTCATTGTTGTCTCTATCATCGTTGTTGTCGTTGTCATCATCATCATCACCTCCATTGTCATTGTCATTGTTGTCTTTATCATCGTTGTTGTCGTTGTCATCATCATCACCTCCATTGTCATTGTCATTGTTGTCTTTATCATCGTTGTTGTCGTTGTCATCATCATCATCACCTCCATTGTCATTGTCATTGTTGTCTCTATCATCGTTGTTGTCGTTGTCATCATCATCATCATCATCATCACCTCCATTGTCATTGTCATCGTTGTCTATCATCGTTGTCATTGTTGTCATCATCATCATCACCTCCATTGTCATTGTCATCGTTGTTGTCGTTGTCATCATCATCACCTCCATTGTCATTGTCATCGTTGTTGTCGTCGTCATCATCATCATCACCTCCATTGTCATTGTCATCGTTGTTGTCGTTGTCATCATCATCATCACCTCCATTGTCATTGTCATCGTTGTTGTCGTTGTCATCATCATCATCACCTCCATTGTCATGTCATCACCTCCATTGTCATCATCATCATCACCTCCATTGTCATTGTCATCGTTGTTGTCGTTGTCATCATCATCATCACCTCCATTCATTGTCATCGTTGTTGTCGTTGTCATCATCATCATCACCTCCATTGTCATTGTCATTGTTGTCTTTATCATCGTTGTTGTCGTTGTCATCATCATCATCACCTCCATTGTCATCATCATCATCATCATTGTCATCGTCATTATCATCGTTGTTGTCGTTGTCATCATCATCATCACCTCCATTGTCATTGTCATTGTCATCGTTGTTGTCGTTGTCATCATCATCACCACCTCCATTGTCATCGTCATCGTTGTTGTCGTCGTCATCATCATCATCACCTCCATTGTCATTGTCATCGTTGTTGTCGTCGTCATCATCATCATCACCTCCATTGTCATCATCATCATCACCTCCATTGTCATCATCATCATCACCTCCATTGTCATTGTCATCGTTGTTGTCGTTGTCATCATCATCATCACCTCCATTGTCATTGTCATCGTTGTTGTCGTCGTCATCATCATCATCACCTCCATTGTCATCATCATTGTCCATTGTCATTGTCATCGTTGTTGTCGTTGTCATCATCATCATCACCTCCATTGTCATTGTCATCGTTGTTGTCGTCGTCATCATCATCATCACCTCCATTGTCATCATCATCATCACCTCCATTGTCATTGTCATCGTTGTTGTCGTCGTCATCATCATCATCACCTCCATTGTCATCATCATCATCACCTCCATTGTCATTGTCATCGTTGTTGTCGTTGTCATCATCATCATCACCTCCATTGTCATCATCATCATCACCTCCATTGTCATCATCATCATCACCTCCATTGTCATCATCATCATCACCTCATCACCTCCATTGTCATCATCATCATCACCTCCATTGTCATCATCATCATCACCTCCATTGTCATCATCATCATCACCTCCATTGTCATCATCATCATCACACCTCCATTGTCATCATCATCATCATCACCTCCATTGTCATCATCATCATCTCCATTGTCATCATCATCATCACCTCCATTGTCATCGTCATCATCACCTCCATTGTCATCATCATCATCACCTCCATTGTCATCATCATCATCACCTCCATTGTCATCATCATCATCACCTCCATTGTCATCATCATCATCATCACCTCCATTGTCATCGTCATCATCACCTCCATTGTCATCATCATCATCACCTCCATTGTCATCATCATCATCACCTCCATTGTCATCGTCATCATCACCTCCATTGTCATCATCATCATCACCTCCATTGTCATCATCATCATCACCTCCATTGTCATCATCATCATCACCTCCATTGTCATCATCATCATCACCTCCATTGTCATCATCATCATCATCACCTCCATTGTCATCATCATCATCACCTCCATTGTCATCATCATCATCACCTCCATTGTCATCATCATCATCACCTCCATTGTCATCATCATCATCACCTCCATTGTCATCATCATCATCATCACCTCCATTGTCATCGTCATCATCACCTCCATTGTCATCATCATCATCACCTCCATTGTCATCGTCATCATCACCTCCATTGTCATCATCATCATCACCTCCATTGTCATCATCATCATCACCTCCATTGTCATCATCATCATCACCTCCATTGTTCATCATCATCATCACCTCCATTGTCATCATCATCATCACCTCCATTGTCATCATCATCATCACCTCCATTGTCATCATCATCATCACCTCCATTGTCATCATCATCATCATCACCTCCATTGTCATCGTCATCATCACCTCCATTGTCATCATCATCATCACCTCCATTGTCATCATCATCATCACCTCCATTGTCATCATCATCATCACCTCCATTGTCATCATCATCATCATCACCTCCATTGTCATGGTCATCATCACCTCCATTGTCATCATCATCATCACCTCCATTGTCATCATCATCATCACCTCCATTGTCATCATCATCATCACCTCCATCATCATTGTCATCATCATCATCACCTCCATTGTCATCATCATCATCACCTCCATTGTCATCATCATCATCATCACCTCCATTGTCATCATCATCATCACCTCCATTGTCATCATCATCATCACCTCCATTGTCCATTGTCATCATCATCATCATCACCTCCATTGTCATGTCATCATCACCTCCATTGTCATCATCATCATCACCTCCATTGTCATCATCATCATCACCTCATCATCATTGTCATCATCATCATCACCTCCATTGTCATCATCATCATCACCTCCATTGTCATCATCATCATCACCTCCATTGTCATCATCATCATCACCTCCATTGTCATCATCATCATCATCACCTCCATTGTCATCATCATCATCATCACCTCCATTGTCATCGTCATCATCACCTCCATTGTCATCATCATCATCACCTCCATTGTCATCATCATCATCACCTCCATTGTCATCATCATCATCACCTCCATTGTCATCATCATCATCACCTCCATTGTCATCATCATCATCATCACCTCCATTGTCATCATCATCATCACCTCCATTGTCATCATCATCATCACCTCCATTGTCATCATCATCATCATCACCTCATTGTCATCATCATCATCATCACCTCCATTGTCATCGTCATCATCACCTCCATTGTCATCATCATCATCACCTCCATTGTCATCATCATCATCACCTCCATTGTCATCATCATCATCACCTCCATTGTCATCATCATCATCATCACCTCCATTGTCATTGTCATCGTCATCGTTGTGATCAGGACACAAGTGTTCCTACTGCTTTGACTCTTGAACATATCGCCGCCTGCGAATGAAACAAATGTAGCTAACAATTGGCCAGTTTTGATGTGTTGGACTTAACAGTTCTTCAAGCCATCTAGGCAAGGGGCATCATCTCACAAAGCTGTAAACAACAGTTTGCAAAGTTAAAGCACTGAAGGTGATGCCATATGAACAAAAATGACGTGGTTTGACCTGAAATGACCAAAATTTTGATTTTGTTTTCGTCTCTTGTGAAGTGACGTCTTTCACACTATGGCACCTTAATTCCTGCATGGTGATAGGAATGAAAATTGCATCATTTTAAATGTGATAATAAAAGATAAAGGTTGATTTGTAGTGACAAGCTTGAGCAAGCCTGATCCAAATCCAATCCAAATCATCTTTATTATCTCATAACAGAGAAATTGCAGCCAGGTGCACATAAGAAAAACAACAGTAAACACATTATCAACAACAAAGAATATGAACTAATAACTAATAACACTGCAATGTTGTAATTAACAAACCGGACAAATATGGACAAAAATGAACAAATAGTCCAGTAAAAGCAGAACACATTTTTAAAGTACATTTAAAATACATTTTAAATCAAGACATAATCAATTGAAAAATGAAGTAAGAATGTGGTCAGCTGTTCTCTAAACAACTTGAAATGTGCAGTTTGGTTCACTGTGTCGGTGCTTTCTAGTTTCAGTGTTTTGTGTCGTGCCTTGCGTTTACCCCAGTGTGATGTGGTGATTACACATCTCTGAGCAAAACCCTCTATGTGTACGCATTTTCCCAGCAATTTAAAGCTGTGTGCGCTGCTGTTTCAGGGACTTCCTCCAGAAGCTGTCCACAGCCCTGCTGTCCAACAGCGGCACACAGCTCTCCTTCCTGGACCTCTCCAGCAACCTCTTTGAAGACAGAGGTGGGAAAGCTTTACTTTTCACCCAAACTACGTGAACAAATTCTGGACGTCCTACAGTTGTCTATGGCATCGGTAGCAGTGAATTTATCATTTGCTTTGTCTAGTGGTTGGTGTTGGAAGGTAGAGCCTATCCCTCTATTTTTGCACCTTAATTCCCTTAACCAAAGTCAAGTACTCATGTACACCAAGGACTTAACACTGAGGCGAATGAGTTTTGGACTCAATAATAACAGTAGTTTTTATTTTTTTATTGCTCGTCTTTTTGGCATTTTACAATCACTCACAACGAGAAAAGAACACACACACACACACACACACACACACACACAACACACACAACACACACACACACACACACACACACACACACACACTATTCAAGCAAAGAACTTTGTTATTAATGCACACATTCAATTGAGATACAACATTGATCTATAAGCGAATATGAATTTAATTTTTAAGCATACAGAAAACATACAGAAAATACAGATGTAGAGCAACATTTTTTAACCTATCAGAGAGTGCATACCTTTATAACCAGTGAGCGCATGACAACGCAACAACCCCCTGATGTCGCACCCAACAAACAAACCACAATGTCATAGGCAACAACAGTAGGTTTATTCACTGTTTTATATCTGTTGGATTTTGTTTTGAAGGGATTAAATTATTTTTTTGGAACATTGTTTTCCCAACATTGAAGTGGTTAAAATGTAAAACTTTGCATCGTTAGTTCATGCATCATGTAGTGCAAATTCCTCCGATAGGGTTGTTCAGAACAATAGGAATATCAATCCCTGACAGGGGTGACGCACCTGATGGGCACGCTGAAGAATCTGACTGTAAACCAAGTACACGCGTGCCTCTCTTCTGAATAGATGCCTGCATTCATGATTTTGAAGAAGCGCCCATGCAAGTAACGTTTGAATCGAATCCCTGACAGGGGTGACGCACATGATGGGCACGCTGAAGAGCCTGGCTGTAAACCAAGTACACGTGTGCCTCTCTTCCGAATAGGTGCCTACATTCATGATTTTGTAGCAGCGCCCATGCAATTAAACACAGCCAGCATATATAAAGCGTTCACGCGAGGCGTGCGCCATCATTCTCATCGCTGCTCGCGACAGAGACGGTTCAACCGTTCTTTTTTCTGTGTTGCCCGAGCCAGAACTTTGCAGCGACTAGGCTAGCAGTCTATACCCGATCCCTGGGATCGGTTGTTTTCCCTTTAACGTTTGACTCCACTCCCTGCCAGGGGTGACGCACCTGATGGGCACGCTGAAGAGCCTATCTCATGATTTTGTAGAAGCGCCCATGCAAGTAACGTTTGACTCCGCTCCCTGCCAGGGGTGACGCACCTGATGGGCACGCTGAAGAGCCTGTCGCGGGGCCTGCACCACCTGGACCTGTCGCGGTGCGGGCTGAGCACGCGCTGCCTCAACAAGACGGCGGACACCCTGGCCCAGAGCTCCACCCTGCTGGCCTCCCTGCACACCTTCAGAGTGGCCGACAACGGCCAGAAGGGGGAGGACATGATGGTGAGACACTCTCCCCCTTTCCTTTAACAGGCATGTAGACCTCCGTGAATCGCGGAAAATCCGCGAAAGTGAAATTGACTACAAAAAAACAACAACAAAAGCCGGGGTAAAAATTTGCTCGGGTGCCTAAAAATTATGTGCGTTAAAACCTATGCAATCGCTTCACGGAACCGGATGTGAATGACTGAACAAGCAACTTCCCGCCGAAGTTAGCAGTCGTGCGCGGCCTAGTTCACGCCACACGTTTCCAGATTTGTGATCCTAGTGCTTCTTTTTCTTCTTCTTCTTCATTTTGATGCCCAACTTCATCATTTTAGTTTGAGTCGACATCTTTCAAATGAAATGCAGAATCGGTTGGATATTCTTCCGCAAAACCCACTTTGCCCCCACTACCATGCCTGTTTAAGGTCCACGATCATTGAGTCGATCAGTCTGGCTCCTTTCTTTTTTTCCCTAGCATAATGAGCAGATCTTTTTGCAGGTTAGGGTCGGTCGTTTGACAGACACTTTCTTCTTTAGGCCGAAAGAGAGTGTGCTTTCCAGTCAAAAATTGCCTTTTTGCATGTTAGGGTCGGTTTGACAGACACTTTCTTCTTTAGGCCGAAAGAGAGAGTGCTTTCCAGTCAAAATTGCCTTTTTGCATGTTAGGGTCGATCGTTTGACAGACACTTTCTTCTTTAGGCCGAAAGAGAGAGTGCTTTCCAGTCAAAATTGCCTTTTTGCATGTTAGGGTCGATCGTTTGACAGACACTTTGTTCTTTAGGCCGAAAGAGAGTGTGCTTTCCAGTCAAAAATGCCTTTTTGCATGTTAGGGTCGATCGTTTGACAGACACTTTCTTCTTCAGGCTGAAAAAGAGTGTGCTTTCCAGTCAAAATTGCCTTTTTGCATGTTAGGGTCGATCGTTTGGCAGACACTTTCTTCTTTAGGCCGAAAGAGAGTGTGCTTTCCAGTCAAAAATGCCTTTTTGCATGTTAGGGTCGATCGTTTGACAGACACTTTCTTCTTTAGGCCGAAAGAGAGTGTGCTTTCCAGTCAAAATTGCCATTTCAGATCTCTGTCTGATACCGCCTTTGAAGGCGTAATATGTAACAGCAAAGGCAGGACGTGTCATTGATCAGCTAGTCAATTTTTCTTTCTTCTTTTTTAAAAGATAGGTAATAGAGATGCCTGCAGGTCTCTATTTGTTCTGGAATATAACAAAATTGGTTGCAGTGTTCCAAAATCGAACAGAAGGGAGAGGACATGATTGTGGGACAGTTTTGTGGGGGATACTAGCCTTTTAGCGAGGGATGTGCGGCATGGGTATGGAACCTGCTGGTCAAACGTACCAAACTTTCTGTGGTCATTCAAGGGATTTTTCTGAAAATGGGTTACCATGGAAACTTATTTTCCGGAGCTCTCCAAGGCATCTTGGGAAAACAAACTGTTGTGATCTTTCGTGCGTTGAATCTTTTTTCCTAAATGAGAAAAGTCAAAATGATAATGATATAAAAAATCTTGTTAGCGATTTTGTGGGTTGCTTTTTTCTTTTTGGAGTCATCCTATACCATTTGGCAGGAAACCCTGGGTTATTAATTTAAGATATATACGGAAATATAAAAACTTCAATCAACTAAACTCCAAGTGCCTTTTAATAAGTTAATCAAACAGAGGGCTGTTTTATTGTATTAGAGCAGAAATCATCGTTGGTTTCCCGCATGATTTTGTCATCAGTCACTCTTCTGGTTTGCCTTTTCCCCTCTTCATTCATCTTTTTTGTTCTCCTCTTAACTTTTATTGAAATCATGTCTAATATCATCTTTTGCCAGGGGTACAGTTGTTGAGTCGTCAGTATTGTTTTCTGTGACTGTCTTCTCTCGAATACCTTCAATCATTGGCTGTTTGGTTTCCCGCATGATTTTGTCATGTCACTCTTCCCGAGCCGAAGGTTCGGGCAGAAATCATCGTTGGTTTCCCGCATGGTCCATCCGTCACTCTTCTGGTTTACCTTCTATTCGTCCTGTTTTTTGCATTCAAAAACTATTCAGTCTATTGTCATCATCAAATTTGGTATACTAGTTTGCCAAGATGCAAGCTATCCCGCATGATTTTGATCAGTACTCTTTAGTTTTTACATTAAGGTCAAGGTCGTCACTCCAGTTACGGGGTTCAAACCCGTTGGTTTCCCGCAAACACATAATCGCTAATATCTCGCGAAGTTTTTGCATGTTTTTTCAATGCAGTTTTTTTCACAACATTTCTTGATTTCCCGTCATATTTTAACACAGTTGTCATCTGGTTTTTCTGTGCGCAGAGGGCGTGTGCGCATGATCATCGTTGGCGCGCTCAAATCACGGGTCTGGAACCCCAAGGCTATATATAGAGCAAAATCTATTCAGTTACGTGCTGTTTTGATGCACTCTTCTTATGTAGTTACGTGCTCTTAACTTTTATTGCGTTTTTGTCTAATGTGTACTTTTGCCACACATTCCGATTTCGGAGTAGCTCGGCGATGCTGCGATGGGACTTTGCAGCCGCTCGGCGTTGCATTTGTTTATTTTTTTTTTGTAATACATCGTTGAATTTTTGTTTGTTTCGTATACTAAGCTAAAATACATGATGAAGGAAACTTATATAGCGCATTACCTTAAAGCTGAATGATTGATTTGTTTTCTTTATTCTGTATTGTTTCAGGGTATGTCTATGTTCCTTTCACAACCCAACATGCTGACGACGCTGGACCTGTCTGCCACCGACACTGCCATGGATAGCGTGAGTCGCTTTGCCTCTATTGCTTTGCTTTGTTTTTAGGTGACAGATTTGATTATGTGAGAGGTGACTGGGATGACTATAATATCACAGGCATGGGAATTGGAAAAGTTAAAAAAAGCTGACAAGCGGGGGTCGGGGGGCCGCAGAAGGCCCCTAGTAGGGGTCCAGGGGGTAACGCTGAAGCTTTTGGGTCATTGAAGCCCTAAAACAGCATTAGAATAGGTAAATTTAGTTACTTTTTTTGTTTTTTTCGGTGGACAGACTTTTTTTGGGGTAGAAAAGCAATGTCATTTTGGCGGAAATTTGCTGTTTGGCGGACAATTCCCATCCCTGACATCTCAATTGTGGCGGAGGGAAGTGACAATACTGTAATGTAAGAAGTGACAACAATGTAAGGATAATATAGTGGGTAGAAGATGAGGAGGAAAACTCCCAAGTTTATGAACAGATGTTCAGGCTGAAATGCTTTCAAGAGGGGATGAGGGGGGTATCAATGCACACTACAGGTTGTGCTTTATTTGAACTTACCTTCTTTGTATAGGTATTTTCCTATCCTATCCTCTCTTCCGTGTTCTCCTGTTCTTACTTTTCACACTGTACCACCTCTGATAGAGCAACAAGACCTTCAGCGTGATGAAGGTGTCTGCTTACAAGAAGAAGAAGAAGACTTTCAAACTAGGTCTTAGTACTGCATCCATAAAGGGAAAATGCTGGCTTTTGAGGGACTATACCTAACACTGTCCTGAAGCCTTGTTAGTGGCTGGTAAACTTGGACAAGGTCAAAAAGTAACAGAGCCGGCTTGACTGAAGTCCTCCTCCAAAGGGCAACACCAAATCAGACCAATTGCCTTTTCCATGAACATGCGCTAGTAAACTGGCTCATATTCACAACAAATTAATACAAAGTCGAAATTGAAACCCAAAACAAAAGGTTTATTTTTAGCACTGGACAACGGGTTGAACCCGAAACGTCGTGACTTGTTTTGTTTGTGTGATTAAATCTTCTGTTTTGGGTTTTGTGTGAATTTTACTGAAATCTTCTGTTTTGGGTTTTAATTTGTTGAGAATTTTACTGAGCCCAGCAGTCATCTTCGTTTGTCTCATATTGGTTATTTAGCGTCTGACGACTTGTCCTCACCCACTTACTACTACATGACGACTCTAGTGAAGCGCAAAGAACAATAAGTTGGGAGAAACTGGAGGAGAACCACAAGTAGTGTTGACATGGTGCTTGATCCCTTTGCTGCAGCTGGTGTCCCCGCTGCTGATGGGCTGCCCTCACCTGTGCAGCCTGCTGCTGGGCCGCACCACCTTCTCCCACAAGCGCAGCAGGGACACCGTGGTGCCCGTGGCCTGGAAGCAGTTCTTTGCCAGCGCCTGCAACCTCCACAAACTGGACGTCTCCGCCAGCCGCATGCCCCCCGAAGCCCTCAAGTCAGTGTCTTTCTTTTGTCTAAGCTTTTTTGCTTGTCTGTTCCCTGTGTTAAGATGAAGTTGAAAATGAACAAGCACAAAAAGATGTACCAAATGCCTATAATGTGGCACATTTTTAAGTATATTTCATAATTTTCGTCAGGAGGGGGGTTGATGACAACAAAACTAAATTCTGAGGTCATCAAAATAATTACATTGTAATAATTATTGTTATGACGTCACAAGAAAAGTTTGTGGATTAAAGTGGAATAAAAAACATATAAAAGTAAGAAATACTCCCACCTGACTCACACATTCATAAAACTTAATGCATACTACAAATCTAATGTAATACCCAATCACCCACATCCACACCCATATGCGCGCACGTACGCATGCACACACGCAAATTGTACATTAATTATCTGCCAGCTGCAGGGGATTGTTTTCTTCAGCCCTGTGTGATATTTTATTTCGGAAGTGTGATTTGGTGGGTTTTAAAGTGTTCTCTTGAGCTGGTTTTTGTTTTGTTTTGTTGGTTTGTTTGCTTTTTACTGGAACTATTGATCCTAGTTATATAAGTAGCAGGGCTACCAACCGTCCCTGCATAGCCGTATTTGTCCCGGATTTTTACGAAAAGCATGACGTGTCCCGTTTTTCCCGATTTTTGAATGACCGTCCCGGAAAATCGATAAAATCGTGGAAGCGTGCAATTTTTGTGCCTGTCTACCACTTATGCTATCAACTTCTTTACAGAGAGTTATTCTGATTGGTTAAATCTTCAGTGAAATCAATTCTCATTGGCTGTTGTAGTTCAGTAAAATCAATTCTCATTGGCTGTTGTAGCCAAATTTTCATTGGCTGTTGTAGCCAGTTTAGTCAAGGTTGGAAAAAATGGCGTCTAAACGGTCGTGTGAGGATGATTCTTCTTCTAAGAAAGAAAAAGTTTCAAAGCGTTCCTGTTTATTTCGAGAGACATACACGGAGAAATGGCCTTTCATTGTGTCAGGAAGAAAAGGCGAAACTTACGCTTTTTGTGAAATTTGTGCGTGTGATTTTTCGATAAAGTCTGGTGGTAGGGATGACGTGCGCCTTTGTTATGTCAAGTTGTGGTGGGTACTGTACTTAATTTCTCATCATTATTAAAATGTTTCTGAAAATCAGGCTGTGTCCCTGATTTGAGAGTCGTTTGTCCCTGGTTCACAAAATTTAGGGTTGGCAGCCCTGAAGTAGCCTGTCAATGTCTTTCTGGAGATACGGGTCCCAGACTGATGCACTGTACTCAGGAGTCGGCCTCACCAAGGAAATGTATTCAGTGTGCCTACATTCAGCTGGGCAGCAATCGTAACATTTTCATTGTTTTTTTGTTTTTCTTCCCAGAGAGATGCTTTTAGGGATAGCCAGCAACCGGCACCTGAAGGACCTTGACCTTGACCTCAGCAGCAATGACCTTGGGTCAGCGGGGGCGCAGGTCATCGCGGGCTGTACCGCCAACATTATGTGCCTTGGACGTCTGGACATCAGCAACAATGGTGTGTGCACTTTTATATGGATTATGTTTCATAGGGTAATTTGCTATAAGCTTCCACAACATTTCAGCAAAATCCAGCTGTAAAGATCTCGAGCAATTGGACCAAGTAACAAAGAAAATGTCTTCAGTAATGGAAATAAAGAAGAATTGCCTTGTATTCAAGTGACGATCAAAATTAACTCCAAAATGTAACGTAATTTCGTTGGAGCAATAGCTTAATGATCTGTGATCATATTACAATTTTGTTCCTTAACTTGTTGAGTAATGAAAACAAAGAACTACACTGACTTGGTTGACGAGACATTGTTTAACCCTTTCACCGTCTGCCACATTTCAGCCAAAAATGTCCATTAAATTTAACTTGGTAGAGAACAAAATCTATCTGCAGTATTGGGGATTCTTCTGTGACATATATAAAATAAGGTCTATCCTTGCTTCCCAAAACTAAGACAATAGGGTCTTTGGATAATAGACCCCAATTTGATGCCTTTAAGTGACATAGGTGTTAAATCATTGTGGTGCTAAAATGCGACTTTGGCGGCGAACGGGTTAAAGAAAAAAAGTTTTATGCTAAGAGACAAACAGACAAAGCGTAAACACAACCTCTGTTGGGCAGAAGTACACACCACATTATTGTGTGTGTTGTGTTGTCACAGGGTTTGATGCTGACCTGAAGGCACTGCTGGCAGAGGTGGCCAAAAACAGACACCTGAGGCATCTGGCTATTGGGAGGAACTTTGCATCTGTCAAGCCAAAGTAGGGAAATTATGTTTTCATTTGAGAGAGAGAGAGAGAGAGAGAGAGAGAGAGAGAGGAGAGAGAGAGAGAGAGAGAGAGAGAGAGAGAGAGAGGGGGGGGGGGGGGGGGGGGGGGGGAGGGAGAGAGGAGAGAGAGAGAGGAGGAGAGGGGAGAGAGAGAGAGGAGAGAGAGAGAGAGAGAGAGAGAGAGAGAGAGAGAGAGAGAGAGAGAGAGGGAGGGAGAGAGAGAGAGAGAGGGGAAGAGAGAGAGAGAGAGAGAGAGAGAGGGAAAGAGAGAGAGAGAGAGGGAGAGAGAGAGAGGGAGAGAGAGAGAGAGAGAGAGAGAGAGAGAGAGAGGAGAGAGAGAGAGAGAGAGAGAGAGAGAGAGAGAGAGAGAGAGAGAGAGAGAGAGAGAGAGAGAGAGAGAGAGAGAGAGAGAGAGAGAGAGAGAGAGAGAGAGAGAGAGAGAGGAAGAGAGAGAGAGAGAGAGAGAGAGAGAGAAGAGAGAGAGAGAGAGAGAGAGAGAGAGAGAGAGAGAGAGAGAGAGAGAGAGAGAGAGAGAGAGAGAGAGAGAGAGAGAGAGGAGAGAGAGAGAGAGAGAGAGAGAGAGAGAGAGAGAGAGAGAGAAGAGAGAGAGAGAGAGAGAGAGAGAGAGAGAGAGAGAGAGAGAGAGAGAGAGAGAGAGAGAGAGAGAGAGGGCGAGAGATGAGAAGGGAGAGAGAGAGAGAGAGAGAGAGAGAGAGAGAGAGAGAGAGAGAGAGAGAGAGAGAGAGAGAGAGAGAGAGAGAGAGAGAGAGAGAGAGAGAGAGGAGAGAGAGAGAGAGAGAGAGAGAGAGAGAGAGAGAGAGAGAGAGAGAGAGGAAGGGAGAGAGAGAGAGAGAGAAGAGAGAGAGAGAGAGAGAGAGAGAGAGAGAGAGAGAGAGAGAGAGAGAGGAAGGGAGAGAGAGAGAGAGAGAAGGAGAGAGAGAGAGAGAGAGAGGAGAAGAGAGAGAGAGAGAGAGAGAGGAGAGAGAGAGAGAGAGAGAGAGAGAGAGAGAGAGAGAGAGAGAGAGAGAGAGAGAGAGAGAGAGAGAGAGAGAGAGAGAGAGAGAGAGAGAGAGAGGAGAGAGAGGAAGAGAGAGAGAGAGAGAGAGAGAAGAGAGAGAGAGAGAGAGAGAGAGAGAGAGAGAGAGAGAGAGAGAGAGAGAGAGAGAGAGAGAGAGAGAGAGAGGAGAGAGAGAGAGAGAGAGAGAGAGAGAGAGAGAGAGAGAGAGAGAGAGAGAGAGAGAGAGAGAGAGAGAGAGAGAGAGAGAGAGAGAGAGAGAGGAGAGAGAGAGAGAGAGAGAGAGAGAGAGGAAGGGAGAAAGAGAGAGAGGAGAGAGAGAAGAGAGAGAGAGAGAGAGAGAGAGAGAGAGAGAGAGAGAGAGAGAGAGAGAGGAGAGAGAGAGAGGAGGGAGAAAGAGAGAGAGGAAGGGAGAGAGAGAGAGAGAGAGGAGAGAGAGAGAGAGAGAGAGAGAGAGAGGAAGGGAGAGAGAGAGAGAGGAAGGGAAAGAGAGAGAGAGAGAGAGAGAGAGAGAAGAGAGAGAGAGAGAGAGAGAGAGAAAGAGGGGGTTTGATGGATAACGCAAGTATTGCAAACAGGTTTGATGTGTTGCATGGTTAAATGACTTACCTGGTAGTTGCTCAAACAGTATCACTGCAGTTGAGAACTTGACACTGTTAGTGCCAAGCATTTTATGACGGTCTTTGCCTTCTACACTTGCCATCTTGCTTTGTTCATTATTTATGTTTCT
>CM065695.1:21616969-21621969 GCA_017654935.2 Phymorhynchus buccinoides | reverse complement strand
GTACAGGCTGCAGCAAGGCTTCCTCATCAGCTCCACACAACAGGTAGTGATGATGATGATGATGATGATGATGATGATGATGATGATAGTGATAATGATGATGATGATGATGATGGTGATGATAGTGATGATGATGATGATGATAACCACAGTCCCCAGCGTTTTGCCTCTGACCAGCAGTACAGGCTGCAGCAAGGCTTCCTCATCAGCTCCACACAACAGGTAGTGATGATGATGATAGTGATGATGATGATGATGATGATGATGATAACCACAGTCCCCAGCGTTTTGCCTCTGACCAGCAGTACAGGCTGCAGCAAGGCTTCCTCATCAGCTCCACACAACAGGTAGTGATGATGATGATAGTGATGATGATGATGATGATGATGATGATAACCACAGTCCCCAGCGTTTTGCCTCTGACCAGCAGTACAGGCTGCAGCAAGGCTTCCTCATCAGCTCCACACAACAGGTAGTGATGATGAGTGATGATGATGATGATGATGATGATGATAACCACAGTCCCCAGCGTTTTGCCTCTGACCAGCAGTACAGGCTGCAGCAAGGCTTCCTCATCAGCTCCACACAACAGGTAGTGATGATGATGATAGTGATGATGATGATGATGATGATGATGATGATGATAACCACAGTCCCCAGCGTTTTGCCTCTGACCAGCAGTACAGGCTGCAGCAAGGCTTCCTCATCAGCTCCACACAACAGGTAGTGATGATGATGATGATGATGATGATAGATGATGATGATGATGATGATAACCACAGTCCCCAGCGTTTTGCCTCTGACCAGCAGTACAGGCTGCAGCAAGGCTTCCTCATCAGCTCCACACAACAGGTAGTGATGATGATGATGATGATGATGATAGTGATGATGATGATGATGATAACCACAGTCCCCAGCGTTTTGCCTCCGACCAGCAGTACAGGCTGCAGCAAGGCTTCCTCATCAGCTCCACACAACAGGTAGTGATGATGATGATAGTGATGATGATGATGATGATGATGATGATGATAACCACAGTCCCCAGCGTTTTGCCTCTGACCAGCAGTACAGGCTGCAGCAAGGCTTCCTCATCAGCTCCACACAACAGGTAGTGATGATATGATAGTGATGATGATGATGATGATGATGATGATAACCACAGTCCCCAGCGTTTTGCCTCTGACCAGCAGTACAGGCTGCAGCAAGGCTTCCTCATCAGCTCCACACAACAGGTAGTGATGATGATGATGGTGATGATGATGATGATGATGATGATGATGATAACCACAGTCCCCAGCGTTTTGCCTCTGACCAGCAGTACAGGCTGCAGCAAGGCTTCCTCATCAGCTCCACACAACAGGTAGTGATGATGGTGATGATGATGATAGTGATGATGATGATGATGATGATAACCACAGTCCCCAGCGTTTTGCCTCTGACCAGCAGTACAGGCTGCAGCAAGGCTTCCTCATCAGCTCCACACAACAGGTAGTGATGATGATGATGATGATGATAGATGATGATGATGATGATGATGAACCACAGTCCCCAGCGTTTTGCCTCCGACCAGCAGTACAGGCTGCAGCAAGGCTTCCTCATCAGCTCCACACAACAGGTAGTGATGATGATGATGGTGATGATGATGATGATGATAATGATGGTGATGATGATGATGATGATGATGATGATGATGATGATGATGATGATGATGATGATGATGATGATGATGATGATGATGATGATGATGATGATATCGATGATGATGGTAATGATGATGAAGACGATGACGATGATGATGATAATGATAATAGTAATGATGATGACAGTGATTTTGATTGCCATGATGATAATGTTGAAGGTGATGGTGAGGATGAGGATGAGGATAATGATAACAAAATGATAATGTATAATGCATCATTTTGCCTAAATGCTACAATGTCGCTGGGCTGAGAATTAGCCTTCTGTTGTTTCATTTGTATATAGTTACGATGGCAATCAGGAACAGTAACTAATAGTTCATAAAGTGGTCCACTGAAAAGATGAGCTTGTGGGGGAATTGTTTAACCTCTTCACCGCCAGAGAAAAATTAGAAACTATCTTTATTATTACAACGCGAAAAACAGACCTGTTAGACTCAATCTGAACCAAAAAATGGTCTTGAGATAAATCTTTCCTGACTTGTCTAAAACCAAAAACCATCATTCCAGGGCTATGACATGAAAAGTTATGACATCATCAATGACATCACACACCCCATGGCCAGGTAGGGAAGGGGTTCTTCTTCTTCTCTTAAAGGCACAACAGGGCTATAAAAGAGCCGATCCAAGAAATCGGGTAGTCAGTTGTGAGCGGGAGAGAGAGAGAGGAACAAGCCAGCGACTCTCCTAGCTGCAGGCTTTTGCCTGCGCCAGTTAAGTTTTCCCCTCCTTTTTCCTTTGAAAAAGGATGCTTTCGCTGCAAGCGCCAAGCAGAAACTGACATTTTTAGCCTACTGCTTGCTTATATAGTGCCACACTGGCTTTAAGGGCCCACGGTCAGTGAGCTGACCCTTCTGGCACCTTAACTGGATGCAGTTCAACTCTATGAACACTCATGAGCTGTGTCTCAAGGCTTGGAAATGAATGTCTGTGGTTTTTTTTCCATCCCCTTAGATGGTGGATCGACTGTGTGTGCAAGTTCAGGACAACGTGAACGCCCTGAAGATCGCTAACGCAGGGGAATCTGACGAGGGCATGGAGCAGGCTGAGAAAGTGGTCAAAGACGCTGATAACTCCAAACAGGTCTGTGTGTGTGTATGTGTGTGTGTATGTGCGTGCGTGCGTACGTGTGTGATGAGATCCTGGAGCAGGCTGAGAAAGTGGTTAAAGACGCTAATAACTCCAAACAGGTCAGTGTGTGTGTGTGTGTGTGTGTGTGTGTGTGCGTGCGTGTGTGTGTGTATGTGCGTGCGTGCGTGCGTGCGTACGTGTGTGATGAGATCTTGGAGCAGGCTGAGAAAGTGGTTAAAGACGCTGATAACTCCAAACAGGTCAGTGTGTGTGTTTGTATGTGTGCGTGTGTGCGTGCGTGAGTATGTGCGTGCATGTGTATATGTGTGTGTATGTGCGTGCATGCGTGCGGGTGTGTGTGATGAGAGTATGGAGCAGGCTGAGAAAGAGGTTAAAGACGCTGATAACTAACAGGTGTGTATGTGTGTATCTGTTTGGTCTTTGGTAGTCACAGAGACTTATCTCTTTAAAATTTGGACTGCTCCCACCTGGAGAGTGTGTCGTTGCGAGAGGGGGAGGGGGTGGGGGTGGGGGAGGGGGTGGTGGAGACAGAATGAGGAGGGTGGTGGAGGCAGACTTGGGAAGCCTAGCTATCAATTCGGCCATACCTGGCAGTGGGATTTCTCCCTGCTCTTCTCGACTTTTAACTGCTGTGGGATTTTTACGTGTGTAAAGTGCATGGGTCAGACTGGCTTTAAGTCCCCATCCGGAGGAATCAACATTCAGTTCGATTTTCCCTTTCATTTTTCCTTTGGGAGGCTATCATAAATAAATTAACTAGAAAGAAAGGATGAGGCTGGGATTCGAACCCGGGTCACTCAAGCATTGAAATTGGCAGGTGAACGTCTTAACCACTCTGCCACCTACCTTCCTGTGTGTGTGTCTGTGCCTGTGTGTCTGGGCCTGAGTGTCTATGTCTTGCATATTTGTCAGCCCAGATTACTGTTACAGCTTCTGCCCAAGCTTCAAGGGATCGCCATGGAAACCCAAGACCCTGGCAATGCCGTGGAATCGACCTTGCAGACAATGGCCGACAAACTACGAGCCGTCCTTGAAGACACTATGCAGGTATATGTTCTGTGTGTCTGCAAGTATTCTGCTAAAGACATCATAGTTAAAGGAAATCATAGATGCTTCTTGGCTGCCAACTGCATACAGAATTATGAAAAAATTGTACAAAATTAGAAACAAGGTTTTTTATGTTTTTGTTTTACATTGCTTTTGTAGTTTTGGGCTCTGCTTTTACATCACTTCTGTGTATATGTAATAGAGACATTTTTGCCCCAAAATAAGATAATTTTTGGATGGATAGAGCAACTTAGATTTTTTCTGTCATTGAATTGTTTTCCTTTATGAGCGAAATTGTGGATAACCAAGACGGAATTACACATTTTTGCTTTATAACAGAGTGTTATGCAACTTGGATATTAACTCTCTTGTGCGGTGAACGGTCGTGAACGTTAACAAAAAAATCGGATCGGAAACGTCTAGAACGTTCGGGAACGTACAGGTTCCACGTGGCCGGTTTGGGCGCTTCCATTTTGTTTCTATCACATGGCAGTCACGTGAGCGCTTCAGCCTCGCTTTCGCTATAGATTACACTTCCGTCCTGTTGCTTGCAATGGCTTCTAGACCGATTGGTTTGAAAGATGTGAATTTTTGAAAATTAGTGACCGACTTCGGCATTTTCGCGATATTTCCAATATGGATGACGAACAGTTATGGCGTCCATTGACTGAGGAAAGCGATGAATAGTCCTATTTTTGTGAAAGATGGGACTTATGAGATCGCGAAGTGATGAGTAAGGAGTGTATTCTGACCTATTTCGGCAGCGAGCTTGTGTTTGTTCGATCGATGCAAATTTTTGAAGTCGTGTTACTGACATCGGCATTTTCCCGACTTTTACATCATGGATGATGAGTCGTTATTGCATCCACTGAGTGATGACAGTGATGAAAATTCCCTTTTTTGTGAAAGATAGGAATTATAAGATCGTGAAGTGAAAGGGTAAGTGAATGGTTTTGATCTACATTTCCATTTCAGTCGTCTTAGGCTTCAACAGTCTGCAAAAGTAGGCAGTGAATGACTAGTGAATGCAGTTTGCAAATATACTTTGGCATTTTGATTTTTTTTGTGGAGCCATGCATCCCCATAGCATCTTGGAATTCCTTTTGCAACTCAGACAGACATCTCGGCAACACATTCAAAACAAAAAAACACAAAATCTGGTAG
>CM065695.1:21589469-21611969 GCA_017654935.2 Phymorhynchus buccinoides | reverse complement strand
AGTTTGTTTGTAAGTAACACTTTTTAAAAAATCACCTGCTTTTTAGCAGTGAGTATGGTTTGCGATGTTGTAGAAGTGATATTCATTTTATATATATTCAAGCCTATGATGTTGTGTTGCCTATGCATGGAGCATAACGTTTTGTGGCCTGCATCATTTGTGTTTTAGGGGTTGGGGAAGGGGAGGGCAGGGTTTACCATCACGATTTTGCCGGGGGGGGGGGGGGGTGGGGGCATGATATATATGCAGCTGTGTGTTATTGTGTGAGAACCAAGTTGTTGAAAAGTCTGGAGATGTATATGAAGAGAGCCTGTGTGGAAAGACTAAATCGCCGTGCGCAAGACATAAAGGTCGAAATTGGCCAGTTCGATGTGTTGGACTCACCAGTTGATCAAGACAAGCTGCTGTGTGGAAAGACTAAATCGCCGTGCGCAAGACATAAAGGTCGAAATTGGCCAGTTCATGTGTTGGACTTACCAGTTGATCAAGACAAGCTGCATCATCTAACAATGCTGTGAAACAACAATCTGCAAAGATAAAACACTGATGGTGACACTAAATGAAGAAACAAATGACGTAATTTGACCTGAAAAGTCAAATGACCAAAATAATGAGTTTTCCATTCGTCAAGTGACTTGCGTCTCTGTTTTCCGGCGAATAAAAAAAGCAGGTTAGGGAAGAGAGGGTGGGGATCTTCCGATTCTTCTTCTTCTTCTTTGATCACTCAGACAGTTTCCTGTCAATTATGACCGCAGATGCGTCATGCTGCCGTTATGCGCCTAACTAAAAAAAGATTAGGCCCAGCAAATCCGACTTCGGCTGGAGGAAATCTTTTTGAAAGTGTTTCTTGAAAGAAGGCGGGAGAATGGACCGGTAAGGCAGAAAGATAGCAGATGACAGTAAGCAAAGGGAAAAGGCAATCAAAGAGAGGGACAGATTGAGGAAGTTACAAGCACAGAACTTCCAGAGGGTGGAGGAACTATTTATGCAAAAGACTCCCCGGTATCCCCATGGGGGTGATCTTCCTATTGATGGCGCTTATTCCTCAGGTTTAATATTCTGCCTTGTTGTGTGGTGGATTCAAGGGAACAGTGCTTGCACTGACCAAATAACACACCACACAACAAGCAAAGCAGGGAGAGTGGAAGGCGTGAGAGTCCAACCTCCATTTGAACTGATTTAAAAAAAAATCTTTTCATGGGGTCTTTTCTACACTTTCTGCCTTGTTTTTATGTGTGTGTTTTTTCTCTCCCTTCATTCTCTCCCTTCAGTTTTTACTTCCCCTTTTTTTGTCTATTACTAATGATCCATTGTCAAAATTTGGGGGGGACAAAATTGATTGATTCATTCTCCGTTGACACGGATAGTTTGGTGTGGATCATGACACTTATTTCCAGACAGACTCGTGGTAACTTGGTTCTCCAAGAAGACGCTGGTCTTTGTGCCCGTGTGTGCGTGAAGGTGTTCTGTGATGTTGAATGAAGTATTCTACTGTTACTTAATGCTTCTTACGCAGCATGTGGGATAACATAGACCAGTCTTTTTTTTGCACGGTCACTGATATTTTCATGTCACGCCTCATCTTTGTCTAACTGAATTTGAATTTTGATGTGCATTGAAGACATTCAGAAATGGCCTTTTGTTTGTTTATGTATTGCTTTATGTACTGTTTTTGCGTAAACTGACATTCCAAAGCAGCTATGGTGGTGCTTGCCCTGATGAGTTCTTTAGTTCATTTTGTCCTAGTACCCTATTTTACGGACTATAAGGCGATACTTTTTCCCCATACTGAGGCCCCTGTGCCTTATAATGTGACTGATAATATAGTAAGAAACTATAATAACCAAATAATAATAATAATAATTGTACATTTATATAGCGCACCACCTCACATGAGCCCAAAGCGCTTTGCAATCAATTTTTCATCAACAAATAGACAACAAAAAACAGCATTCAAGAATGACACCAACCAGCAACAACGCATACATACAAGGCAACTCTCTCTCTCTCTCTCTCAATCTCTCTCTCTCTCTCTCTCTCTCTCTCTCTCTCTCTAACAACTCCAATAACACACACACACACACACATTTAACAACACCGACTCGTTCATCCCCCATTCAGTAAGCACACATCAACTGAGCCGCACGGACTGACCACATACACCAACACATACAGAAACACCCTCACACACAACGTACGCATGCAGGCAGACAAACACACACACACACACGTACACACACACATGCGTGCACACACAACCCACAAAACCAAAACACACACAAGCACACATGTATGCACACACACACACAACACACACACCACAAAGCACAGCACAAACCTCTTTTTTAATCTTCCCTCATGTGCACACAACGATAGACAACTGATCAAATATTTAGGGTGCAGCAGGAAAAAGATGGGTTTTAAGAGAGGTTTTGAACTTTGTGTAAAATGTAGGGGGTGCGCCTTACAATAGGGTGCGTGCGCCTTACAATAGGGTGCGTGCGCCTTACAATAGGGTGCGTGCGCCTTACAATAGGGTGCGTGCGCCTTACAATAGGGTGCGTGCGCCTTATAGTCCATCAAATACGGTATGCATTGTTTGTATTAGATGTCTCGTGTGCATAGTGGAAAGACTGATTGATGCTCTGACTTTGCCTCATTTATTTTCTAGTAATTTTACCAGTACGTTGTTAGTGCATTGGTGTTGTAGAAGCCAGAATTATCTTTTTGTTTGTTTGTTTTCACAGGCTATTTAGTTTGTGGTAGAATTTGTTAACTTCCATTTTGTTTCAATTTTTAAATCTTTTTTGTTTAACCTTTCCCTGTTCTGATTGATTACAAACCTTTTTTTTTCCCCAGTCTCATTAAACACGCTCTTTACTGAACAAAAACATTGTTGATCAGTGTCATTAAACACGCTCTTTACTGAACAAAAACACTGTTGATCAGTCTCATTAAACACGCTCTTTACTGAACAAAAACACTGTTGATCAGTCACATTCAACACGCTCTTTACTGAACAAAAACACTGTTGATCAGTCACATTAAACACGCTCTTTACTGAACAAAAACACTGTTGATCAGTCACATTAAACACGCTCTTTACTGAACAAAAACACTGTTGATCAGTCACATTAAACACGCTCTTTACTGAACAAAAACACTGTTGATCAGTCACATTAAACACGCTCTTTACTCAATGAACAAAAACACTGTTGATCAGTCACATTAAACACGCTCTTTACTGAACAAAAACACTGTTGATCAGTCACATTAAACACGCTCTTTACTGAACAAAAACACTGTTGATCAGTCACATTAAACACGCTCTTTACTGAACAAAAACACTGTTGATCAGTCACATTAAACACGCTCTTTACTGAACAAAAACACTGTTGATCAGTCTCATTAAACACGCTCTTTACTGAACAAAAACACTGTTGATCAGTCACATTAAACACGCTCTTTACTCAATGAACAAAAACACTGTTGATCAGTCACATTAAACACGCTCTTTACTGAACAAAAACACTGTTGATCAGTCTCATTAAACACGCTCTTTACTGAACAAAAACACTGTTGATCAGTCACATTAAACACGCTCTTTACTGAACAAAAACACTGTTGATCAGTCTCATTAAACACGCTCTTTACTGAACAAAAACACTGTTGATCAGTCACATTAAACACGCTCTTTACTGAACAAAAACACTGTTGATCAGTCACATTCAACACGCTCTTTACTGAACAAAAACACTGTTGATCAGTCACATTAAACACACCCTTAACTGAACAAAAACACTGTTGATCAGTCACATTCAACACGCTCTTTACTGAACAAAAACACTGTTGATCAGTCACATTAAACACGCTCTTTACTGAACAAAAACACTGTTGATCAGTCACATTAAACACGCTCTTTACTGAACAAAAACACTGTTGATCAGTCACATTAAACACGCTCTTTACTGAACAAAAACACTGTTGATCAGTCACATTAAACACACCCTTAACTGAACAAAAACACTGTTGATCAGTCACATTAAACACACCCTTAACTGAACAAAAACATTGTTGATCAGTCACATTAAACACACCCTTAACTGAACAAAAACACTGTTGATCAGTCACATTAAACACACCCTTAACTGAACAAAAACATTGTTGATCAGTCACATTAAACACACCCTTAACTGAACAAAAACACTGTTGATCAGTGTCATTAAACACGCTCTTTACTGAACAAAAACACTGTTGATCAGTCTCATTAAACATTTTGTGTTGGATTTGTTTGATTTATTTTAAAAAGACATGAACTGATCTGATTATTTTTTGTGGAGGGTTAGGGTACATGTATCACCCAAATCATAATATTCCATTGAGTCTTGTGATTTCAGCCGAACCTTGCACTCTGCTATTATGGGCAGCCCAGTTGTCAGGAGAGCTTTATTCAGTCTCTTATGTACAATTCATGTGGAAAAGAGTCTCCAGTGTAAAATGGTAACAACCACCTGGCAGGCATGGGCAGCTTTGGCCTGGCAGCTGGGTGGTTGGAATACTGAGATTGGATGTAACTATTGTAATCTAAACTATTCATTCAGAGCACATTTTTAATTGCCACACTTTTGCAACATAACAAGACTTTTCAAAAGGCTATGTGTGAATGGATTTTTATGCAAGAAAATAAAAAACACAAACACCCATATTCTAGTTTGCAGCGAATTTTCAAGCGTCTTACACACTTTTCTTCAGGCCCTATTGAATGGATTTTGATGTGATGAATGTTTGCTTTAGAGTTTGGGCACAATGCCAAGAGTGCTGCACTGGATTTTGATGTGATGAATGTTTGCTTTAGAGTTTGGGCACAATGCCAAGAGTGCTGCACTGGATTTTGACGCTAATTAGTTAATCAGACGTAGGCTTTCTTTCTCATTTGCTTCTCTCGTTTTTATTATTTTCTTCTATCATGCTTGTTTACAATGACTACGTTTCTACTAGTGCCATGTATTTTGTGAAATTCTTTACAAGAGCGTTGCATCTCAACCGACAAGAGGGGAGTAACTTTTTGTTGTTGAGTGCATGCGTTGCTTCAATGGAAGAAACAATGATATAAGCTCTAAAAGCAGACACACACACGCATGGATGCTCCTGCTTTCAGGATGTCCTGAAGTTCAGGATTTTTTTAATTGCCTGGAGCCGGCGTCACTGGATTATGAGAACTTGAGAAGATGCATTTTGCTGGTTATAGAGGTCATGAAGTTTAACCAGAAGTGAAAGTGCAACGAGAGCCTGTCAGTTACATTGGAAACTGTTTTGTCCCTTCAGCTTCCAGGGGGCATTGCCCCCCGGAACCCCCAGGAGGCGCGCTGTCCCTACCCCTGCCTTGCAGGATTTTTGAAATTTCCCAGGAGCACCCATGCACATGGCAGGGTGCTTGGCAGTGAATGTCTTTGCATTTGGTGGCAGTGTAGAGATGTCTTGGGCGAATGTATTTGTGCATGGTGCTAGAAGAGTTAAGCTCATCTTCAGGGCACGAGCTCCGTATATCGCAATAGCCCAGGACTGGCCTCAGTAGTGGTGTGTTTTTTGGTGTGTGTGTTTTAACATTATTATTTTAGATTTAAGTTATGAACCGCTTTAGTGCTTTTAGGTTGGGATTGTGGTGTTTTGTCACTGAATGAAACAACAGTGCACCAGGAGGCAGCATTAGTTCATGCATGTCACGTATGCTAATTATATATCACAATAGCTTTTCAGAGGAAAAAAAGGCTAGTTCTGAATGGCTTTAATTGCATTATTGTGCTGGGAGTATAAGATTGCATCATGGTTACTGAGGGAGAAAGAAAAAGAGAGAGAGAAAGAGGGAACTGTGTGTGTGTGTGTGTGTGTGTGTGTGTGTGTGTGTGTGTGTGTGTGAGCGCGCATTATCCCTCACTTTAACGTCCTTCCACTGATAAGATATTTCAGACGCGCTGTGTGTGTTGTTTGGCTAGGAGGAAAAAACCGTGCGCTCCGGTCTCCATTCCATTGTGATGAACCTGCTGGTGAGGCAAATGATTCCGCGCACATGGCATGGTCTACTGCTCCGTTCTCAAGTCTCTCTCTTCCTCTCCACTTATTTTTCTTTCTTTTTCTTTTTGGTCTGATGAAGATGTTTGTTGCTCTTAATCCCACCATGTGTGGTGCAGTGCTGTCTTTTCTTTCAGCACATGGAGTTATCTTCAGTGACTTTCTGACAGTGCATGATGTCCAGTAGAAACAGATTTTCTTTGCTGGCTAAAAGATGAAGAAAGGAGGGTGGTTTTTTTTCTTTCTTTGTGGATGGCTAACTCTTCTCTGTTGTTGGTTTACCTCTGTCAGGAAATAAGGTTATGTTTTCATGTCTATTGGCGTGTTTGTCAGTTTATCTGTTTATTTTTAAATTCTTTTTCTTTTTTTTAGTTAGCAGATTGGATGTGAAGAATGGAATATTGGTTTGTTTTGTTGTTTTCTATGTATATGATGTATGTTTGATAAAGGCATCTTTGCCAAAATATCAACTGTTTTCTTTTGTCTTTTGTTAAATAAGATAATGTCATTCTTCGCTTGTCAACTAAGTCGTGCATTTGTTTGTATTGTGTTTAAATAAAAATTATTTTCTAGTAGCCCTTCCATTTTATAAATACAAAGCAAAGACAGGCTTTCAAACATGTTCAGTCGCCTTAAAAACTCCGGTGCGACTATAATTTGTTGTTTCCTCGATTCTTGTCTCCCCTCTTTGAGGTCTTGGCGGAGGTTTGCATTTTGTCAGTGCTTTCAAAATTACAGACATAATAATATGAGGACTGTGTTTAACGAGTCAGAGGTTTTAACAGCATGGGCACTCAGCTTGGAATGGTAGTTTCTCCAGTTGCAGGTTAGTTGTTATGCTCCCGGGTGGGGACAGGAGTGGCATGGGGGAATAGAAAGATTCCAGGGGGAAAGAAGGGAGGTTTGTTTTTTCTTTTGTTTATTGGAAAGAAAAAGAATGAGAGAGAAAGAAATGAAATGCATGTCAAAAGATCTTTTTTTCTAACCGTAAGTGTTTCGGGATAGGAAGGAAGCACTACTTCTAGGAATGCATAAGAATGCATGGAAAAAGCATCTATGTGTAAAAGATCGAAAAGAAATTAAAGAAATATTGATGTGTGTGTGTGTTGTGTGTGTGTGCGTGTGCGTGCGTGTATGCATGTGTATGGAAGTGTGTGTGTGTGTGTGGTGGTGGGGGTGGGGGGGGGGGGGGGGGGGGGGGCATGTCTGTGTGTACCAGTATGTTTGTTGTGAAGGAGCTGGACTTCATTGAGTTAGTGTTTTATGCTTAGTTCGTTTATTATGGTACATGTAAAATGACATGTTTAACTCACTCGGGACTGGTTGATTTGCTTCCCCTTCTTCCGTGGGGACTGGGCATTTGATTAGGTTTGGATAATATTCACCAAAAATAAGTTATGAAGAGTTAGGCCTCAATATTTTCAGAAAATATTAGCAACACCATGCACTAAACGATCGTACAATATCAGATTCCATACCTTCTTCGTTTCTCTCCTATTGATGAAAACAGCTAACACATAGAAAAAAGGAACATTTCACATTCCGACCTTTAACACAGACACCCCCCTACAGCCAAACCTGAAAGTAAAGTCTGCAATGATTGGTTGATTTCAAGAGAAGCAAAGTCAAAGCAAACTGAAAGTAGGTTACGACGTGGCGCCTGAAAGCTGGTTACACGCCAGAAATCAAAACCTCTTGAAAACTCGTGAGCCGGATCTGGCTCATTCATCCCGAGTGAGTTAAAGTTAAAGTTAAAGTGAGTAGGCTACATCTTTTGTTTTTAAATGACAAGAGAAAACATAGTGTCATAATCAATGAGACATAACTTTGATTTTGATTTTGTGGTGACATTTCAAAGATTGCATGTTTCTTACTCACACAGGATTTATGGGTGATTTAAAACTGTATGCATTTTTGTAACTTTTAACGTTCTTTCTGACAGATTTACATGTGGTTTTTGTATGTGATTAATATGGAACAAGCAAACACGGAAAATAACTCAGTTCTATGGAATTACGTGGACAATAAAAGAATGTTTTTGATGTTTACTAATTTTTACTATATCTACAGACAAACCTCTATTTTAAGACTTCCCAAATGTCCGGAAAAATCGGTCGTAAATTGGAGGGGTCGTATGACGGAGGTTTTCACTGGCAGCCGTAGAAAGAAAAAGTTCAGCACAGTTCATACTCTCTTCTTCATGCACACATACAATGACATATTAAAACTGGATTTGGGTCTTTCCAACTCCATAGGATTGTGCAATCGATGTATTACAGTTTCACTTCGCCGACTTCTGTTAATCACCTCCACTCTCGTCCAAAGTCAGTGGTTTTCTTTTTCAAAGTCAGTGGTTTTCGTGCTTTTCCTACACTTTCCGCCATCTTTTCTACAACAAGGGAAGCGACTCCGCTTTCAGGCCCTTGACCGTGGTTGTTTCCCTTTGCCCGAAGTCTATGCGGTCGTAAGTCGCGTTTTAGAGGAAGTCGTTTAAGAGAGGTTGTTTACATAGTAAAATGCATCCGTGCCAACAAATCCGGTCTCAAATGAGAGGTGGTCGCTTAACAGAGGGTTCGTAAAATAGGGGTTTGTCTGTGTTATCATTTTGTTTAGAATGGGGGTACATACGTTTTTATTTGGACTTGTACTCTTGCAGTGAATGTGATTTTGCTATTTGTTTTATTTCAGAATTGAATGTACCATGAATGACCACCTAACTGGTTGAAGATGGGAGCTTTATGCAAACAGAAGGAACGCTGTATAAGATTATGATAATTGTGTTGCATTGATAATTCACTTATTTTGTGTTCCTTCGATTTTGTTATGCATAAATGTGTGTAATGTTGGTCTCTGTGTCTTTTGCTAACCCCTTCCCTGCCTGCCCGGTGTAGTAAGGGTGGGTGATGTCATTGACAATGTCGCAACTTTTATATAAGACCCTCCATTAAAAGACTCTCATTTAACCCTTTCACCGCCAATGTCGCATTTATGCACCACAATGGTCTAACACCCATGTCACTAAAAGGCATCAAATCAGGGCCTGTTATTTCAAGACCTTATTTTCTTCATTTTGGGAGATAAGGATAGGCCTAATGTTATGCATTTCACAGAGAAATTCCCAATAACTGCAGATACATTTTTATTTCTACCCTGTTCAGTTCAATGGCATTTTTGGGCTAAGAATTGGCTGGCGGCGAAAGGGTTAAGACTGATGGTTTTGGCTCGGATGTCATGTATCTTACAATCCATTATAAGACCCCTCCAATTTAGGACAGATTTGTTCCTGACTTTTGGGAAGTCTTAAAATAGAGGTTTAACTGTACAAAAATGCTGGTTTTTGTCTTAGGCAAGTCATGAAAGATATATATATATATCTAGACCATTTTGTCAGGTTGAGTGTAACAGGCCTCGTTTCAATTTTATGATTAAGAAAAAGATAAGTTCTCCATTTTTCTCCCTGGTTAATTAGAAGAACAGAAGATGTCTTGCAAATAATCTTTTTGTGTTGCTGTTTGTAGGCAGACGGACAGTTGGGCAGACCAACAGATGATGACCAAACAGATAACACTTTGATAGTACTTGACCTCAGCCTCAGAAAGAGTAAAAAATAATGCTGCACTGCGCATTGAATTTCAATCTTTAAAACCCATAGCGTTAGATCTAACGCACATCAAGTGTTGAAATCAATCAGTATTTCTCTGTGCATCTTGCAGGGCTCTCCGAAACTGTCTTCGAAAAGGAAGAGCGTGTTTTCCCGCAAGCTGCGTCCGCAGTCCGTCATAGGTTTGTACTCTAGTGTGGCTTGAAGTGTGATGGGTGCTGACTACGGTTTTAGTTGTCTCCCATTTCACGTTTGATTGATCCAGGTGGCACTCACGTAGAAATCGATTTGAATTTGGTGTCAAGAGGATACCGTACAAGTAGATACCTGTTTTCCTTCTTTTTTTTATATATATTTTTCTATTTGTTTGCCTTCTCTGCTTTCTTGTCTCTATCATTTAAGCCAAATCAGGACATTAAAAAAAAGAAGAAAAAAAAAGGTTGAACAACCATTGATGAGTGCATGAATTAAATTGTTCATTGTGATTGATAAAAATTGAATGTAATATGCAGTTATTCAGTATGTTGTTCAAGGGGAGAATTGGAAGAGGAGTATTGTGTGTGAAAAGAAAGAGAGAGAGAGAAGTTGTGAGAGAGGTAGAGAAAGAATGAAAGAGAGGGAGTGTGTGTGTGTGTGTGTTTACATGCTTGCATGCATGTGCGTGTGCTTGTGTGCTCATTTTTCACACTGCATGAATAGGAGAATGTAGTGGTACTAGTAGGTGGGTTAGATTCCTGTTCTAAGAGATGTTGCCATGATATTTTGTGCACTTGTCTCCCCCTTTTCCCCCTTATCACGTTGTTTGCTGACAACCTTTATTGCTTGTATTTCTTTTGATATTATGGTTCGTTTGCCACTCATTTTTTATATAGATTAGACCTGTAGGGATTGATTACACATTTTGTTTTCTTTTGCAAAGAATTTTTTTTTCATTTGTGAAGAATGATTTTCTTTCTCTTGCAAAGAATGATTTTTTTTTGTCTTTTACGAATGAATGAATTTTTTTTCTTTTGCATAGAATGATTTATTTCTATTTTTATGTTTCTTTGTGGTTTTGCTTATTTTGTTGTGGAGTGTCTAGTTTGATTCAACACAACTCAAATTTGAGGAAGGTACTAACAAAGATTGAAAATGTTAGAAAAAGTCTCTCCTGTTTTAACCTCTCCACTAGCTTTTAGATTATTAAATGTTGTTTGATGTGATAACTTTAGCCTCAATTTTTAGTTTAATGGATTCAGTCGTTTTTTCCCTTTAACATTGATTCAATCTCAAAATGAACTTTAAAAAAATAACATTCTTTTTGAGATTCTTGGGAACCTTTTTGTTTTACCGTGTTTTTCGGACTTTAAGGTGATACTTTAAAAAAAAAAATTTTAATCCCAGATTGAGACCCTTGCGCCTTATATGACTAACAAATATAACCAGAAAGGATAATAATGAAATCTGAATTTAGTGTAAACTTTGGGTGGTGCGCCTTATATGACTAACAAATATAACCAGAAAGGATAATAATGAAATCTGAATTTGGTGTAAACTTTGGGTGGTGCGCCTTATAGTCAGAAAAGTACAGTACTTCAAATTGTCACAAAGCAAACCACGGTGTTGTCTGCCTACTTGTCCGAGTTGTCTGCCTGCTTCTGTGTGTCCACATGGTGGGGTTTTCACTGCTCGATGCCATGTGTGAACCTGTACAGCACGTGCCCCTTCCCCTAAACGTGTGCTAGAGGCTGCGGGTGACTCCAAGGAGAAGGGAGAAGGAGGAGGAGGAGGCAGCCCCAGTAGTCTGGCAGTTACCGAGGAGTCACCAGGTATTGGGCGCCGACAGCATTAACAGTAGTAACTGCCAAATGCCAACTGGAGTTGCGGAAATCTCTGAGCTGTCAGTCACAGCTTAGAACATGCTGTAGTTAATTCATTCGCATCGCAACGATTTTAAATTATTAAAAAAACTCACAAATCACTCCAGCCAAACACACAAACACATAAACAACAAAAGGAGAAATGAAAGAAGATTACGGGTTTTTACTTCAGATCTACCACATAGGGAAGTGGTAGATCAGACATTTTTGGCTCACGTCGTTTTTTAAAACAAAGTGAGTCTATAGTATCGTACATGTTCGGTTGTGTGTATGTGTGTGTGTGTTGCGTCCGTGGCCCCGACCTTTAACCTTAACTCAAGCCTTAACGTTGTCATTTTCTCTAAACATATAAGGTGTTAGAGGGTTAAAGTTAGCAGGATACTTGATAGGTCACTATGTTTTTCTGAAAGCTTGGTCAATATGCTTTTCAATTTTACTTGTTTGCCAAAAATAAAAATAGGGCTCCACTATGTTACATGCGCATATATAAACATACATATAATTAAATTTTAAAGAAAGGGGTAGGGGTAATTTAATGCATAGAAATAATTTAATTTACACAGTAAAATAAAAATTAATTCTGTTTTCAGATGCACAAGTGTTTTGTTTACATAACAGTATTCTCTCTATACAGGCATGGGAATTGTCATGGGAATTCCCATGCCTGCTATAGTAATAAAAATCAGACGTGAGCCTTGAAGGCTTTGCCTCTTGTTATATATAGACTTTATATAGAAAAACTCTCAACACCGATTGGTTTTCCCACAACAAACCACTTCCAAAACAAAGCCAGAGGCAAAATGTGGTATAAGGGAGCGAAGCGAGTTTAGAAGTAGTCAAGATTTACTTCCTTTAAAGCAAATGCATCGAATTGACAGCTATCTATTAATTCTGGACATATATGGCCTGACTTCAATGAGTTAGAGAGCAAAACGATCCTGGAACCTAAAATAAACTTAGACAGTGCAAATCTCAAAGATTTCAGTTTTAACCTTGAACAAACTTAAACAGTGTGGATTTTAGAGGTGCTAACCTAACATTACAAACAAACATTTGTTTGATTAACAGTTCAAATCAGCTGTCAGCGTGAATTTAAAGCAAACATTTGTTTAACCAACAGTACAAATCGCAAGTCAGCCACAGTCTAGAACTAGCTTTATCAGTACAAATCTTAGAGCTGTCAGTTTTAACCCAAGACAAACTTAAAACAGTGCAAATCTCAGACCTGTCCACCTAACGTTTAAAACAAACATTCGTTTAACCCTTTCGTCGCCAACCATTTTTTATTAAAAAAATTTGTCCCAAAAAACTTGGCATCTGCAATACTGTGAATCCCCCTATCAAATAGGGCCTTTCCTGATCTCCCAAGGTTAACAACATGAGGTGGTTGGATAACAGATCCTAATTTCATGCCTTTTAGTAACATGAGCGTTAAATTGGCGTGGTGTTGAAATGCGACATCGGTGATGACAGGGTTGACTAAGAGTGCAAATCCACAGTCCAGAATAAACTTGAACAGTCCAAAGCTCAGATCTGTCAACCACAATGTATTACTATCATTCGTTTAACTCGCAACGCAATCTTAGAGCATCAGCCACAGTTTATAACAAACTGTGCAAATCTAAGTGCTGTCAGTTTAAATGTAAAACAAACTTTAATTGAACAATGGAGATTGGAATGGTGTCAGCCACGATCTAGAACAAGCTTGTTTAAATGGATTAACCTTTTATAATCCTCTTGTTTTTTTAGCTGACAAGCTAACAATTCTTGCTTGCAGATTCTGCGTGTTTGAAACTCGCTTCTTGTTGTCGTTGTTCTTTTGTTGTCTATGCCTGGTTGTCAGACAGTTTTGCTAAACCCTTGCTAATTCCAGCTGTCACCAGTTTGCACCTATGGAATGTTTTAAAGAAATAACAGATGCATTTGATACTACATTTGCTATGAAAAGAGTTTTGTTCCCCTTCTTGCTTTGTGTTTTCCTTGACCCTTTCGCCGCCAGCCATTTTTCAGCAACAAAATTCCATTAAGCTTACCTGGGTAGAGAACAAAATCTGTCTGTAATATTGGGGATTCCTCTGTGACATATTTAAAGCAAGGCCTATCCTTACCTCCCAAAATTAAGAGAATAGGGTCTTTGAATAACAGACCCTGATTTGATGCCTTTTAGTGACATGGGTGTTAAATCACTGTGGTGCTAAAATGCGACGTTGGCGGTGAAAGGGTTAAATCGTCTTGCACATGTGTTGTTGCCAGTTTGCACTTTGTCCCCTTTAGTTTGTAGTACTTCTTTGTTCTCACACTTTAGTTTTACAGCCTTCACATTTACAAATCAAAGTCTATCTGGCTCTCTGTGTGTTGTGTTGTGGTGTATGTGTGTGTGTGTTGTTGTGTTGTGTTGTGTGTGTGTGTGTGTGTGTGTGTGTGTGTGTGTGTGATTCTGTTTGCCTGCATGTTTGTGTGCATCTGACATGTACACACTGCTCTAAATATTGTCATGAGACTGAATGAAATGCAGTGCATTTAAACTTTCACATCTTTTTCTTGCTTGTGCATGCGCATGCGCGCTCACATAAGAACAATCATGCATGCGCGCGATGCCAGCTTTCATGCTTGCTCTGTCTCCTTCAGATGAAATAGAAGAAGCAGAGGCCAAGTCCCCCAGTCCCCTACAGAAAGTTCCAGAAGGGTTGAACAAAGGTGGGTGAAGGCCTGCTGTTAGCATTAACGTTGTCTTTACAGTAGCCGTTTATGCGCCAACATGAGCATTCTTTTCACCACAAATTGAGACACCTAAAGCACAGAAATGGAAGAAATTGTGTTGCTTCATTTTATCAAATTGTTTGAAAGATATGAAATCTGAAACATTAAAAAACAAAAATCTATAAAGAAATAAAACAAAGCAATGAGGTACTGGTAAGTGTCTTTGATCATGATGATTGTTGGTGATGCTACCCTCAAATATCAGTTTGCTTCCCCATGTGGAATTGCTATCTCAACTTCTCTCAGGGACATTTCTACTCTCAGTGGTGATATTGGTTGACGGCTATATCTGCTGCAATGCTAAGGACCAGAGAGATGGGGGTGGGGGTAGAACCATGAGTTGGGAAAGGGGATGTGAGGAGCTGGTACAAACGATAATTTTGTCAAGAAAGCACAACTTATGACTTCTAAAAATCTTTAGAATGCGGGCGGTTTCAGAAGCTAAAAACCTTGAAAATGAGGGGGGTTTCAGTAGGCCTTTGAACTGCCTATGGTTTCAGTAGCTAAAAAACTTGAACTGCCTGTGGTTTCAGTAGCTAAAAAACTTGAACTGCCTGTGGTTTCAGTAGCTAAAAAACTTGAACTGCAGGTGGTTTCAGTAGCTAAAAAACTTGAACTGCCTGTGGTTTCAGTAGCTAAAAAACTTGAACTGCAGGTGGTTTCAGTAGCTAAAAAACTTGAACTGCAGGTGGTTTCAGTAGCTAAAAAACTTGAACTGCCTGTGGTTTCAGTAGCTAAAAAACTTGAACTGCCTGTGGTTTCAGTAGCTAAAAAACTTGAACTGCCTGTGGTTTCAGTAGCTAAAAAACTTGAACTGCCTGTGGTTTCAGTAGCTAAAAAACTTGAACTGCAGGTGGTTTCAGTAGCTAAAAAACTTAAACTGCAGGTGGTTTCAGAGGGTAAGAACTTTGAAATGCGGGTGGTTTCAGAGGCTAAAATCCTTGAAATGCAGGTTGTTTTAAAAGCTAAAATTCTTGAAATGCAGGACTGCCAGGTTGTTTCAAAAGCTAAAATCCTTGAAATACAGGTGGTTTCAAAAGCTAAAATCCTTGAAATGCAGATGGTTTCAAAAGCTAAAATCCTTAAAATGCGGGTGGTTTCAGAAGCTAAAATTCTTGAAATGCAAGTGGTTTCAAAAGCTAAGGGTCTTGAAATGCATGTGGTTTCAAAAGCTAAAAGTCTTGAAATGCGGGTGGTTTCAGAAGCTAAAAGTCTTGAAATGCAGGTGGTTTCAAAAGCTAAAAGTCTTGAAATGTGGGTGGTTTCAGAAGCTAAAAGTCTTGAAATGTGGGTGGTTTCAGAAGCTAAAAGTCTTGAAATGCGGGTGGTTTCAGAAGCTAAAAGTCTTGAAATGCAGGTGGTTTCAAAAGCTTAAAGTCTTGAAATGCGGGTGGTTTCAAAAGCTAAGGGTCTTGAAATGCGTGTGGTTTCAAAAGCTAAAAGTCTTGAAATGCGGGTGGTTTGAGAAGCTAAAAGTCTTGAAATGCGGGTGGTTTCAAAAGCTAAGGGTCTTGAAATGCGGGTGGTTTCAGACAGGGTTTGCACGCCCTTTGAAGGTCTTTGAAAGTCTTTGAGAAATGGAGTGCCATTTTCAAGTCTTTGAAAATTGGCTTTGGTCTGTGAAAATCGTGAAATGGTTTGTGAAAAAGTCATTGATGTCTAAAAAAGTTATTGACAATGTATTGTTTGCTTCCAGAATTGATAAAGAAGCAATTTAATTTGGCTTATTTTCTGATAATCGTGGTTCGGCAAACTAGTTCCGTCTAGCGGACGTCCTCAATTTGTCGAGAGTTATTTCCCTTTGCTATATCTGGGTCTTTTGGCTGCAAACTTTATAAACTTTATTGAGATTGCATGTTGTGATAAGTCTTTGAATAGGTCTTTGAAAGTTGATTTTTGGTATGAAAAATGTGTATGAACCCTGTCAGAAGCTAAAAATCTTGAAATGCGTGTGGTTTCAGAAGTTCAAATCTTAAAATGCAGGTGGTTTCAGACAGAAGCTAAAAATCTTGAAATGTGTGTGGTTTCAGAAGCTCAAGATCTTAAAATGCAGTTGGTTTCAGAAGCTAAAAACCTAGAACTGTGGCTGGACTTGTCCTGAAAACATTGATGTGGCTGGGTTGTCTTAAACCCATGAGCTGTGGGTGGTTTCAGAGTCGACCCCCAAGGGCTCTGTGGAGAGTCTGGACCGGGTGGAGGACCTGCCCCAGCTGGAGGTGCAGAGGCTGGAGCACCTCAACAAGGCACGCCCCAAACGGGCCAAGACCCGCGCCGGCTCAAGGCCTGTGCCAACAAGTAAGACAGAGCAATATAGTAATGTTTTGAGCACCTCAACAAGGCACTGGGTAAGACAGAGCAACGTAGTAATGTTTTGAGAACCTCAACAAGGCACTGGGTAAGACAGAGCAACGTAGTAATGTTTTGAGCACCTCAACAAGGCACTGGGTAAGACAGAGCAACGTAGTAATGTTTTGAGCACCTCAACAAGGCACTGGGTAAGACAGAGCAATGTAGTAATGTTTTGAGCACCTCAACAAGGCTCTGGGTAAGACAGAGCAATAGATAGTAATGTTTTGATCACCTCAACAAGGCACTGGGTAAGACAGAGCAACGTAGTAATGTTTTGAGCACCTCAACAAGGCACTGGGTAAGACAGAGCAACGTAGTAATGTTTTGAGCACCTCAACAAGGCACTGGGTAAGACAGAGCAACGTAGTAATGTTTTGAGCACCTCAACAAGGCACTGGGTAAGACAGAGCAACGTAGTAATGTTTTGAGCACCTCAACAAGGCACTGGGTAAGACAGAGCAACGTAGTAATGTTTTGAGCACCTCAACAAGGCACTGGGTAAGACAGAGCAATGTAGTAATGTTTTGAGCACCTCAACAAGGCACTGGGTAAGACAGAGCAACGTAGTAATGTTTTGAGCACCTCAACAAGGCACTGGGTAAGACAGAGCAAGTAGTAATGTTTTGAGCACCTCAACAAGGCACTGGGTAAGACAGAGCAACATAGTAATGTTTTGAGCACCTCAACACCTCAACAAGGCACGCCCCAAGACAGAGCAACATAGTAAAGACCCGCGCACGCATCAAGGCCTGTGGCCCCAGGTAAGACAGAGCAACATAGTAATGTTTTGAGCACCTCAACAAGGCACGCCCCAAACGGGCCAAGACTCGCGCCGCATCAAGGCCTGTGGCCCCAGGTAAGACAGAGCAACATAGTAATGTTTTGAGCACCTCAACAAGGCACGCCCCAAACGGGCCAAGACCCGCGCCGCATCAAGGCCTGTGGCCCCAGGTAAGACAGAGCAACATAGTAATGTTTTGAGCACCTCAACAAGGCACGCCCCAAACGGGCCAAGTCTCGCGCCGCATCAAGGCCTGTGGCCCCAGGTAAGACAGAGCAACATAGTAATGTTTTGTACACCTCAACAAGGCACGCCCCAAACGGGCCAAGACCCGCGCCGCATCAAGGCCTGTGGCCCCAGGTAAGACAGAGCAACATAGTAATGTTTTGAGCACCTCAACAAGGCACGCCCCAAACGGGCCAAGATCCGCGCCGCATCAAGGACTGTGGCCCCAGGTAAGACAGAGCAACATAGTAATGTTTTGAGCACCTCAACAAGGCACGCCCCAAACGGGCCAAGTCTCGCGCCGCTCCAGGTAAGACAGAGCAATAGAAATGGTAACAAAGTTTGGTACATTCTACGGTAAGCCATGTTAATGTTCTGTACACCTCAACAAGGTTCGGCTCAAATGCAGCAAGACCCACGTCGCATTGTGTCTGTGGCCTCAGGTAAGATAGAGTAACAGAAAGTTTGACGCATTCGATGGTAAGCCATGTTAATGTTCTGTACAAGTTAACAAGGCACGGTCCTTAGGCAGTAAGACCCACGCCGCATTGTGTCTGTGGCCTCAGGTAAGATAGAGTAACAGAAAGTTTGACGCATTCGATGGTAAGCCATGTTAATGTTCTGTACAAGTTAACAAGGCACGGTCCTTAGGCAGTAAGACCCACGCCGCATTGTGTCTGTGGCCTCAGGTAAGATAGAGTAACAGAAAGTTTGACGCATTCGATGGTAAGCCATGTTAATGTTCTGTAAAAAGGCACGGCTCAAATGCAGTAAGACCCATGTCGCATTGTGTCTGTTACTCCAGAGCAACGCAGATGGCCATAAAAGTGGCCTTAATTGTTTGTATGCAATGATTTACTTCACTCATTCAACACTGGCCGATTGCTTCCTTTCACAACCGTTCAACACGAGAGTACGCTATAGCGTACATAGTGTTTAAGCATTCACACTTCACAACTCAGCGAACCCATGCAAACCAAACTCATACAAAAGTATTCCTCTATGATCCTTTAGTAGTTTTCAGCCAATGAAATGACTTCTAGCTATTTTAAAGATGGTAATGAATGAAAGCGAGTCACTACCCCTTTCTTTGTCTTCTTTGTCATGCTTTTTTGCAAAACGTCATTAATCGGCTAGTAATAAATTTTTTTACTGTGGAACTTTAACATATGTTAGCTTTTATTATTATAAATAATGCCACAAATTTTCAAAACTAACTACCGTTTTAAAAATAATGTTTATGCAATGATGCAAACCTGCCTAGTGTTGAACAGGTGCGAGACATGTACGCTATAGCGTACTCTTGTGTAGAGAGTTAATAAAAAATGTGCTTGTTAATTTGTTAGTCTTCTGCCTTTCTCACAGGTTTGCTAGGAGCAGAGGAACCGTCCGACGATGGCATCAACACGTTCTACGTGCCCCGCGCCAGTCTGGCCGAACCCGAGGCTGACCTTGAGAAGGCCAAGGACCAGGTCAAAGATCGCTCTTCTGTCAGCAGTAAACAGGGCGCCGACGAGCTGACTGTCACGTAAGGCAATCCGTGGCTCCATTTGTCAGGGGCTTGGCTTTCGTCTGTGGGGTGGAATGGGCCGTTGTCATGTGTACTTGTTGCTGAAATATGTTAGTGTTTGACTTAGAATGTCTTTTTGTGTAGTGGATCAATACTTTTTGCTTAACTTGTGTTTGTTTGATTAAAAAGGCTATTTTGTGGCCCCCAGTTTGAAAGCTGCACTATTGAGCCATCGTTCAGAGTGCGGCTACACTCCTTTTATCCTGTCATAAAAAGTGTTACTTTTGTACTTTTCAAGTATGCATTCATCCTAGATAGTGCAGACTGTGACTGATAAACAATTCTTGTGTTCAAGAGTCATTGATTTTTTTAATATTTTGTTTCAGCTCTAAGTCGGAGAAAAAGAAGTGGTCACCCATGAGCTACATCAAGGACAAGACAGAGAAGAAAGAAGAAAAGAAAGAGAAAGGGTATGAAGAGCATAACTCACTAGGGCAGATTTTTATTATTTTTGGGCTGTCCCATCTTCTAAGTTCTAGGCCGTACAGTGGCATTGCTCCCACACCGCTCGTTACGAATTCCAGTTCGAAGCCACATCCTGGTCAGATCGCAGGATCCGAAACCAGCAGTCCAAGGGGAGCAAATCTATGTTAGGCCGTCAGAATCGCATCCATTAAGCGGATGAAGCTTGACTGCATGGTTTCAGTCTTCCCATTGAGCAAACATCCACTCACTCTGGGTAGGAGTCGGTCCATTACCAAAAGAACCCTTGTCTCTGATGGGATTCGAAACGTTGACACCTGCAATATTGTAAATCCTCCTATGACAAGTATAAAATAAAGCCTTTCCTTATCTGACCAAATCAACAGCACATTGGATAAGAGATCCTAAAGTCATGCTTTTTAGAAACATGGGTGTGGTGCAGAAATGTAACATCGGCAGCGAAAGGGTTAATACACAAGCACTTCAGCATTCCTTCATTGTATGTGTCAAATGTATCCGTCATCAGAAGACAGACAATGAAGGGATGGAATCATAATTTACAAGCAATTATCACATTTTGTTGCTAGTATATTCTTAAGAAAGTAATTTTGTTCTGTAAAAATCTAGAAACTGTGACCTGTCTGTGTGACTAGAAAATTATACCAATACCAAGAAATCGCTCTAGACAGCTTGTTATTTAAAAGAAAAAAGTGAGGTTTTTTTTGTGTGTGTGTGTTTTGTTGTTGCTTACCTCCTATTTTTCTACATTCTCCACAGACCAAGTTTTTCGTCAGGCATCACCAACTTCTTCCGCCACAAAGGCAGCAAAGCGGAGAGCAAAGACAAAGACAAAGAGAAGAAGCACGAATTGTCGCCATCGTCGTCGTCGCCGCTGTCCGCGCACAAAGACCGCCCGGACTCGGGAATCCCCACGCAGTCGGATTCCAGCCGCATCTACACCCGCAACAGCAAGGCAGAGCCCTCCTCCCCCTCCCCACTGCCACCCCAACACCCCGAGTCCACCCTCTCCACCACTTCCACCACCCCCTCTACTACCACCACCACCCCTAGCCCTGTTGTCTCGCTCAGTGAGACTCCCAAAGTCAAAGCGCCTCCCTCGACGGCGGAGAAAGTTCCAGAAGAGGAAGCCCCCAGCGGCAAGGTTCCCAAAGTTGTTGCCGAGGTCAAGAGGTCGGATAGCAGCGGGCGGGGTGACGAGGAGAGGGTGTCAGGGTGGACGAGCAGGTCATCGACGCCGGGCGAAGGGGGAGATAGTAAGGAGAACGGGGAGACCAAGGCGGAGAGTCAGGGTGAGTTTTGGACATGGGATCGTTGGCTTTCTCTGGTTGTACCGAAGATCTTTCTTTTTGTGATTTTTTTTCATTTTGGTTTTTGGAATGTTAACTCCTTTTTTTAAAATTTCCGCGATATTTGTTTGCTTGCATGTATGTGTGTGTGTGTGTGTGTGCGTGTGCGTGTGTGCATGTCTGCAAGAGGTAGGGTCCTTTAATTAAAGGTACCCCAATATAGAGTTTGTTATTCCATAATTCAGACCGATAGTTCATTCTTTTGCTCTCGTCCGAGGTCGGAGTGTGGCTGCCCACGTGGCAGGGAAATTAAAAACAGTCACACACATATTGTTCTCATCCCCAGCTGGTGCACTTTTGTACCATAGTGTTCACTTGCTTTGGCTGTTGGGGTGATCCCTGGAGTCTTTAAGCCAGGGAATGACAACAACGCCAACAACTCTTTTGCTCTAGCCAAGTACTGAGCTAGTGCGTGGTCTCTGTCCATCAGAAGAGAAGGCAGAGGAGGAGGAGGAGAAGGAGAAGGAGGAGTCGGTTGTCCCCCCTCCCCGTGTGCACAAGAACAAGAACCTGCCCGGCATGGGCATGGGGTTTGGGGCCAATGTGCTGGCCGACCTCAAGGCACAGAAACGATTCTCCACAAGACTGCCCAGCCCTGTGAGTAGAAGAGACTCCAGAGAAAACTTGGAAAAAACCCACACCAAAACACTTGAAAACTTGTTTATTGAGGGAAAAGAATAAGCACTCAATGCCCTCAAAACAAAAGAAGAAAAACATAATTAAAGCTTCCTATAGTGAACAGACCTGTTTACTCTACTCTTTTTGAGTAGTATTCTACTCAATTTGGACATCAACTATTCAAAATTGAAAATAATGCTCTTTAATTCTTGATTGCTACTCATTTTCAGTGAACATTGTTTGATGGTTTAATGAATAAAACTACAAACTTTGCACCAAAACTACTCATTTCAGCTATCCAGACTACTCAAGACTTGTGTAGGTGGTAAACAGGTCTGACTCCAGGAAAACTTGAAAAAAACAAAAACAAAAAACACACTTGAAAACTTGTTAATTGAGGGGAAAGAATCAGCACACAATGCCCTCGAAACAAAAGAAGAAAAACATAATGAAAACTTCCAATAGTGAACAAGAAAAACAAAGCATCATACACATTCATACACCCATTCACCCTCCCCCCACCCCCCACCCCCAGAGTCACACACAACCACAGTATTCACATGAACTGAATTGAATTAACAACAATAAAAAAAACCACCCCATTAACAAATCAATCTTAGCAAAATGTACTATGAGTATATATTTTGAGAGAGAGAGAGAGAGAGAGAGAGAGAGAGAGAGAGAGAGAGAGAGAGAGAGAGAGAGACATACTTGCCACTGGTTTAATGTGCAGGCCATAGAAAGAGAAAGAAAGACAGAGAGAGAGAGAGATGCAGAGAGAGAAATAAAGAAGAGAGACAGAGAATAATATTCTGTCTTCAAGATCTGTGTACATTGTTGAAAAATATTGTCCTTATTTTATGCTATGTGTTAGTTAG